>OOIL02000889.1:674252-851752 GCA_900332095.2 Cuscuta campestris | reverse complement strand
ACTCTCATCTGGATCTCCCAAACCCTATTCCTTTTCATTATTTCGCATTTCCTTCTGCTCCTTCTACTCTCGTCTGGAAATTTCTTCTCCTTTGCGAATAATCTTCCATCTCGCTGCAACTACAAAATGTGAGTAACCATATAGCTTATTTGGCATTTTTGTTTCACTGAAATTTTCTTACTTTTCTGTAAGTGGTTATGCTTGTTCATCCTTGTTTCTTTTCTGTTTTGTTGCTTTCTGATAATATGTTCTATGTTTTGTCTAGGATTCTTGATTTTAGGGATATGCCAAATTATCATAAACACGAATTCAAGCTCAATTCTAAATGTCTGGACATTAGGGATAAATTTGTGGAATTAATGAGATTCACTAGGTCAATGGCTTCTATGAATGGGACTGAGTTTGGAGGGATTTTTGAAGCAAGATGTATTCAGGGGTTTCCTCTTTTTGTGGTTAAGGTGGTGTATGAGGATAAATGCTGTGAGTTATTGATTAAGAGGGCTGATCTGTATATAATTGGATATCGGTTTGATGGTAAATGGTACCATTTTTGGGATTCAGATGTAATGTTGGATGGTTCAATTCGTGCTTTTGAGTATCTTGCTTATGAAAATGATTTATGTTCTGAGCTTGGGGCACATTCCCTTAGGTATGGAGTGGAATTAATGAACTATCCTGACTCTAAATCAAGAAAAAAGGGGTGTGAAATTTTCTATGTTCATATATCTGAAAGTGCTCGTTTCCTCCCTATCCAGAGTTTAATCTGTCAAGGTTTTTTAAGAGGCGGCTTGGTTGATTTTGAAAATCCTATACTTTCTGAAACTGTCCTATTTGAATGGGCAGAAGGAACTGCTGAAGAAATTGATGTAGTTTGTTATGTCTATGCTTCTAGGAAACCAGATTTCTTTAAATTCAAAGAAGCATTTGACTTTATGGGAAATTTGGTCCGAAATTGGGAGTGTTTGTCCAAGGCCTGGGCTATGTATTGTTTGTTGGGGACACAAGATCATTTCCAAACCCTAGATGTTAATTTAAGCCAATGCAGAATTAGGAATGTCCATTCATTGAGAAATATATTAGGTTTGCTTGCCAATCAGAAATTGGAAGAATTGCGCACCTTGATTGTTGATGATCCTGCTCTTGATGCTGCGGAAAATCACCAGCGAAGGGTAAATCTAAGAGCTAAAATTGATTCTTGGACTCAAGACAGGAACAAGAATGTTGTTGCAACTAAAAAGGTTGAGCTGTCCGGGAAGAAAAGCCGTTGATGTTTTTGCCTAGTTGAATATTGGCTTAATGTTTAGGTGATGGTTTTAACTGGAATGATTCAATATTTTGTATTTTGCTTAGCAGTTTAGATGGAAACTCATTTTATGTTTTTGGGAATTGATTCTAGATATTGTTTTGTATTTTTGGAAGACCCTCTGAGATTGTGTATTCTTAATGTTGTTGGAATGACACTTTCAGTTCTCTCTTTTGGTACTTTACTTTGTTGTGTATTACAATTATGAAAAGTTTGAGAAACAAATTTGATATGAATATTTGTGGGAGATGGGTCTGTTTTGTGGGTCTCTCTTTTTTTCTTGGTAGGAAGACACAGAAGATGAAAACTGTTTTTTTGGAAACTGCCTGTTCATTTTATTTGCTCCACGGCCATGTGCATGCTTAGAGAAAAGGAAGTAAAACTTACCTCATTATCCAAAATTGACTTCTTTTTCTTCATAATTTATCAAGTTTTTCATGTGGGCTCTTCATTTGGAGCCAATCTCCTCAACAAAATTAGTTAAATATTGATCTTACCTAGAAATTACTCCATTGTATTGTACATATTTTGTTATTATGAGCTATCTACAAAATTGCACCTAGAAATTACTCCTTTGTATTATACATATTTGTTATTATGAGCTATCTACAAAATTGCGTGTTGCTTTTATGGATGGATAGAGGCTGGGATTGGTTGGGTTTGAGGATCTATCTTGAAATGCCACATTTATTTCTAATTTTAATTGAAAAACGATAATAAATGTAAATTTCCACAAGTGTTTTTGTGTGTTTGTTGAACCCATTTTGTGTGTTTGTTGAACCAATATTTTGTGTGTTTCAAGCTAAGTCTCAACATACATCTTTTTCTTCAATTACAAACTGCTATTTCTTCTTCCTTGATATATAGAGAGGCTAACATGAACACACTGCCTTGATTTAATTAGTGAATCATGAACACATTTAGGTTTCATATCTTCAAAAAAAAGGAATTATTTATCATTTCTTTTGTTTATGAAAATATCACGGTACAACAAGTTATGAACATTTTTCCAATAAAAGAGTGTTCATATATGCTGACTATCATTTTTCCAACTAATAGTGTCATTTCAACTTATATTAAAAGCGCTCTTAACTTTATTGTGAAAAAAGTTTTTTTTCTTTTGGCTCTGTTCCAGAGTACGGAAATATATGCTGACTATCATTTTCATCCATCAGTTTTTTTTCTTTTGTATCTGTCCCTTACACTGTTTTTTTCTTCTGGATCTGTCCCGATCATTGTATTTTTCATAACTATCTCACGTTTAAGATTTCAGAACTTGCTGTTTTTCAAATGCAGCAGATTTTTTAATTGTTGTAATAGGATGATGTATTAAAATTGCTTATTGCACTGAGCTTATACCTAAATTCAAATGCATCATTTTTTGATGTTCATATACTATTGTAAATAAAAAATATGGGTTGCATAATATGGTTTAGGTGTCAAACTTTTAAGATTAATGTGATCATGTCTTTTTGAGATTGATTCATATGCTCTCTCCTAATAGCATGCTTTACTTCCTCACTGGCCTTTTGGCTAGCCATAACACAGGATTAGGATCATGCCGGTTAGTACTTTTTGGATTTTTTGTGCAAAATCACCATTGCACTCTTCCAGGTATGTCCCTCAGAGTCCTTCATCTTCCTATGTAACGTATGATTGCTCAACGAAGGACTTAAGATGGCACAAGAGCCTTATGAGATTAAAGTTATATTGAAGAAGAGAGCTCGAAATTCCATTGCTCTTTTATGTGTCTAAAATGTATTATAATAAACTAAAGGGTATGTAATCTTACACAAAGAGGACATATACAATGAGGACTTTGGAGAACTGCCTGGAGCTAGCCTTGGTCTTATATACCAGGGGCATGCTGTTTTGGGATGTTTGTAACTTGGTCTGTTTTGGTTTTATGTTGAGGAGTTCCTGGTGCCATGGGAAAACTCAATGTTTCACTTGGTGGGACTGCGAAATTGCACTGCAAATCCCCACATCTGCGCAGAGCAAATGGGAGACTTTGGGCAGTGCTTGGGTTGGAATTGGAGAGCTTTGTTGTTGTTGTGTGTGTGTGTGTGTTTTTTTTTGCAGATTGTGAGACTCTTTTGGAAACTTCCTTGATGTCATCGTGTGACTGGTCATCATGCAGTTTTGGGGTGGAAGCTCTTCACAAAGTTGATGAAGGGCTGTCCATGCCGCTGTGGGTCTCTGTGCAGCGTATGAAATGAAATGTAGTGATGAATCTTCATTGATTGGACTGCCAAATGGAGCTGAAATTTGAATCCGAAGTTGGGGTGGAGCCTTGGGCAGTATATTGTGGACCTACTGCCCGGGAAACTTTAAGCCAAAGCTACTGCATGGATGGACACTTGCTGTAGTTCTGAAGTTTCATTGATGGTTTGTGCTGATTCATTGGTGGTTTGGGCAGTAACTTCAAGCCAAGCAAACCAGCATTGCCTCATTTGTGGAGTGTGGCTTTTTTGAGGGCTGTTTGGGTTGATTTGGCTTGATGATGAACTGCAACTGGAATTCGAAAGAGACCTTGAGCAGTATATGAACTCTTTTGGGACTCTTTATGAAGTTGGAACTAAGACCTGACCCTCCTACCTACTGCTGTTGAATATGCCGCTGGGATTTGCATTCCATTGGAAAGTGATTACTTGTGCAGCTGTTTGGGGTTAAGGAAGGTCATCTTGAGGCTGGTTTTATAGGGTTGAGGAGCTGTTGGTCAGAATATTGCGTACTAATCTCAGGGTTGAAGGTCGTGGGTCTATTGCCAATCAAGAACCTGATATTAGAGGTTGAGACAAGTTGGTCACCAAGTTGAAAAATGACAAGATTGAAGAAAAATAATATAGAGTATTATACTTGATTTATTGAAGTGTTTTGTTTTATGGTTTTACTTAGACCATGTAAGAGTGGATAGTAGTAGATGATTAAACTACACCATGTAAGAGTGGATAGTAATAGATGATTTTATGGGTTTATCTACAAATACTTATTTGGTTTATAGGTTTAGCCTAAAAGCTTAAATATATGTCTAGGTTTAACACTATCGGTTAATGATAAATTTAAAATTCAATAAATTTTAGTACAATGGTCTTTTGTACCAAATATGTGGTTTACTCTGAAGTTTTCCAAAAAAATGGATTTAATTGATACATTTTTATATTCTTTTCAATTTTAAAATACATGAATTTTAGTTAGCATGTTCTGTTTATGTCGTATCTAACATTACATATTATATTTACTTTTATTTTATTATTATTTACTTAAAACAAAATATTAGCAGATTTAAAAATAACATGCATTCGACCCCGTGCGTTGCACGGGTTAAATACTACTCCGTAGTAAGAGTAATAAACATAAAGCTAGTCATTACTCCGCAATATTAGTTTGACTGATAACATAAGTTAATCCTTCTAAATTCTAGATATGGGTAATCCTCATGGTTTCAATTTTTTAAATTTAGTGCTATTTTTTAACCATAAATTATGAAAAATATATTTACTATATAAAAGCTGATGGAAAATTCATTCCAATTTCATGGCTCAATTTTTCCGCTGGAAATGTTGTTCAAATGACTAATAATATTTTGGTACACATGGCAGCTACACATTTAATCTCACTCCAAAAACATATACAATCACTTGTGGACAAAACCAATTTCAGTACATGGCATCTTAATATAATAAGTCCAGCCAATTAGTCCACAAATGAAACCTGCCACTGACCCAACTTCACAACATCACGCCAGAATGAAACTGGCACTGCTCCAATTCATGTTTTTTTAATCATCGGAATTTTCACTCATGAGATGTTCAAGGCAGAATTAGACCAACGTGTGTATTCAAGATAATGCCCATTTCAGGATTAGACCACTGTGTATTTCTAGGAGTAAAACCAATTCAAATCCCATTTCAAAGCTACTATAAAGAGGCTCAGATATACACTATCTATATACTCATTTTAAGGAAAAAGGATAAGATAAACGCCATGGCTACTTCTTGCCAGCTAGGTAGCCACGCCAAGTTACGTATTACTTAATTTTAGTAAATAGAATAATAGAAAACATGTAATATCAATCATCACAGCCTCTTTATTATTCAAATTAAGCCAGCTTCACAGTCAAAATATATACCATGGCTGCAAAATTATTCCAGCTTCATCACAACACAGGGAAATGTACAATCAGAAATGGACAAAATCCAGGTATCATTTGCAGATTTAGACCAGTATGTATAAGTGCAGGAAAATGCAGGTTAGACACTATTATATTATTCACCATCAGTTTAATGGTCTAAGGCAAGACAAAGTATGCTCTAATATACCATCAGCCATGTGGACACTGTAAGGGCAGAATTGAAGCAGAATGTTGGGCATGAAAATAACCATTTCAGATGAGGCTCAGTAAACACTAATAATATACTCATTACAAGGAAAAAGTTTATGATAACGCCATGGCTACTTCTGCCTAGCCAGATAGCCATGCCAAGATACGTACCATCTCCATAATTTCAATAAACAAAATATGAGAATACATATAAAACCAATCATCAGTCCCTTAATTATTCAATTTATTCCACCATTATACACAAGGCATACCATTGCGTTATAAAGAGGATAAAATCACTTAAGGGGACCAACTATAACTATCTTTATAAGGGCAGAATTAGAGCATTATGTATTGCCAGGAAAATAACAATTTCAAAGCTAATATAAAGAGGCTCGGATGTGCTCTATTTATATAATCATTTTAAGAAAAATGGTTATGAAAATGCCATGGCTGCTCCTGCCAAGTTAGGTAGCCACACCCAGATACATTTTAATTTCCAATATTTCAGTAATTAAACAGAATATGAGAAAACATATAAAACCAATCATCACATGCTTCACAGCCCTTAATTATTCAAATTATCCCAGCTCCATACACAAAGTATGGCATGACTGCAAAACAGAGGCGGATCTATAGCTTTGTCATGGGGGCACATGCCCCCAATCAATTTTTAGATTGGATTAAAGAAATGCCCCCAATCAATTTTGAAGTGTTCCCCAGGTGAATTGTCCCAACTCCCAACCCAACTTTTTGATATATCTCAATCCGATTAAAAGTAGCCTTTAACATTACTTTTCATTTTTTCCAAACAAATTCCAACTTTCAAGTAAGATATATGTGAAGATGGACTATTATCTTGAAGTTTCTTCTAATTTATTTACGAAGTATTTAATAATGTTAATGTATTAATTCCTTTGTCCCAAAAAATTGACTTGACAGAGAGATTATAAAAAATAAAATTATGTGGTTAAAAATAGTACATAAGAGAGAAATTGTGAAGACCACAAACTTCTTTCTAAAAAGAAAAAGTTGAATTTTTTTAGAAGAATGCAAAAAGTAAACTTTTTTTTTACGAAAAAATGGAATATAAATGCCCTCCTGATATAATGTATTGGACTACAAATGTTAGATGCAGATTCCTTTATGGTGTTTTTAGTTTTCATAATTAAATTTTACACAATTTTTCTTTTTAGTGTGAAATGATTATAATATGACAATATGAAATTGAAAATTTTTGAATGAAATTTGATAATGTGAAATGGTTACTTTCATACATTAGCCCATCTAGTAGTGTTAAATAAAAATTGGGTTAAAGGAAAAATCAAAAAATTAAAAGGATGAAGCTTAGAAGTAAAAACTAACATAAGAATAGAGTCTATGAGTGAAATATTTAAGATATGATAATTAAACTAATGTATTCCATATTTTTCTTCTTTAATTTGGTACTCAGTATTATTCATATTAATTTATTGAAAGCATTAAATTTAATATATTGTTTTTCTCCATTTTACATTCGTTTCATACAAACAACTTAAGAGCGCTATCCAGACGCTGATTTTTTTATGAGCACTGCCTAGACCCTTGTATTTATCTTACCTCCATTCGCCGAAGGTGCCCCCAGTCAATTTTTTCCCTGGAGGCAAAAATAGGATGATATCACTTGATTACAAGTGGTAGAGACCAAAACAGTCATTTCCTGCATGGACACTTGTTTTTCCAGTCTCGATTTTTAAAAATACTCCCTCCAGGAAAAATTAAGTCCATTAAAAAACCAAGGTAAATAGGTACGCAGAATGGTCAGCAATCAGCATAATGGAGAACCACCAAATAAAGTGGCAAAAAACCAAGGTAATATATTACCCATGTGCTGGACCCATATGTAGCAATGTGGGAAATATTTTTACTACCTCCGTCCCGCTATATTCGTCCACTTTTGACTTTTGAAACTGTTCATATAAGCACTTTGACTCATCAAATTCTCTCAATGTGTAAGCCTAAATATAGTCATGTGTGATCTTGTTTGATTTGTCTTAACATATAGATTATTAATATATAATTTCTATAATTTTTTAATATACAAATTACAAGATAAAATGAATTAAAAAAGTGCATTGGATGGTGTGCAAAAATGAAAGTGGACAAATATAGTGGGATGGAGGGAGTAATAAATATGAACTTTTTTTTCAATCGAAAGTTAATTTAGTAGATGAATATCTGGCCTGTTCTTAAAAAACATGTTTTTAGTTAAGGGTAACTGTGTATGGTGAGGCGATGTATAGGGTACACTCTCGAGCAGGTTTAAAAATAATAATATGTACTCCCTCCGTCCCCCATAGATCTTCCCAATAGTCATTTTTCTTTGTCCACAATAGATCTTCTCATTTCATTTTTTAACAATTAAAATACCACAACTGCCCCCACTTACTTTATTTATTACATCTCATCCACCTCATTTAATACACTTCACCCATTTTCATTAAGGGTATTATGGTAAACTTTTACCTTTTTTCAACTCTCCTTAAAAATCATCAAAAGTCAAAATGAGAACATCTTAAGAGGACGGAGGAAATATTTCTTAGAATACTTTAGCTAACACTGCAACGAATGTAGTTTATAAAGAGGTTTTTGAGAGTATCTGGTTGGTCTTAATGTATACGGAGTGCATTTTACTATCCATCATTCTCATCTTATCTTTTGAATGTAGTACACTCTAAAACTTATTTTTTTAATGCTTTGTATGTCTAATTTAAAATTGAATGAAAAATAAGATTTATAAATGAAGCTGCGTACATATCTACTATTTATAAACTAATACTCCCCCGTCCCACAATATTTGTCCATCTAAGCATTTTGACCCATCAAATTCTCTCAATGTGTAAGACTAAATATAGTCATGTGTGATCTTGTTTGATTTGTCTTAACATATAGATTATTAATATATAATTTCTATAATATTTTTATATACAAATTACTAGATAAAATGAATTAAAGAAGTGCATTAGATGATGTGTAAAAATGAAAGTAGACAAATATGGGGGGACGGAGGGAGTATCCAGCAAGTTAAAATATTTTATATGTTTTTTCGTAATTAGGATATGTTTTTTCCGTGCATCGCACGGGTGATGTACTAGTATGTATATAAAGGAAAAACAAAAGCGGGTGGAAATAAAAAAAGAAGAAAATGTACAACGTTTCTTCCTTTTACTTTTGAATTCCATTTGAAATGGTCTTTTCAATAATGTTTTTCTTAATTAGTTCTCAATAATTATTAATTACTTGAATGATTCTTTATAACTTAATTTTAAGCGTAATTGGGGTTGGTTTGTTTATCAAGCAGCAATTTACTTTATTTGAAAGAATTATTTTAGATATTTATTCATAATTTATATAATAAAACAAAAAATCTTCTACTTAATTTTTTGCCATTTGGTACTCCCACTGTGCACAAAGAAATTTCTCATTCACTATTCATATAGGATCAAATTTTATTCACTTTGTTGGCTTGTTTTCGTCACTTATTTGATAAATAATATAATAATGTCACTTTTAGTTTTATTTTGTAAATCTTTTGATATAGATTTTTTTATTATGTAATTTTTATTTTTAATTTTACACCATTCTTATATATAAAATGATTTGAATTATAAAAGTTTATATTGTTAATTATTAGTCTAGAAAGTAACTAGAATAATATCTTGCTTATCTCCTTTTGGATGACCTATTGGCCAACCCCTTCTGTTTGGTGCCTTTGATTCTTTGGATGATGTTGGATTTCCTTACTAGCAGTATTCAAGTACACATACTACATTTTCTTCGTCTTGACTCAAAAGTCCCATACCCAAACTTAGTAGTAAAAAAAAAAATCCTAAATAGGACTAAAACATATCAAATGTATTTAAATAGGACTCCAAAACTTAAATCTCCCAAATAAGACTTAATTTGCATCGCCATACCCAAAATACCCCTCGCCATTTGTGACACAGAACCATTTTTTTTTTTCACTGGTCGCGCTACATGTCCACAAAACCACAAATACTTGAACCACATGTCATGTCCACATGTACATTACCACAGTACAAATTCTTATTTTGTAAATAAAAACATGGAGCTCCTACATTAGTACTTTCTCTAAAGAAGGAGTAAAAAAATGAAAATATAAAAAATAGAATTTCCATGTTTTTATTCTCGAAATCTGAATTAAAATATGTTTACATTACCAAGCATGACCATTTACATTACAATAAATGCCTATGTAGAGTGTTACCACAATGCGAACTCATATTTAGGGAATAAAAACATGGAACTCCTATTTTGGCACTTTCTCTATATTTTATTTCTTTAAGCATTAAGTGATTAAATACAAAAGGATAAATGTGTTGCACAAGGAAAAAAGAGATATAGAAGGAAGTTAAAAATTCATGTACAATGAAAAAGAGAAGAAAAAAGGGCAAGAAGAAGGAGAGAGAAAGAAAACAAAAAAAACAAAAAAAGGGACGAAAAAAAAAACACAGAAGAAAACAAAACAAAGAAAACATACCAAACAAAACCAAAAACGAGAAAAAGAAACTCTCGATCATGGAAAAACAAGAGAAAGGAGATGGAGGGCAACAAGGGTATAATTGTAATGTTTGGTCCTATTTTGAGGATAAAAACATAGAAGTCCTATTTTAGATATAAACTCTATGTTTTAGTCCTATTTAGGGTGATTTCTGAACTTAGTAGCACATAGCTTCTTGTTTTATGATGTGTTAGGTTTGGTGTAAAATATTTTCTAAAAAAATATTGATTTCGTTTTCTGGTGTTTGGGGATATTAGTGGAAGGAAAATATTTTCCTACTAAACAATGGAAAATATGATTGAAGAATAATTTTTTTGAAATTATTTTTCCTTTGAAAAATATTCTCTAAGGAAAATATTTTACTCCCAACAAAGTACAACCGTACTTTAATTTGACCATTCTTCTCTAGCTGTTCATTTTGAATTATGGTCTCTACTTCTTCGAGTCTCTAATCTCTACTCAAACTTGTACATTCCAAAATATTAAAAGTAATTTACTTAAATAGGACAAAAACATAATGACTTTCTCAATATAGGATCATATATTTTTATTTTCCAATGTATGACTTTTGGTCATTATGAATTAGTCATTATTCAAGTAAATGTCATTCATTACTGGACATTATTTCTCCCAAGGAATAAAGAAATTTAAGTCTTAGATTAGGAAAGTCATTATGTTTTAGTCCTATTTAAGTCTTAGAAGTACCCTTGTGTAGTAGTTATTCTAGAAGGAAAAGTTTGTAAGTTGGTCCAAACATAGGAGTATTTCGTGTACATTGTCAACTAATTTTTTATTAATCAGATTATTTATCTTCAGTGTATAGTGTTTTTATTTGCATGAATTTATTACTCCCTCTGTCCAATATCTTTCTTCTCATTTTCCTCTTTAGGCCGTCCCATTTAATTCTTCTCATTTGCGTACACCTAAAGTTACACTTTTTCCCTTCTTCTTTTACCATTTCATTTTTCATTCAGACCCCCCCAATCTTCTTTAAATTTCTTCATTATCTTCTTCTCTTCTCTTCACTTTTGATTTTAATGTCTATTTCAATTTTGATTTTGTTAAAGAAGAGATTCAATTTTGGACAAATGTGGGACTAGCACTCGAGAGAACAGGCACACTGCTTTGGTTTTGGACATATTCTGATATTCTTATAAACCAAAAAACACTGAAATAATAGAATCTCAAAAGTGAGGTATAACAAAAAAAAACAACTACTTACCATCACTCCAAGTCAACTTGATGTCAAGATCATGATCATCTTCCAGTTTGTTAAATGAGCCACTTCCAATCTTGAACACTTCGTCGCACGAGAGATGATAATGTGTGCCAAACAAATCTACATGAATAATGAGGGACGAACCCATCGGCACTGCAACTACACATCGAGAAAGTGGTACTCTCCCATCATCCTTTAATCGTACTGAATCCTTCTCAGTCCTTTTGAAAAGCACACTCCGAAAATAGTTTCTCTCGAACTCAGTTGGGTATTCAAAGTTGCTATAATGCGCAATTGCACTTCCATAGACTATGTCAGGCCCAAAATGATCACCTTTATTCTTGACAAAGATCTCGATCTTTGCTTGAAAAGCTCTTGAGAAAATGGAGTAATGCAATGCACAAAAACCCCTTTCTCCCGGAAAAACAGAACATATTTGGGTGTCAAATACACGGTCATGGCTAGCAAAGCCTCTACTCTGAAATTTACCACCAACATCTTTCAGATCGACCTTCAATTCAAGCATGCTATAATCATCAAGACTCATATGCACATCTCCCAATGGTAACACTTTCTGTGAATCTTCTATTTCCACACCATCATCACCTGCCCTCTTGAACAGGTAGTGAGTCTTCTCACCAGAAGACAACTCAACAGTGCCAAAAATTTTCAATGCCGATCCCATTTTTTTACGGCCGATAAAGATTGAGTAGAATTCTGTGAAACTTGATGGTCTCAGCATACTTTCTGGGTCTAGATAATACCTAATTGAAAAAAATATAATTATAAACCAATAAACACTGTAAAAAGTGGCTGAGCTAATACACCCTCCATCATTGGAAAATGTTCTCTTTGACTATTGCGAGTTTTAAGATGGTCAAAAAATTATTTTGAGAATAGGAAACAGAGATGTTGGGAATGTAAATAGTGTTGTTGGCAATGTTAAAACGTGTTGTAAAAAGTGTTCTAGGACGTTAAGAAATGACAAAGGAAGATTATTTAAAGACGGAGGCAGTATTATGAAAGTGCACAAAAGGAAGAACAACAAACCTAGGGTTGGCATTGTTGGATAATGACCATCCATCATCAGACTGAAGAGAAATGACAAAACGTTAGATATTGAGCGGTGTAAAATAAAATATATCAAACTAATGCAATGCTCTCTTACTGCAAAGTGTTGCCTTTTAACAATACTTTGTAGTGCTAGTACTAGACACAATATGAATGTAAACAAAAATGAAACCTTAAACTGACAGCGACACAAGTACACCCCCCCCCCCAAAAAAAAAGCCTAGATATTTGCAACCTTACCTAGAGGCCATTGTTGCTAGACCCTTGATGCATGGTTACATTTATTGCCAAAAGCATCATTAAAAAAGGAGTAATAAGCAGGAGAAGTTTAGCATGCCATATTAATTTAGTCCAGAAGCTAAAGCATTGTTAAATGACTATTTTGCAATTTCATTGGCAATGGGAAAAATTAAATTCAAAAATCAAATTCATCATCTGTAACAATTTTATCACTCCTAAATGTATCTTGAGTGTATAGTGATTCATAATTTAGTGGCTTAAGCCCCTTTGGTCTTCTTTTTGCATAGAGTTATTACGATCAGAGAACAAAGTACCTCGTTTTTGTGCACACTTAGCCTCTGTACATGCGGAATCAATGCTACATACAGAATAATCGCAAAATCACCATCCACATCCACTACACAATCACCTGCATGTGGACCATCCTCATTCAACATAGTTATTTTTTCTTTAATAGGCTTGCTTGTGTTGACGTCCATCAAGTCAAGCTCAACTTCAAGTGATGAATATGCAGGCACCCCCAACAATTTTCTTGNTCTTTTTGCATAGAGTTATTACGATCAGAGAACAAAGTACCTCGTTTTTGTGCACACTTAGCCTCTGTACATGCGGAATCAATGCTACATACAGAATAATCGCAAAATCACCATCCACATCCACTACACAATCACCTGCATGTGGACCATCCTCATTCAACATAGTTATTTTTTCTTTAATAGGCTTGCTTGTGTTGACGTCCATCAAGTCAAGCTCAACTTCAAGTGATGAATATGCAGGCACCCCCAACAATTTTCTTGACAGGAGTTCCTCCATTTTAACTGATACAAAGCCATTCTGCTTCTCAAAAAGAACACACGGTTCTGAATCATAGTTTCCACAGATGTTCTTATACCGCATAACAATTTTTCCAGAAATATTAACAACTAGGTCCTTGTTTTTGCTAGAGAATCGACCATCCACTTTGCAAAGGGCAGCAAATGGCATTTTAATATAACTCAAGGTAGCAGAGCAAAGTGCATGCTGGAATTCTTTTGATCTTAATTCTTCAACATCGCCTTGAGTTGTACTCCCCACCAAAAACTTTTCTCGAGCAAACGAATGGGTCGATTCCCCAATTTTGAGATAGAGATCAACTTCTATACTTGTTCCTTGCAATTCCATCCAGAAATCTTGAGAGCCAGTAATCCAATCAGGGAAAATATCAGGCCTAAAGAGAACCAAATTACCACCACTTGGGCTTATGTAATCAGCCTCTTCGGCACTTTGTCTGTAAACATCAAGATGCACCTCTTTTCCAGTAATGAAATTTTGATACTTAACCCGAATTATACCACATACAAGAAGCGGTGTACCTTTTAGAGCTTCCTTGGGTTGTACATGTAGTGAATGCACATGAAGTAAAGGCCCAGCTATAACGTGTTCTCTGCCTTTTTGTTTTTCGGTTTCTCGTGAGATACTGATATCACTAATAGCTGTTTCCACGAATCCGAGGATGTTAGGGTTAGGGATGCGGAGTGACCTCGCCAAACCTGGGCCGCAATCGATGAAAAGCTTCTCCATATCTCGTTCTGTAGTATTGGGGTGACGATTTAGAAGCTCCATGACATCCTTATGCGAACCATAAGGGTAATGTTTCATGAAGAGATCCATAGCTCAAAGAAAGATTCGATGCAGAATATTGTGTTGAAATATGAAATCAGAGATCTAAAACGTGGGTTCAAAAAATTCAATTCAAGGTTTTTGTTTTGATGAAGAAAACCGGATTGTTTCTTAAACCAACGGCGACGAACGAAAGAGTTTTCTAGTTTCTACACGGGCGATGCAAGGCCAAATAGTGCTGGCACCAATATCCCTCTATTTTCAAAATGGTTTTAAAAACCTGCATCTATGTCTCCTCTCATCAATTTCCGGCCATTTTTTCGACGAAGCAGGGGGCATTGGTGCATATTTTTTAAACCATAGGAGATATCGGTGCTGATTTTTATTTCTCGCAAGTTTTTTTCCACTCTTTCCTTTTTTTGTTTCATCTATTAATAAACTTTTTTTAAAACTATTTTTATAATGTTCTTAAAATTTAAAGTTATTTTTGTTTGAAAAAATTAACATATAATGCACATGTACGTCTCAAATTAACAAATTTTGTTTTTTCTGAATAAAAAGTACGAATTAATTTTTTTAGAACTTCAAAAAAATGAGGAATAAAATAAGAAACAAAAATAAAAATGAATATCCTTTTTGGATATCTCAATTCAAAAGACTTTTTTAGGCATGTCTAAATTTTTTTGTATAAGACTTTTTTTTTGTATTTTAATTTTTTCATTTCAATTTTCCATATTTTTTTCTGGGTTTTTTTGAACTTTCAAAAAATTATTTTAAGTAACAAAAATTGAAAATGTTTAATTTGAGATAAATGTAATGTATATTACTTTTTTATTTCTATTTTTATTTCAAAGACAATGAATTTCAAAATTTTTCAAACATTATACAAAATTGAAAATATATCTTATAAATAGAAGGTATCTCGGAGTATATTTTTAAAATATAAGGTACCTGGTAGTTAGTTTTTCAAAATAGAAGGTATCTCGGAGTATATTTTGAAAATATAAGGTACCCGACAGTTAGTTTCTCAAAATATAGGGTACCCAAGAGCAGTTTTCTGATTTGTACCCCAAGTTTTGTACCCCAATTTGTACCCCGCAGTTTTGCACAAACACTTTTTGTTGGTGTAAAACTAATTTTTGTTAAACGCACCAACATTTGTATCTGTATGAATTTTTTATTAACGCACCAATACTTGTGTCGGTGTAAACCATCGAAATGTTTGTACAAATCTGTGGTGTACAAATGAGGTATATTTTTTGGTGTAAGTGTAGCATGGTCCTTTTGGGAATCCTTAAGCAGTCGTACTCAATACGGAACTCTTATTTTATACACTTTCAAGTTTCAATAGAAAATAGTCAAAATACAATCAATCCTAATAGTGACAAACATAACATTATAAGATGCAAAAATATAAAATTTTAGATTAATCAAAAATAAAATACTAAAGATGTCAATGTACAATGACAAATGTTGCTTTACAAAATGTCAAAAGTTCATTGTACTCGGTGATACATGTGCATGCATTGAGCCCACAAAGTCACTAATTATGGAAAGAAGACAATTAAAATAAACAAACACACAATCTCTTCTTTGTTAGCTCTATACCAAAAAACAAAAAAAATCCACCCCCACCAATAATAATAAAAAAGAATCCCAAAAAAGAAACAAAACAAACAGAAAGAGTTTGGATTGAAGAAGTAATAGCTAGACATGCATTGACATCCATGCATGCATGAGAGTCAGCACTAGTGTCACTGCATATCTATTTAACTAGACTCAAACTCGTGCGTTGCACGGCCAAAAATAAAAATTTAAAAATAACGGAATGTATTGAGGTTAGAATTCAATAGGACTGAATTAATATATGAATATATAACGAAAAATTTGAGAGGATGAAGTATACAATGATATAGATATTGGAAACGTTACATTATAAGTTTTGGAAGACTTCTTTATAAACTATGTTGGCAGTTTGGTTCATCTTAGCTGGGTCTTCATTGCATATCAAGATCTTTAAATCTCTGCGATTTATGACACGTGAAAGCGCTACATAAAGCTGGTCATGGCTGAATACCAACTTCTTCAATAAAAGCCCAACATGCGACAATAACTGTCCTTGATTTTTATTAATTGTCATTACATAGGAAATCATAATTGGGAATTGTTTCCTTTGAAACTTAAAAGTAATCCTGGTATCTGACGGTCTAAGCCGCAACCGTGGGATAACAACTTCTTCTCCAATATTTTCCCCCGTAAGCACCGTAGCTTGAATAAGATGATTGCCTAGTCGAGTAACAATCAACTTTATCCCATTGCACAAACTTGATTTGAAGATTGATCAATATTCCTCAACAACATGATTGGTGTTCTGATCTTTAACTTCAACTCATGGTTTGGCACACCAGAAGCTCGTATGTTATTCAGAAATTCAGGAGAATGGATATCCGTAAGAAGTCTACGTTTAAATTTGATGATTTACACACTGCATCAGAACTCAAGTAAGTTTTTGCTTCTCCGATGTTGTTTAATGACGTCATGTATTCATTTATTTCATCCACGACTTATAGTGTTGGTGCCAAGATTGCTTGACTTTGCAAATACGTTGGATCATTTGCAATATTGTGGAAGTCTGGATAAGTTGCTTTTACTATAGATGCAATAGGGTCATCAATAGTTTTTAACAACTTATCTTCTGGGATAATTACCTCCCAATTCCATCGTTTTCTCGCCCAGCAAGACCATCACCGATACTTGCACTCCACTCTGCAAATTCTCTCATGCTCTCAAAGTTGTCATCGCGAGACATGTGTTGTAAGCGCATGTTACTTGTCAAGCGTATGACCGTGCAATATTTCCACAAATATGAAGAGTTAATCGTAGCATTGACAATGTCTTGCCTTCTTCCTTTGGGTATGACGGGTAGAATTTGTCGAAAATCTCCTCCAAACACAATCGTCTTTCCTCTAAAGGGAAGATTTGAATTTGATGGACAAACTACACTCATTACATCACGTAGAGTTCGGTCCACGGCTTCAAAACAGTATTTATGGGTCATTGGAGCTTCGTCCCATATTATAAGTTTGCTCATAACCAATAAATCTGCAAGAGGTGTTTTGTGTTTAATGTTGCATGTGGAATTTTCATGGGGAGTAATTGGAATTTCAAATCGCGAGTGAGCAGTTCTTCCAAAGTGTAGTTGTATTACCTTAGTTGTCTCCAATAGATTTCTAGTTGTGGTTATAGACATAACCCCGTGATCATCATCTCCTCCGGCTAGCATGAGACCACCCACGGGACCCCCAGCATCAACATGCAATGGTAACCTACAATATACTCCCTCCGTCCATAAATTATCTTTACATTACGCGTTACGATGTTTGACTAAAGTTATTTTCAAATCATTTTATATGAAAAATGGTATAGAATTGAAAAATAAAAATTACATATTAAAAAACTATATCAAAAGATCCACAAAACTAGAGGTGACATGAATATATTATTTTATCAAATGAGTAACGAAAATAGGCCAACAAGGTGAATAAAGTTTGACCCTGTGAATAGTGAACGTAAAGTTTATTTGTGGACAGAGGGAGTAAGTTTCATTAGTAGATTGTTAGTAGAAGAAAAAAAATTCAGTCGGAAAAAAAATTATATAAACCAAAATTACCTTGCACTGAATTCATTGACCTCAGCGGAATTGCCATCAAAAATCATGTTGGTTATGTGGAATGAAGTTGACACTGTCACAGTACCTACACAAAGAATTTTTATTTCGTGACACAATTATAAAACTTATATTGCAATTAAAGTTTGAGGAATTCTATTTTGCCCATTAACGTTTTGCTTTGCAAAAACTCAAAAGTAGAATCACCGGTTCTTGCACATTTTGGGTAAAACAACCCAAAAATCTTTCCACATATTCTCTTCATAGGGTACATCTCAAATGATTACCCCTAAAATTTTCACATACTTAAGCAAAAGTGAATGTTTAATGTTATTACAACATTTATTATCAAATTTTTTTCATACTCATGATCTTCTAGTGTTATTTCCATCAACTTTTGTTTTTTGCCCATTCTTATGTGTGTTTGAACTTTTGACCGGCCAACAACTTTCCCAATCACAACTACATTTATTTTCTAGATGAGTTTGTGTGTATGAATGATCTTTCAACAATGTTTGTATATTATGTTACTTTGATAATTTGTTTAAAAAATAATCTAGTACCAATCAAGATTTGATCGTTCAAAATCAGTTGGTTATGAATCGTCGCAAAAGATTTCAAATCAAACATGAAACGTGAAAAATCACTTCCATCCAATGTTTTGACTTGTGTTTTTGCGTAAAAACCCAAAAGTTTCTCATTTGAGGTGGTTTTGACGGATTGAAATTGTCATGAACAAAAACATCCCGAATCCCATAAACACCATTCTCTACAATTTGATTCTCAACCCGTTTTTTTTTCGGTTTTTTGAAATGCGTGTGAGTCCTTGTGCCCTATACAAAGTAAAAGAGTTTAGATTAGAAATAGTTAACACTTAAATTACGATTAAGCACAAAAAATTGGGAATGTCATACATGTTCATCATGAAAAACGACCTCCATTGAATCTCTGACTTTGGTCCAAACGGGAACAAAATATACACGCACAGCCCATAACTTGAACATCAAAGTCGGCCGAGTGTTGCCAAGCTCGCCAATGGGAGACCACATGCTTAAAGAAGACGTTTGAGACATTTGATGATTTTTTTGGATGGTTGAGAAGTGAATTTGAAATGAATGAAGTTTACATCATAATGCTAGAGTATTTATAATCATGCTCCATGATATATGTAACCATGCATTAATTGCTTTAGATATTAAAAATCTTTAAAATAGATGGATTTGAAACAAAATAGGTTTTTTTAAAATTACCTTTTTGGAGCCACCAAATTTATGTTATCAATGAAACTTTATGGAATATGGCAATGAATAATAGACATAAAGCAAAAAAGTAGATTTGATACTCCCTCCGTCCAAAATTAAACTTTACAACACGTCCACCAATGTAGGCCGATTTCTGTCTACTGATGCAAGCCCATTTCTGTATACCAATGCAGGCCCAAAATTGATCCAAGGTCTACTTACTTTTGGCGGAAACACTGTTCACCAAAAATGCACCTAGCATTGTATATAGGAGGATTTCCGTTAAAGAAGTCAATGAATAGGTGGTGTTCCATTTCTTCTTCAGGTGGCTAAACAATTGTACAACAAAAATAGTTAATTATTCTTATTTAGATGAGTTTAAGTTTGAACTCATACTTTAAAGATATAATACATGTTTTATTCATATTTAAGAGGTTTTCTTTTTGGAATATCGGGAATGAATGTCACACCAAAATGTGACGGGGTGTCCTGGGCCTCAAATTAATTGTTCCTAGCTCAATTGAACTTTGTTAAATTTTTCATCCCGCCCTAACTCGAGCATACCTCTCTAGTCCCTTGAATTGCGCCTCCAAGTTGATTTTGACTTTGGAGTCAAAATTTAGCTCCAAAGTCAAAATTGAAACTCAAAGTTTAACCAAAAAGTCAAACTGGACAAATACACTAAGACGAAGAGAGTATGTACATTCTACACAGCGTGTTTATAAACAAGTGTTTCAAAATGTGTACTTTTGCTCGCATTCTATCCCTTCAATGTAATACAGAGTAATATACTACCTCCGTTCCAAAAAAAATCTTTCATGTTCTTTTTTTTGTTGAATAAATTCTCAAAAATTCAAAAAAAAAACTCAATAATTATGTGTTCTTCCTAATTAATTCCTAAATTACACTAATAAAAAGATGGTAATAATTAATTAAAAATAATACCCAATTTCGTTCCCCGACTAAGTGACATCAAAATATCGTCAAAACAACATTTAAGCTTATACTCCCTCCGCTTTTTAAAACCTTCCTCTTTTATTTTTTTGTTTTTCTTAAACACTTTATTTTTCTATTAAAAACTACTTTACTCCCACTTTTTCATATCATACCTATCACATCATGTCTTTTTCACTAATAACTAAACTATCGCATCTTACTTTTCCACATCACATCGAGAACAAAATAAAAAAAATCAACTAAAAATACAATTTCCTCAACTAACCAAATCTCAATATAAAAATTCATTAAAAATGGTTTCCCATCTTCGCTCAAACACCATAAATCAATTAAAAAAGAAAAATTCTACTTTAATGCTAGACTGGACATTTTTTTAATTAACGATTACCATCTCAATAATTAGTTTATTTTACTAATTTAAAAAAAACACATTACCATTTTTTGGAAATTTTTTCTTTTTTTTGTCAAAATGTAACTGTTTGACCACATCATTTTTTGTGTGGAAAGAGGAGAATAGAATGACGTGTTTGAATAAACTAGACTCGAACCCGTGCGTTGCACGGCCTAATTAAAAACTAAATAATGAGTGAAAATATTGTTGTTGGAATTCGATATAATTAAATAAACATAAGAATATAGAATGAAATATTTAAGTGCATGAAATGTGAATGATATAGATTGTGAAACTATTACATTATAAGTTTTGGAAAACTTCCTTCTAAACTACATTGGTGGTTTGGTTCATCTTATTTGGGTCTTCATTGCATATCAAGATCTTTAAACCTCTGCGATTTGTGACACGTGAAAGCGCTACATAAAGCTGGCCATGGCTGAAAACTGACTTCTTCAATAAAAGCCCAACATACGACAATGATTGTCCTTGACTTTTATTAATTGTCATTCCATATGAAATCATTACTAGGAATTGTTTCCTTTGAAACTTAAAAGGAATCCTGGTATCTGACGGTGTGAGCAACAACCGTGGGATAACAACTTCTTGTCCAATATTTTTCCTTGTAAGCACCGTAGCTTGAATAAGATGATTGCCCAGTCTAGTAACAATCAACCTGGTCACATTGCACAAACCTGAAGATTGATCAATATTCCTCAGCAACATGATTGGTGTTCCAATCTTTAACTTCAACTCATGGTTTGGCACACCAGAAGCTCGTATGTTATTCAAAAACTCAGGAGAATGCATGTCCATCAAGAAGTCTACGTTTGAATCAGACTTACACACTGCATTAGAACTCAAGTAAGTTTTTGCTTCTCCGACATTGTTTAAGGACGTCATATATTCATTTATTTCATCCACGACTTCTAGCGTTGGTGCCAAGATTGCCATCTAAATATTTAGTTTATTTTACTAATTTAAAAAAAACACATTACCATTTTTTGGAAATTTTTTCTTTTTTTTTTGTCAAAATGTAACTGTTTGACCACATCATTTTTTGTGTGGAAAGAGGAGAATAGAATGACGTGTTTGAATAAATTAGGATACACTCATCAATACATATTGTAAATATATCTAGTCATCCCATAATATAATAACTTTAAGAAATTTAAAAAACATTCAAACGGGGGGGGGGGGGGGGGGGGGTGGTCACAACCAAACACTTAACAACACAATAATTGCAAATGTCAACCCAAAGTTTAGGGAGGGATGCATCACATTGTAACACCTGTAAATGTAATTTATTAGTTCGGGGTTCATCTCACATTAGAATCCAATGTCATTGAATGATCCGAGACGCTTACCGTGTTCCATTTCAAAACTTGATGACCTACCCTCTGCCAACCCTCCTTGCCCATGGCCCAATCCCCTTCGCGCAAGAGTGGTGACTGTAGCCAATCGGCAAAGGGGAGGAGGGCCATGAGTGCAGAAGGTTTGTAGGGGGTTGGGGGTTAGGGATAAAACCATCGATGTAGGTAGGTGCCCTGTGTCATGCTACGACATTGGATTCCAATGTCACATGAATCAATGTGATATTAATTTTGGAAACATGAAAGAAACTCACGCCCCGTTTGGTACACGAAATTCAAACTATGGAATTGGAATTGAGAGCTCCAATTCCAATTCTGATGTTTGGTAGCACAAAAATGATGTGGAAATGGAATTGATAGTGCAAAAAGTGAACTGGAATTTTGACAAAATTCAATTCTGTGGAATTAAATTCGATGGAATCTCAATCCAATTCAATTCCAATTCCGTCAATTCCGTATACCAAACGGACCCTCAAAATACTCATAAAACAAATTCTAGAGCTCGATAATACTCTAAAGAGACAACCTGTTTCACAAAAATGATCAAAAAATAATGTAATTCATCCTTTGTTATGCCTTATACTGGGCTGGCTCCCTTCGCCAACACCAAATTTACACCTCTTCACTGATCAACCACATTATCAATGCATTATTACACTAGTTAAGACATGAGTTATCCCCCTTTTCTTCTCATTTCAGATTTCCTTTCGGACTATCCTACTTTCATTTATTTCCTCGACAATTATCAACCACACAATTTAAAATTCTTAATTTCTGTGTAGAGTAAAAACGGGAGAATAAAAATTCAAATGAAAATCCGGCCATTTGGACCATCTTACAATAACTCTCTCAAAAGTTCACATGAATTTAAAACTGCTCTGAAGATGTGTCCGACTCAATGGTGTGACTTGAACGAAAGCCAAATCAGCATAGACATAACGAAAGGATGAACTCTGTTATCATCATATCTTTTTTTGGACATGAGTAATCTTTGTGTATTCTTGGGAGTATTCTTGTCTAATTTTTTGTGTAAGACTGACCAAACTTGGGAGTATTCTAGTGTAAGACTGATCAAATTTTGGAGTATTTGTGTACATTTCGCAATATTTTTATTACTCATATTATTTATCTTCAGCGCATAGTGTTCAAATATTTAATTTGGACTACATTTTGCACAACATTATTACATTTCAAGAATATATTATTACCTCGTCTTCGTCTAATTCGGTCCGCCCATAGTTCGGATCAGGTTGTTTCCGCTTGAGGCTTGAAAACGCAAATAAAAAGAGTTAGCAACAAGAGAAGATCCTCAAAAGTTCAGTAGCAGCCCAAGAATCACTCCACCAGACAGAAAAAGCCATTACCTCTTTTTTCTACAAAAGTCAAACAAGGTAACAAACAAATGCATCTACACCTGATATTATTAAATACAAAACAACATAAAATGCAACACTAGTATAATCCCAACTCATTGAGGTGCAGCTGTATTGATTTAATGCTTGGAACTTCATAAAATGTAGGAAGTAAAGGAAACAATATGTTCTACTTTGATTTAGTCCATCATTTTGTTTTGGGTTAAAAATGTTTTTAGTCTCTGTAAAATACCCAACTTTTGTTTTTGGTCCCTATAAATTGTTCTTTTGTTGAAGTCATCGTTGCAAAATTTTTTATTTTGAAAATATTCCTTGAACGTAATTAACACTTCCAATTACTTAAGATAGCACATGTATTTCATACTCAACATTCTAGTCTTGCATTTCTAATTATCTTTAACGCAATTCTCAAGCCCTAAATTGTATACTTATTCACATTACATAATATAATAAATTTGAGAATTGGGGATGTAAATTGATGGAGGACACAATATAGGACATGGGAAGAAATGCAAGACAAGGATGTTGACTAGTAAACAATTGTGTTATCTCAACAAATTAAAAATCTTAATTGCGTTAAAGGACCATTTTCAAAAATAAAAATTTTTGTAAGAATGATTTAAATAAAATAATATTACAAATTTATTTTGGAGACTAAAAACAAAAGTCACAAGGACTAAAAATATATGTAACCCTTTTATTTTCAAATGAAAATAATGAATGACTGTCAAGACTCAAGAGCTACCCACTCTGCGAAATGCTAAATTGTCGTCCATCACATCCCCACAAATGAAACAAGTAAAACTTCAGTTTTGTTGGCTGTTGAGTACACCAATTCAAGTTTAAAGATAACTGTGGAATTATTGTGTGCATCAAATTTATTGATTTTACTTACTATGTTACTCAGTGTTATTTTATGGCTATACTCATGTTAGGCTTCCTTTTGCATGTGCATTTATATAATGTAGTACAATTAAAGAATGAGCTACTTTGTCTTTGCCTGACTCACTCCACCCATCCTGCAATCCTGTAACAAGACAAGAAACCCAGTAAAGTACATTGTGGAATGAATTGGGGTTCTTTATCTTCCAACTTTCCAAGATTATTGACATTGCTTTCTCATTAAAAAATGGCTTCTTAGTCAAAACACACACAGATCAAGAGACCCAACCACTTCATTTACCTCGCCTTCGTCTAAATCACTCCCGCCATTGCAGTGATCATGTTGGTTTTCGTTGATGCTTGAAAAGGCAAATAAACAGAATTAGCAAGAGAAGATCCTCTTGGGTTCAATAACATCCGAACAAGGAATTACCCAATTTTTCCTACTAATACATACCAGAGTGCAAGGTAGCTAGCAAACAAGTGCATCTATACCTTCATTTTATTTTAAATACAAAACAACAAATTCAACCCTTGTATTATCCCAACTCAATGTGGTCTTGAGAGTCAAGAAGTATGCAACCCTGATACACTTTAACACTCGGAACTTCATAAAATGTAAGAAGTAAACAAAATGATTTTTAAATGAAATTAATGATAAGACTGTCAAGAGTCAAGACTTACCAACCTTGTGAAACGTTATATTGTTATTATTAATCAAACTATCAGACAAATGGAAAATGAAGTTCTATTTCACTTTCATTGACTGTTGTGTATAACAATTGAGGTCTAAATTAACTTTGGAATGATTGAGTACATCAAACTCATTTATTTTAATTATCTTTTTACTCCATGTAATTTTATGTCTAAGCTCTTGTAACATGTTAGATTTCCTTTTGCCTGTGCATATATATTACCATTAAACAATGAATTACCTTGTCGTTGCCTTATTCTCTCCACCCATCCTGCAATCCTGCATCAACAATAACCGCAAAATCATCACCAGCAAACCCAATACCCTGTGCGTTGAATCGGTAATCTTTATCTTTGATTTTTCCAAGATTATTTTTTATTGCTTTGTCATCGAAACATACACAGCCCAAGAGATCCGACCATTGTGTATGAGAACATTTGGTTGCAGAAAGGTGTCAGACATTTGTAAATGAAACATTTTTAAAAAAATGTACAAAAATTATCCCGGGTTTGGAACTTCTAACAAGAATACTCCCAAAATACTCATAAAACAAATATTGAACAATAATACTCCAAAGAGATTCTGTGTTGCAAAATACTCCTAAAACAACATTGTTTATCCTCTATTATGTTTATACTGATAGTGATTTGACTAATTCGCCAACACCAAGTTTATACCATGCCATTGATCAACCACATTTTCAGATCATTTGTTACACTATAGGACATGAGTTATCCTTACTTTTCTCTTTTTGGATGTCCTTTATGAATTTCCCATTTTCATCTAATTCCTAAAAACCTATGAAGTGTCAACCGCAATATTTAGATTTCTAAAGTTTCATGTCATGTCAAAGAGGGAAAATAAAGAATACAAATGAGTACCCCACAATTTGGATCGTCTTACAATAACACACTCAAAAGCTCACATCTATAAAATGCTCACACACTGAGGCCGAATTGGAGGGGTGGCATAAACATAGTAATATCAGCGTCACCTAAGCATCCAGGCACCCTTCTACTCCCACCATGGGAGCTCCCCTCGCCTTATTTTGCACACCTCACCTAGGCCTTGCCTTGCCTTGCCTAGTACAGTACTATTTATTTACTCCAGTGTTATTTTATTTAAGTGTTTTATATCCCTGGCTCTAGTGCTTGGTTTTTCTAATGCTTAATAAATTATTTTATTTCCAATTTAATGTTTATTCTCCTTTATCTTCCCAAGTAATACTTTGTGCTTGATTTTTTAAATTTTAAATGATTAATGTATTTCCAATGTAAGTCGGTAACACTTTTTTCAACTTCAGCTGTTTTTTAGGAAAGTACCTGAGAGTAACTTTGGTAATTAAACTTTGATGTATTAGAAAAATTCAAACTTACTAATTACAACAATATATAATTTGATATATTTATATTAGTGTTTTTAATGTATAGCAATTCTCCTATATTGTGTGTCGCCTACGCGGTCGCCTAGTCGACTAGGCGTCCTGGCAGTACCCCAGAGCCTTGCCTCGCGACGTGATAACTGTGGGCATAAAAGAAATATCCAGATCAACATAGACGTAATGAAGGGATGAACTTTGCTATCGTTGAAGCTTTTGTGACATGGATCTTGGGAGTATTATTGTGCAGTATCGATTCTGGAAAGAGAGGTGTATAAGATGGTCCCAACCTGGGTTGTAAATTTCCAACTAATTTTTATTGCTCGTATTATTTATTTGCACAGCGTTTTATAACGTTATGTCTACACACACTTCTGGCTTCTTTTTGCACAAATTTATTACAAATAAAGAATGAATTACCATGTCTAAATCGGAATCCCTGCCCCCATCGTGCAATCCTGCATCAACAATAATGATAAAATCATCGACAGCAAACTAAATATGTTGTGCAATGAATAGAAACTCTTTATCTTGCATTTTCCCAGGATTATTGTAATGGCTTGGTCATCAAAATATTGCTTCCTAGTCAAAGTACAGACAGACCAGGAGCAGACCAATTGTGAATGACAACAGAGATGGTGCTGTCATTAGATCCTTGATGCATTTAATGCCCGAAAATTCTTTGAACAAAATAACCAATGCCAACATTTCAGAAGCACTATTACATATAAGCTCCCCTAGTTACCCTTTATCATCAAACTAGATTTTGTAGCTGCTTTAAAGAAATTCTTCACTCATTAATCATAAGCATCAATGCATCATTGAATACTACAAATAGATTAATAATATAGCTTACTTGGTTTTCATAATTGACCCGTCACGGAGTGAGAGCCTACCATTGAAGATAATCATAAATAAAACAATTGTCCTACCACTTTAGCTAAATGTTGCATAAAATTATGGGGCCTTTTGATTTCCTTAAAATGAATGATTCACAAAGAGGAATAAAAGATAGTGCTTCACCATTCTAATTGTTAGGGACTTAGCACTGAATTCTTTGAATTGTGAACTATAAAATTTAGTATTGGGTTGGAAGCATATGACCAGGCTATAATACTCCATTACTCCCAAAACTAAACCAAACAAATCAATTAGGTAGTTCAACTGAATATCTTATTAACCTATCATTTGTTACAAAATAATCAAATGTGGGACTCGAAGTCTCTAACATTTGAGACACAGGCACACTGCTTTGGTTTGGGACATATTCTTATAGACAAAAAAAATTGCAATAACAGAATTTAAATAGTATAGTACAACCAAATAAAAACAATTACTTACCATCACTCCAAGTCAACTTGATGTCAAGTTCATGCTCATTTACCTTTGTGCTAAAGGAGCAACATCCAATACTGAACTCTTCCTTGCATAAGAAATGATCTGTCAAAGACGTGTCCCTAAAATCTACTGCAATAATGAGGGACGAATCCATTGGCACCGCAACTGCACATTGAGAAAGTGGTACTCTCCCATTGTCCTTTAATCGTATTGGATCCTTCTCAGTCCTTTTGAAAAGCACGCTCCGAAAATAATCTTCTTTGAACTTAGTTGAGTAGTCAAAGTCACTATATTGCGCAATTGCACTTCCATAGATCTTGTAAACCCCGGAATGAGCACTTTTAACTTTTAAAGTGATCTCAATCTTTGCAAGACAAGCTGTTGAGAACATGGAGTAATGCAACGCACAAAACCCATCTTTGCCCGGGAAAACAGACCAGATTTGGCTGTTATAGGATATATCAGGTTTATATTCTCCAAGGTCATAAGTAGCAAAACCTCTACTCTGAAATTTCCCACCAACATCTTTTAGATCAACCTTCAATTCAAGAATGCTTTTCTTCTGAAAACTCATACACACATCTCCCAATGGTAAAACTTTCTGTGAATCTTCTACTTGCACACTATCATTACTTGTCCTCTTAAACAGGTAGTGAGTGTTATCATCAGAAGAGAATTCAACTGTGCCAAAAATGTTCAGTGTCGCCCCCATTTTTTTACGGCCGATGAAGATTGAAAAGAATTGGGCTAAACATGATGGTCTCAGTATACTTTCTCGGTCTTGATCATCGCACCTAATTGAAACAATAAAGTTATTAACAAAAAGTGGCTAAGCTAATATATTGAAAGGGCACAAATGGAAGAATCACAGACCTAGGGTTGCCATTGTTGGATGATAACGATGTGATATAAGACTGAAGAGAAATGAAAAAATGTTAGACAAAGAGTGATGCAAAATTAAAAATATATCAAACTAATGCAATGTTCTCATACTGTAACGTGTCACCCTTTAACAATACTTCTATGGTGTTAGTAATAGAAAACAAGATGAACATGAACTAAAATGAGACCTTAAGCTGACCGAAGAAAAAACCCCATTATGTAGTCCCAACTCTGTTGGGATCTTGGGGGGTCTGGATGTGTGCAACCTTACCAACAGAGAGGCCATAGTTGTTAGACCCTTGATGCATGGGTACATTTAATACCAAAAACATCATAAAAGGACAAGTGGATAAGTTTAGTATGCCATATTAGTTTTGACCTTAAGCTAAACACTGTCAAAATGGCTAATTTAGTCCATAATTACTGTAAAATCTGTAATATTTTTACTACTACTGCATATATCTAGAGTGTACAGTGTTTCATAATTCAGTGGCTTAAGCCCCTTTGGACTTCTTTTTGCATAGAGTTATTGCTTCCAGAGAATGAATTACCCCATATTGTTCCCCATCACTCCACGCATTGCCCATATGTGGGCACGAAAACAGTCCTGCATCCACAAAAACCGCAAAATCACCCACATCCACTGCACCTTTCATTGCATAATCACCATTCCCGTTGAACACTTCTACTTTTTTGTTGACAAGTTTTTTTCCTGTGTTGAAGTCTGTCAAATCCAGATCAACTTCAAGTGACGAATATGCAGGCAACCCCAACCATGTTCTCGACATACACATGTTTTCCTTCATTTTTACTGGTTCAGAGCCATTCAGCTTCTCAAAAAGAACGCACGGTTCTGAGTTATAGTTTCCACAAGTGTTCTTATATCGTGCAACAATCTTTCCAACAACATCAACAACTAGGCCCTCATCTCTGCTAGAGAATCGAACATTCACCTTGCAAAGGGCACCAAATGGCATTTTAATATAACTCAAGGTAGCGGAGCAAAGTCTATTACGGAATTCTTTTGATTTCAATTCTTCAACATCGCCTTCGGTTGCACTCCCCACCAAAAAAATTTCTCGAGCAAACGAAATGCTCTTACCCCCATTTTTGAGATAGAGATCCACTTCTATTGTTGTTCCGTACAATGCCATCCACAAACTAGAATAAGTAAGGAAAGGATTACGCCAACCAAGAGTTAAATAACCACCACTTGGGCTTATGTAGTCGGGATCCTCGGCACTTCGGTTGTAAACATCAAGGTGCAAGGGTTCGTCACTAATGACATCTACATACTTAACCCGAATCTTTCCATATACAGGGAGTGATCCACTTTCTACATCTCCTTTTGGTTGTACATGTACAGAATGCACATGAAGTAAAGGCAAAGCTTCAACATGTTCTCTGCCTTTTTCTTTTTCGGTTTTTCGTATGATATTGATATATTGAGCAAAGTCATCCAGGTAGCTGAGATTGTCACGAGTGCGGTAGTTCATCTTTAAGCCTGGGCCAGCAGTGAGGAAAAGCTTCACCATATCTCCTTTTGTAGCATAAGGGTACCGATTTACAAACTCCTCCACATCTTCCGTAGCAAAAAAAGGGTATTTTTTCATGAGATCCATAATGCAAAGAAATATTCGCTGCAGTAAATTATGTTGAAATATGAAATCAGAGATCTAAATCGGAGGTTCAAATCAAGTTTTTCTTTTAATGAAAAAAAACACACAGATTAATCTGCCCCTACATGAAATCAAACCTAAACCTAATTGTTGTGCTGATAACAAAACTAATTCGCTCGTAAGCAGGCTACGAGCGAATGGTTTCCCAGGCGATGCGATGAAGAATGAAGAGAGAGGTTGGGAGCAAATTTTTGGGAAGCCTTCATCAGTCGTACTCACTACTGAATACGGAACTCTTATTTCGCTAGCATGTTCCCACATTTGGGAATATCGGGAATGAATGTCATACCATAACGCGACCGGGTGCCCTATTAGGGCATCCACAATAGGAGATGTTCAAGTGTGAGCTCCACTTTGAAAATGTTATTCTAGCATCTCTCTCAATATCTCATTCTTTTAATGGTAGCATCTCATTTGGATGCCTAAATATATATTAAATAAATTTAGTGGGTCCACTAAAATATACTCCGTATTTATATTTTTTTAAATTATAAATATTTAGTTATATGATAAATTACGGAGTATTAATTTAAACAAAAATAGAAAATAAAACCTGAAAATATATTATTGAAAAAAACTACTCTTTATATTTAAAAATTAGCTTGTTGTCACCTCAATTGCAACTAGGAGTCGTGGTGTTATGGCTGATAGAAAAAATTGCATAAATCTTTATTAAAAAAATTCTGATTTGCAGCTGTCAAGAAACATTTGCTTAAATATTTAATTGAATTACAAAAAATGACCGTTGGAAAAGCATTAAACAAGAGACTCATTTAAGAAATTTGCCATAAAAAAAATTGAATACATATGACACATGGCGCACAAACATTAGACCACAAAATTAAAGAAATAAATGCATGTGATATTTTCCTCTCAAGCATCGGTGCTTCACAAAGCATCTCCCTTTCTTTCTCTTCCTTGAACATCTCTAATGGGCACCCACCTACAATAATAGCATCTATGAATATCACACTCGCTCTCTTCCTAGCATCTCTTATTAGCATCTCATTGGAGATGGTCTTAGTAAGTAAAATTAACCTAACCTTTGTTAAATTCCTTATCCCGCACAACTCCAACATACTTCTTTTCAATTGGGCTTTCAAATTAATTTTAATTTTAAAATTAAAATTTAACTCCAAAATCAAAATTAACTGAGAAATTGAAATAAGCAATTGAAGGGGTATAGATATGTGAAGACGAAAAAGTTGAATAAACTAGAATATCAAATTTTGACTCATTTTAACTCAAGTTTTAGTCATCTCTTATTTTTTTCAAAATTTTCAAATGATTTCCTATTTCTTTAGCATTTTCTTTTTCTTCTTCTATATCCTCCGTCGTCTCTAGGATTAAATTTTTTCAAGAATTAGTTAACATGTCCAATTATCCTTCATCAAAAAATTCCAAAAATTTTTTCAAGAATTAGTTAAATTTCAAATGATAAATTTAAAGATTGTACCCTCAATCTTTTAAATTTGTTTAAGTTTTTTTATATTTAAGTATTTTTTTTGGAATAAAGGTCAATGACTCTAATTATAAAAAGTAATGAAAAATAATAAAAAATTACATATTACATTTAAAAGATTATTCTTCATATTAAAGTAAGAAGAAAAAAATAAAAACACAAATAAAATTGTATCTATAATCAATACTCCGTATTATAGGTATTAAAAATAAAAAAAATTGCATTTTGGTCTTACCGGTCTGACTCGAAAACTATCCAATCTTTGATCGAAATTGGACAGAATTTTACCGGTCCTTAACATTTAGACAGTAGATCGGTCTGAAATTTTACTGATCTAGCCCAGAACCAACTGGTCTGATTCGGTCCAATTTTCTGGCCCAACTCAGATTTTGTACATTAATTGAAGCATCACCTACTACAATAAGAGTGTATGGGGCCTGTTTGAGAACATTGTTAGCGTTTTGAAAAGGTTATCTAAGAACAGCGTTTTCAAAGTAATCTGCACATCCTTCCGGCTCCTAAGAGAAATCTGCCCTCCACAAGAAGGCAGAGGACCTCCTTCTTGAAAAGATCAAAGAGAAAAAACGATGGCCAACGTATCTCGAACGATTAAAAATTTATCCAAAATGCTACCGCTAATCTTTATCACTGTTTTCAAACAAGCCCATGAATTCTAATATCATCAGGTTTCAATATCTTTTTTTGGTAATACCAAAAGAATATTGAATTTGATATCATTAAAAATCATAAAACCTTCCAATGAAGAATCTTGATATTTCCTAAGTTTGGAAGATATTAATATGAATGCTTGATATCTCTCCCAACTATCATTAAATATCATAAAACATTCTAATAAAGAGTCAATATCTTCTAAATCTAGAAGATATTAATATTAAAGCTTCATATCTCTCAACTATCATTTCTCATCGGCTCCCATTGTACCACCAATCACCTATTCTTCACATATCGCTAATTAAATCATGATTTTAAATCTCTCCAAATAATTTAATTTCAAATTTAAGAAACCATATCATTTCTTCCAATTTTTAAAACTCATTTTTCATACCTATAAAACTTAGGGATGGTTTTTGAACATTCCCGGATACGTAAGGTTGTTGCCTTCTTGATATTGATCAACGCAGTACAAATTTGTGGTTTCACTAACCATATTTTAATCGAGGCCCAAAATGGATGGAGTTAAAGTAGGGATGGCAACGGGTCGAGTTCGGGTCGGATAGTACTATACCCGAACCCGACCCGACTTTAAAAAACGAAACCCGAACCCGACCCGAAACCCGACTTTTTAAGCCAAAACCCGAGCCCGACCCGAACCCGACATTCCAACCAGAAACCCGAACCCAACCCGAACCCGACTTTTAACTAATTATCAATTTAGCGTACCTCAATAATTTTAAAAAGATTACATCTAATTTTTTTTGTGTCTCATTTTTTATTAAGAAATTATAAAAAATGATCATAAAAGGCATATTTGATATAATAGCACTTTGTCAAGAGATTATATGTAGTGCACATTATATCCATAGATAGGCTTTTATGTTATAAAATCTTCGGGTTTGAGTCGGGTCGGGTGCGGGTTCGGGTCGGTCGGGTAAAATAATAAACCCACACCCGACCCGATGTCGGGTTCGGGTAAAAAATTTCGGGTCGGGTTCGAATTATTTTATTCTCGGTTCGGGTTCAGATATTTTAGTGGTCGGTCGGGTCGGTTAAGCTCCGGTTCGGATTGAATTGTCATCCCTAAGTTAAAGTGACACCTATTTTAGGTGTCATATGATGACACGGTCCAATTAAAGATCTACTGTTCTATTCAAAAAATCGATTGTTCGTACCGCTATCTCAAATGAGAACCCTCACTTCAGCTTGCCCCAAATGCATCCCACATTCCCGTAAATTGAACCCCCAAAAAATAGTTGGCTTTAGAGTCAAACTCTTTGATTCCAAAGTCAACTATTTGTTGGAGATTCAATTGACAAGAGTGGGTGTTAGTTTGGACCAACCTAAGGTGAGACCAGGGGTTAGCAAGCTAAAAACCATCAATTTTTTGAACGAGATACCGTATTCCCCTCAATTGGACCAATGTGCTATTATCACACCCAAAATGGGTGGAAGTATAACCCCACCCAATGAAAAAATAAATTTTACCACAAAGTGGAGGAAGAAAGTAGAGTATCATCATCTCTAAACGGTCAAAAAAGCCAAAACACTGCCATGCCCAAAAACTCAAAATCCAGAGCACATAAGTCATGATTCATTTCACCAAAAACTACACCACAAACAAAGCTATAAAATCTCGGGGAGCAATTTTAGCTCCTAGCAGCCTGCTTTTCTTTGGTTTTCTGAATCTTCAGCACCTTCTTCACAATCTTTTGTTCTTCCACCAAAAACGCTCTAATGATCCTAGAGACCAGAAACGCACACCCACAGTGAGATAGAATCATCATGTCATCATTTTATTATTCTTAAAAAACATTAAATCTTGGCATGATGAGTTGTTTTTTTATAAAACCATGTACAAGGAAAGAGCTTAATGATGGCCAATTACACAGAAGAACTAACCTTTCCCTTACAGCACCACCTGATAGGACTCCCCCGTATGTGCGGTTAACAGTCCTCCTGTTCCTGGGTAATCTAGACCTCTTGTACTGAGCAGGCCTCAAGCGAGGAATCTGAGATAAAGATTGATTGATATGAGAGGAGTTTAAATATTCTAGAATACAATACAAAAGTTTTTGTTACACTAACAGAGAATAGATGACACATTAACCAGCATAATCATATAAAAGTGTCAAATACTCCCTCCTCAGGAAAAACTTCCCCATTTCTTTTTTTCTTGTCCTAAAATAAGGTTTCACTTTCTTTTTGAAGAAATGAGTGTATAATTTACATAACTTCTCACTCCTCCGCATCAGCCTGACCACTCAATTTCACATTCTTTAATAACCGTGCAAGGCCAAATGTGAAACATTTATTTGAGGCAGACGGAGTACGAGGCTACAATGAAACTGTGCTTCCCAAGCACATATGCCTCTCAGAAGTCAGAACATGTACACATTCCTCTTTTTTTTTTTTGAAGAAATGGAATATCATGGGTATCACACATGGAGTGGGTAATGAACTAGATTGGCATAAAATTTTGAATAACAAATGGAGGATTGGAAGAAGGGGTGGTCAGGTGTGCTGCACTGCAGTGCACTTCAGATGGCATTTCCAGACCACTTACGCATATTCAGCTGGGTGATGACAATTCCCTGGACAAACAGTAGAGGGGCAAAAGGGCCTGTGTGGCAATGTAGAGCATCACTTTTGTGGGAAAGCTAGATTTAGGGTTTATAAAATGAGGAAGGCGTAAACACTCCAAGATTATGGGCTATAGGGCTTTTGTGAAAAACCCACCAATCAGCATAGGCTAAGATCCTTTAACAGCATAAAATTGCCGTTATATCATGAACAAATCTAGCATAATATTTAAAGTCAAACAGCTACTAACATTTAAGCTTGAATAAATCTAGATAAATTGGATATTCGGATCACATACAACAAACAACGAACCACACAAACTTGAACAATCCAATACATGGCATACGCACATTAGAAGCTTAAACATCAGAACATCTATATCAGAAATACGATAACTCTAATCAACTTGATAGAGATGGGGAAAATATACGCATACCCCTTGGATCCGCTTTCCAGTTACAGGGCACTTGGGTCCATTAGCCCTCTTTTTTGTGCGTTGATACACAAGCTTCCCACCTATTAATAATATTTACCAACATGAACAATTAAAAAATCACACTTTGAAAATCAAATTATCATGATTACGACTTTGCAAATCAATATACATTTCAGAATGCAACTCTCTGAAGTTACAAATTTAACAACTACATAATTGATAATAACAATGAATGAATGGAATGGAGAAAATACCTGGTGTTTTGACAACACGTTGCTTATTAGATTTGGTTGCATAGCTATGGCGTGTGCGATAAACGAGCCGCTGCACCATTTTTAATCCCTTTTGATGGCGGTAGCTGCTAAGGTGAGTTGAAGGGTTCGGGAGTTAAAGTGTGTGGGAAAGAGATTATATGAAGTACGTAGGGATGTCAAAGGGTAGCTGGAACCTAGTGTGCCACGCCCATTAAAAAACTTGTTCCCAACCCATACCCATTTACCAAAAGGTCCTGATGTTATATACGAAGTACCAGATTAGACACATTGGGTCTCCGTACCAGGTCTGATATACATGTGATAAAAGTGTCTTTTGTATCGTATATATGTATAATTGATAAAAAATGAGTGCAAATACCACAAGAGAATAATACTCAGATTGATTAAAAAACAAGACTACCACTTTAAAAAAACATGACCAGTATGGCACTACGGAAATAGTGCCATTTGATCAAGAAACAATTTCACACTCTACATAATTGTTACATCCTTTGATCATAAAATTAAGCAAACATCCAACTTTGTAAAAAGATAGTTACAGATTATTCATAAAACTTAGAAAACATATACCCCTTATAGGCCTTTTCTACCAAAAATATGCAGCAAAAACACAAAGAAAAAACTCATGACAAACACAACTTTTGAAATGATCTCAACTTATGAATTTGGAAATAATTATATCACCATCAACATATATATTGTCTTATGGTTACCCGTAAATTAAAATTCTCACTTGTACTTTCTACTTCTTATTTGGTGCCTGCTACTTGATGGAGTATTAAATAATGGAGGTTAAAAGGCCTATACAGAGACATGGCGGAGGTTGCAAACGAAAATTTATAATCAGATATCATATTGAGGAACTGTCACTGGCGATATCTTCACATTTCAATCCACACACAAAAAATCGAAATATAAAACGTCGAAATTCAAATTTTTCAGCCAGAACAAAAATGGAAACGCGGTTGCATACGAAAATCATATATCAAATGACCGAATATAAGAACTTAAAAGTGTCAGCCATAAACCAAAAACTGAATAAATTAAGAAGAAGAAGATGATGATAATGAAAGATTCTTACCGAAGCACTTAGCGAAGAATGGCGATGATCTGGGATTCTGCGAAGCTGCTATCTGCAACTAGGGCTAATTTGTAAGTTGAGCAGAGGAGACGGAATAATAGAAAGGGCCTAGTCATAGACACCCGTGGGCTCATGTGGGCCGCTTAATTGGGCCTCTATTATGTAAAATTCTAGACATAATACTGCATCCGTCTCACTTTAAATATCTTATTTTGATTTACGATATTTGACTAAAAATTATTTTCAACGCAATTTATTTGATAATCGAAGTAAAATTTTAAGTTAAAATTTGCATATTCAAAAACTCTATGTGCTTTAGATATGACATAACTAAATTTTTCTATCAGATTAGTAGAAACAAAAATAAGAAAATAAAATGAATAGAGTTTGATCATGTGAATAAAAAACAAGCAACTTTGGATGAAATATTTGTTAAGAGTAGAGAGTATTAGATAAAGAAACAAGCAACTTTATTTTAGATGGATGAAATATTTTCTAAGAGTAGGGAGTATTAGATAAAGAAATCTTCAAAGAGTGTATCTATGGTGCATCTTGGACGCATACTATTTTTGTGGGCCTTCTCATATTTTTTTTCTTAAAAACATATGTTTGTTTAATTAATAAGAAAATGCTTATTTTTCTCATATGTATGTCCATGGTGGACCTTACATCCACGGTCCACCATATAAATTACCATAGTCCAAAATAGAGGTAAACATATGGGAGTAACATTTATCCGAAAAAAGGGGAAGCAAGTTTTTTATTTAAAAAATAGAATTATTGTGAATTGACAATATGATATTGTATATTGGTATTTCATACTATTTTTTGTTTTATATGTTTGCATTTTTTACATTTTATGTAGTAGATTATATTTTGAAGATAAAAATATGAAAGTCTCATTTTAATTTTTTCTGAGTTTTACACCTATTTTAGTTTTTTTTCTAGCACTCCCTTGGCCCAATCTCTTTACAAAATTGTTTGACGAAGTTTATGAAAAATGTTAACAGTTTACTCCCTCCGTCCAAAATTAAACTTTACATTACGCGTTACGATGTTTGACTAAAGTTATTTTTAAATCATTTTATATGAAAAATGGTATAGAATTAAAAAATAAAAATTACATATTAAAAAACTATATCAACAGATCTACAAAACTAGAGGTGACATGACTATATTATTTTATCAAATGGGTGACGAAAATAGGCCAACAAAATGAATAAAGTTTGATCTTGTGAATAGTGAACGTAAAGTTTATTTGTGGACGGAGGGAGTATAATACAATGTGAGTGCTTACAATTTTTATAAATAAGAGAGAAGTTTTTCTAAACATAACTTCAATTCATTAACATTGTGTTTGGTTTAAGGAAAAAGGAGGTGTGAGAATTGAAGAGTATAGAAGGAATTAGAATTAGAGATGAAAATGTTTTCTTAATTGCTTCTCGACCGTAGAAAAAAGATAGTTGTATTTAGATGCATGGTACTACGTAAATAAATAATTTAAAAGATTTCATATATTTAGCCCTAATTCTATGAGGGTGTTTGGCAGTGCGTTGCTTTTAATAATTTAGCTTCTGCTTTGAGTAAAAAGGATTTTATTCTGTTTGGCAGACCAGCTTCTGCTTTTCACTGCCACTATTTTGTACACAGAACACCGTTTCGGAGAAGCAGGTATGAAATGCTTTTGCTTTCAGCTTTTGTGAAAATCACTTTATCCAAAAGTTAATCACTCCCAAACAAGCTCTATGTCATTGGCAATGTCATATTAGAATATACATGTCAAATTCTTAGAATTACACGTGTCATGTTTATAAAGAGAGGAGTCTCAACTTTACATGTAAAAAATACTGGATATTAGTTATGCACCTCTTGAAAAGTAGTTATGCACCTCTCGAAAAGTTCAAATGTCCCAAATAAAAAGAAAACAAGTTAAAAATCAAAGAAGCATTCAAACTATAAAATAGGAAAAATTATCCTAAATAAGAGTAAAACATAGAAAAAATACCAAAATATAACTTTCATGTTTATACTTTTGAAATATGAGTTCACATTGGTAATGTATGGGTAATGTAGCACTAGCACTGTACACGTGCACATTACTATACTCTTTGGTAATGTACATGATCATATTTGGTAATGTAAATGCATTTTAACTCCTATTTCAGGAATAAAAACATGAACCATATTTTCAGTTTTTACTCCCACTTTAGTCTTTTTCCTATAAAAATATACTCCGGGGTAACATTTCAAAATGAAATTATTAGTAGGGAGTACTCCTACTTTAGTCTTTTTCCTATAAAAATATAACATTTCAAAAATATTAAATTTCAATCACTTTATAATAGGGAGTACTTCCTCCGTCCCAATTTATTTTGCTTGTTTTGGTTTACGATGTTTGACATAAATTATTTTCAAATCATTTTATATGAAAAATGGCATATATAAAAAAAATAAAAGTTACATATTAGAATAATGCATCAAAAAATCTACCATAATGAGTACACCATAATGAAGGGCATGAAATAGATCACTTGAAGGGCAACAAACAAGTGCAGTACACCATAATGAGCATAAAACAATGTATTTCCCTTGGACAATAAACCAGTACTGCACTCCTAAAGACATATCTTGGCTAGTAGACTAGAATGTTGAGCCATTGTACCCACAAAATGAGCGCTGCACAAACGCATACACATTGAAATAGCAATGAGGATTCAGTCTTTGAAAAAAAATTACCCAATTTTTTTTGGAAATTTATTATGTTTGAAGTAGGATTGTTGAAACTAATAGATTTGGGCCCAATTCTACCCCAAAAGTTAACTCAAGAGGTTGAGGTACCCAAGCTATTAAATAGCAGCACAATATAAGCTGCATAGCCGATGTGGGATGAACAAGTCAACACGCCCCCCTCACACGAGGCGCAGATTACTGCGGGCGCGGTCCCAACATCAATGGCTTGGCTCTGATACCATGTTGAAATAATAGACTTGGGCCCAATTCAACCCCAAAAGTTAACTCAAGAGGTTGAGGTACTTAAGCTATTAAATAACAGCACAATAAAGGCTGCATTGCCGATGTGGGATGAACAAGTCAACAATGATCAATCTATTGACACGAAAGTACTTGTTAAAAAGTATCCCAAATCAGAACTTGAAAAGATGGAGAAAAATAAATCGATATGTAAGTTCTTGAGTTGAACGAACTAATCGATTAGATTCAATCTTTTACGTAGTAATATGGTTCAGCCCATTAATCCTTAACCAATCCTAAATTCTATCAAAATGCATGTATATGTCAGAGTCCTAGACAAAATATGCCCAAAGGTTACCTGAACATCGTAGAGCTTGATGTAGAAACGAGAGGCATCAATGGAGAGTTTCGTCTGCAGAATCTCAGCAATAGTGGAGCTGAGCTTCCCATTGACGCCTGGCCCGAGGCCGCCTATGGACATCATCTCGCCATAAGCAGCCGGAGCTTCGCTGCCGGAAAATGAGATGGGCACACCGGCGTTCAGCAAGACCATCACATACTTCAAAAAAAGAGCCAATTATTCTCAGAGGAAATTCGTCGAACACTTGGCGTGCAATTTAAAAACTAGTGAAAAGCTGAGGAAAACATAGAGAGAAATGGAGCTTCTTACAGACTCGGGCTTTCCGATGATTCTCGCGACGGCTTTGGTGGCGTCTTTGAGAATGTCGGAAGCCACCACTGCGTCGACTGGGACGTTGGTGAAGAGGCTCAGGCTCGGCATTTTTGCCCCGGCGGGTTCTTTATTCAATTATTTTGGCCTTGAAGTGGGGAAGTAAGCTTTTGGTTTGGACTTTAGAGAAATTTCATAAAATTTATTCTTCCCTCTCATAAAATTTTTGTGTTTTTTAGTGCAAAATAGAGAGAAATATACTCCTTATTAGTTACTTTGATTTAATGATGGCAAAAGTTTGTAATTTAAAACCTTTGTATCAAATGTTACACACATATGTTAGTGTAAATTACGACATCTTGTAAATTAAATGTATCATTTTATTTTAAAATACATAGTAATTTTTGTGGCACATACCCTCCATAAATTTAACTTAGAATTTGTAGTTAGTTTGCTTTTTATAATGTGAAATTGGGTTCTAGCACGTACGGAGTATATTCTAACCCTTTATGTGCATACAAATGGTGATTAGCTACAGTTGTTCCATTAAATACTTACACTATAATTTTTTGTTGTTCTTTTTTTGATAGAATAAAATATATATAATGTGAAATTGGATTCTAGTCGGGATTTATGTAGCTTTGGCATATGAACATACTCTAGAATTGTGTAAGAATTACTCAACGTGACATATGAGGCCATAATCAAATCATAATAAAAGGTTTAACTATCTCAATCAATTAAATAATTTAACTCAAAATTTTTATTTAATCTACCATCATTGTTTTAAGGGCAAGGTTCTAATGACATTAATCCATAATGTCATCCTATGACATGAGCTCCATTTGAGGTTCTCCATTTGAAAAATTGATTGTCCATACCCTCTCTAGCACCCCGGTAAACCCCCCAACTCGGCCCGAGCCGAATCAACCCCTCCTCCCACGTCAATTGCACCCCATAAGATGTACTTGACTTTGGAGTTAAATTTTGACTCTAAAGTCAACTACATCTTGTGGGGTGCAATTGACGGGTGAGGAGGGATTGGTTCGGGTCGGGCTGAATTGGAAGGTTACCGGTGTGTTAGAGGAAGTAAGAACAATCAATTTTTTGAACGGAGTATCGTAGGGATCTCGGGTCATCCCATGACATTGATTTCCAATGTCATGAGAACCATAGTGTTGTTTTAAATATGTTTAACACGATGACAGGGCAAGTTCATACAACTACCAGTATGGAGTAACAAAAAATGAGAAAAATCCACCACATTGGTTTGAAAGAATGATCATCCAAAAAGTGTGGTCAACAAGCACAATTCTCACTTGGAAACCAAAGAGCACAATAGTGATCATTTTAGGTCATACATGTGCAATAACCCACCCTTAGCTTCCTATTAGGACACTTACACACAGTACAATTCTTGTTGATAGAAATAATCCCAAGTGGGGAAATTAGGAGTTTTGAGAAGATCAGTAGAAGATGAAAACTTGGATGGTTTATTGGATCTTTTTCACATCTCTACTACTTGTTGTTGCAGTTTCTCTTGAGGAAAAATTGCAATTCCAAGAATGCCCTTTTGAGGAGATAGACTTCCAGCCTTGTTTAGACCAAGGCAACCAATTGTCTGCAGAGGCAATTTGGTCATGCTGTGAAAGCCTAAACCAAGCAATTCAAGTGGGAGATTTCTGCATTTGTAAGCTCATTGGGTCTCCTAAGACCCCTTTGCTTAGCCACTCTTTGGTTCTCACTATGTCAAATTGCTTCATTTCAATTCCTCAATGGAACCAATGCAATGGTAATTAAGCCATTCTTTTCCCCTTTTTTGGTTTATTTATGTCTTCTTTTTTAATTTAACATACTATTCGTCCCTAAAAGAAAGTTTTGACTCGATTTCACGACATTTTTAAATACTCTTAAAATAGTTTAAAAGAAAAATAGTGTCACTAGTCACTACAAGCAATTTACTCCGTAATTCTTTCTTTTTTTATGAAAAATATGGAAAGTTTATAAGAATTACCAAAATTTAGAAAAACAATTATGGGAGTTAATTTTTTTAGAATATTTAGTAAACAATTACGGGAATTAGCAAAATGCGCTTAAACATCTTGTTTATGATTTTTACCTCATTTTGTACCCCAAGGTTTTAAGCTAATATTAAATGTAAGTGCAAACATGTATAATGTCAGTGTTATACTTACATTTCATGCCAAGGTAAACCTTTGGAATATAAAATGAAATACTCCCTACGTTCCTAAATAGATTACAATTTTTTTCTCTGCTCTGCTCTCGATAACTTTTGTTTGTTTACGTAATTTCATTAAGTATTTGATAAAATAAATATTCTTGTCACCTCTTGTTTTGTTGAACTTTTGACGCAATTTTTTAATATATAATTTTTTATATTTTATTAATATAACAATTTGTAAATAAAATAATTTTAAAAAATAATCAAATAAAGGACGGAGGGGTATAAAGTAGGGTGAGAGTATCATAAGCCAAAGTTAAATGAACCGAGTCTATTAGGCCCCGTTTGGTACAAGGAATTCAAATTGTGGAATTGAAATTGAGGACTTCAATTCCAATTTTAGTGTTTGGTAGCATGAATATTATGTGGATTTGAAATTGATAGTGCGAAAAATGAATTGAAATTGATGAATTCAATTTTATGGAATTGAATCATATGGAATCCCAATTCTAATTCAATTTCAATTCCATCAATTCTGTATACCAAACGAACCCTTAATTAACTTTGAGTAACGGGTTGACTTGAATTTGATCATAAATAGAGCCGGTGCCTGTACGTGAACCACCACCACCACCGGACAGCCCTTTCTCAACAGCAAAGTCACCGCCGGCGGCCACTCCAGTGACAATTATGCTGCCGCCGGAGCAACCAAATTGGCCGCAGACGCAACCCTCATCTGGTCCACAAAACCCGACCCCGCCACTAATATTGCCGCCAAACAACGCTTCATCCTCTTCCACATCGGTCTTGACTACCAGCAATAATCAACCGGCGGCCGCCGTTATTACCCCGGTGCTGGGGGTTTTAACATCTTCATGCGGCGGTGGAAGCAACAGCCACCACCACCACCGTAATATTAATAATGATGAGATTTGGCCATTATTACAGTCAAGAAGTTGGTTCTTGTTGGTTGCATTATTGTTACTTCTTGTGTTTCCTCTTATATGAATAAACTAGTTTTCTACCCCGTGCTACGCACGGACTTGTTATTAGGACTCGTTGTCATAATGTTATTGATGTGATAGTTAAAATTTTTGGTTTATGATTTAATTTTCTTCCGTGCTACGATTGGCATGTATTAAACGGTTGTGTATGTTTTGGTTTTGTAGGATTTTGAAAGACTACATTCTATCCCTTTGTTTTGTGAAATATGAAAAATGATATTATTCTATTTTGGGGTTTTTAATTTAATGTTGGTGGTTAAAGAAATTCATTTTTTGCAATGATTTTAGATGTTCATTTTGGATTGTACCGGTTGATGTTTGTTTTGGTGTTTTGATTGAATCGAGAATTCCGAAGGACGAACATCAATGCTTGGTGTCTGCACACGTTGGCATTTAATGTTTGAGGTCGGTACGCGTTGGCATTTAATGCCTTGTCACGTATGACACGTGTCAACACTACAACCCCTAAACTATCTTTTACATATATACATACATATGTATGTATGTATGTATGTATGTGTATATATATATAAGAATATAAATAAATGGTGGATTCTTTTATTTGTATTATGTAATAGGATAAAAAGTTTGAAATAAATTTGTATTTAATAATTATTTATATTTGATAAAAAAATTATAATACTATTTTGAAACTTTGATAATAATAATTTTCTTTTTGTTCAAGAATAATGGTTATTTAGTGTAAGAAAGTGAAGGATTTATAAAAATTTAATATAAGTTATTTATTGTAAGAAGGTGAAGTTTTTATAAAAAATTTAATAATAATTAATATATACATGTGCCACATGACATGTGGGGAGGTGTAGTGCCTGCATCACATAAACAATTTATGCAAAATTAATGGTCATCAAATAAAATAATAATGAAAATTGTTTTAATTAATAAAAATAAAAAAATCTCAAATAGATCAATTAAGAAATGACACATCATTAGATAATGCATATTTCTATGTGCCACATGTAATCCTTCAATCAAACTTTTACTTTGTTTAGTTTGCTGAAAAAAATATCATAAAATAAGTAATGTAATAAAAAGCAACTAAAATATGTTATAAATTTAATAATGATGCACGCGTGATAAAACTTATATGTAATTAGTTTTTTTGATATGATGGATAATTTTAAAAATTATAAGCAACATCTTTTTAATCAATAAATTATATACTCCCTCTGTCCCAAAAAGTTTGTTACGTTTAGAAAAAACTGCGTCCCGTAAAGTTTGTTACGGAGTACATTTCTATTAAAAAATCACTTTTACCCCTTAGTTTTTCATACCCTACCTATCACATCATACTTTTTTCCTAATAATCTACTCATCACATCCTATTTTTACCCATCACATCAAGGTTATTTTTGGAAAGTCAATACCAAAATATCTCTCCCTTAATTTCCCAAAAAGTCAAACCGTCCCATTCTTTTTAGGACGGAGGGAGTACATAAATTTTTTGAAATTATAAAATAATCGTGCATATTTTTAAGATACGTCAAAACAATAAATTGGTTTTAACATAGTCGAAAGTGAAGAGTTTATAAAAAGTTAATGAAAATAATAGTTTTTTATTGTTGGAAAGTGAAGAGTTTATAAAAATAAAAATACGGATTATTTAATACAAAATTAACTCACATGCATGGATGGACGTACATGTGTCATGTGATATACGTGTGGCATGGCACGTGTCATTAGTATGCACGCGTGGCATGACACGTGTCATCACCACAACTTTGAAACCCTCTTTTACATACATACATATATATATATATATATATATATATATATATATATATATATATATATATATATATATATATATATATATATATATATATATATATATATATATATATATATATATAGGATATATAGGATACGTAGTAATACACTAATTTGTTTGGTGAATGTTTGCTTCATTTCTTACACATTGGAAATTTGGAAGAGGTTTGATTGTTTAAAAGAAACAGTGCTATGTGGACTTCATATACATCCACTTTGATTTTTACACATCATTCAATACACTTTTTTAATCCATTTTATCTTGTAATTTACTCACTCCGTCCCTAAGCGTTTGTCCACTTTCATTTTTGCACACCATTCAATGCACTTCTTTAATCCATTTTATCTTGTAATTTGTATATTAAAAAATTATAAAAATTATATATTAATAATCTATTTGTTAAGACGAATTAAACAAGATCACACATGACTATTTTTAGGCTTACACATTGAGAGAATTTTATGAGTAAAAGTGCTTAGATGAACAGTTCCAAAAGTTAAAAATGGACAAATACTCAGGGACGGACCAAGTATATGTTAAAAAATTATAGAAATTATATATTAATAATCTATATGTTAAGACAAATTAAACAAGATCACACATGCCTATATTTAGTATTACACATTGAGAAAATTTGATGAGTCAAACTACTTAGATGAACAGTTCCAAAAGTCAAAAGTAGACGAATATAGCGGGACGGAAGTATTATTTCTTTATTTTGTTGCCCAAAATGTTTCTTTGTACTTACTCCCTCTGTCCCAAGTTAAATCGTCTGTTTTGACTTTTGAGCATATTTAAGAAAAATAAAAATAGAATTAATTTTTCCGAAATTGACATTACTTTTTAAAAGAGGTGATGATAAATGATAAGGTGAAGAAATGCGACTTATTTTAGAGATAGTTTAGGTATTTTATTTTTAAAAGTTTATGAAAACAACTAACAGACAACTTATTTTGGGACAGAGAAAAAAGATAAATAGGCAATTTAAAATGGGACGGAGGGAGTATAAATTTGCAAAAGTGATTATCTTGACAATAAAATCAAACTCAGAGATACGAAATATTTTTCAGCTCATACTTTTTTGTCTCTTGATCTAGAAAAAAAATGAAAATCAGAAATTCTTAAACATTACAAAGTGCTTTTATCCAAAGCAAAAGCTGGGATTTATTGTCAAAACCTATCCGAAACCACGATTTTATTATGAGCAAGGAATTTTAAAAAACGGATTTTGGACAACTTCATCCACTGATGATCTTTGTCAAAGTGATGAGGTCCTGCGTCGAGCTCCCATTTGGCCCTACAGCTTTATGGACAAGGTCCTTGTACACTTCAGCTTGCCCTTTGAGACCCTTCCCAAGGTCACTCCTTAGGACCAATTCAAGGGCACCCTTTGTCCCATCCTTGGTGAAAACCCCTCTCTCAACCTTCACCCCAATTTTCCACGCTCTCTCCACCATCCAAGAGTTGAGAAAATGATCCCCAAAGAATGGCCTACAAATTAAGGGCACCCCGGCCGTGATGCTCTCTAGGACCGAGTTCCACCCGCCGTGACTCACGAACACGCCAACTGACCCGTGTCCCAAAACCCTCACTTGAGGCGCCCAAGGGACTATTTTCCCATACTCTTTTGTCCTTTCCATAAACCCTTTTGGCAAATTGCAAGTCAAGTCCTCCCTAAGTGACCATAGAAAAGGGGTCTTGGTCTCCTCCAAGGCCTCTGCCACCGCCGCCAGCTCCTCTGGCGGCGGGACCGAAACCGTCCCAAAGGCTAAGTACGCCACGGATTTTTCCGGCAGGCCGTCGAGCCACGGGACGCAGTCCTCGTCGGCCTTCGCGGAGAGCGGCGGGGGCGGGGACGTCACGTTGAAGGGGCCCACATTGAGGAAGTTGGAGAGCTTTGTCTTTAGGAGGCTCACGATGTCGGGGTCCAAGTCGCGGAAGGAATTGATGGCCACCGCGGTGGCTCTCGGCAGAGCACGGCCCATGGTGTGTATCATGACGGCGAACGGCGAGTCTAAGTTCCCGGCGACGATTCCGCTTTGTATGTCACCCAGGCGGAGTTCGGGAAACCCGGGAATGAATGTGACAATTTCATCTTCGCGACCCGCAATTCCTACAAGTGAACAGAATAAAGTTCTCAATTTCATTTTCACTAAAAATAAATTGAGTAAATTCCATAATTGGTCTTTTATAACAGGGAGTTTTCATATTTAGTCTTCTATTTTCAAATATTACCCCGTAGTTCTTTTTTTAAGAGTACCTTTCCACAAATGGTCATTTTTTTGATCTTCTTCCGTGTTAGTGTTAACTTAAAGGATAAAAATATAATTTGACGTCAACATTATGTCCAGTGACGTGTTCTGGTATTGGTTAAGCGGATAACACAAAAATAATGACTATGATTGTGAGCTAAGATTCTGACGAAAGATCAAATTTGTAGACTATAGTTGTCGTAAAAAGCGACTGTAATTCACAAACGACGCAAACGGAACAACCTTTGGAATTGTATATGACAAAAAAGATATACTCCGTATTATCATAATTGTGAAATTACACTTTTAGCCCTCAAATTAACACTAACATGATAAAAGATTAAAAAGGACTATTTGTGGAAAGGTACCTATAAAAAAAGTACCACTTAGGTAATATTTGATAATAGAGGACTAAATAAGGAAATCCCTCTGTTATAAAGGACCAATTATAGAATTTACTCAAATAAATTGAACCGTATTCTCTGGGACGGATGTGGTATACGAGTATAATCATAGAACATTGAGGATAATTATGCCCTCATCTGAAAACAATATTTTCAATTAGTAATAACATTTTAGATAAAAAATTAATGGTGTATATTAACTTTAATAACTCTACAACTAAACAATGCCATTAGATAATATTTTCGAAACAAGATACTAAATTTTCTCATATACTCCAATTTGACTTACCATGATTATTACGGAATATTTACGAATTAATTAAACAGAGGATTTTTCTTTTTTCTTTTTTTGGAAAAGAGAATGCATTACACATTTTCTTTCTCTCTCGTTTTCACTATAGATCAAAATTGATGTATTTGATGGACAAATATTGATTTTGATTAAAATTTAAAGGACTAAAATTAAATATTTAAATGAGTACTCCGGTCTAAAAAAAAGAATTTTATATTTGATTTTTTAAAATCACCAATAGATCATATATATTTGGTTTTTTAAATTGTTTGTTGTTGTTTACGGGATTTTGATATATTACCTTACTTTATGAGTACATGTCAACAAATAGTCTATTTTTTGACCTTTTGTCATTTTGGTGTTAACGACTTAGTTTTGTCATGTTGGTGTTAACAAATACTGGAGTAGTCTATATTACCTTAGTTTATGAGTACATTTGTCATGTTGGTTAGACAAACAACATAACAATAATACTACGGTAACTATGATTATGAATTAAGATTTTGATGAAATACCACGTCTATAGATTATGATTGTAGTAAAAAACGATTGCAATTCACAAACGTCGCATTAGAAACAGCCTCTAAAAAATGTGTATGACAAGACATATGAAATTACATTTTTAGTCTTCAAATTTAACATCAACATGACAGAATATTTAAATAAGGCTATTTGTGAAAAAAATACCCACAAAAGATGAACCATCGAGACAATATTTGATAATAGATGAATAAAAAATCTCTTGTGAAAAAGGATTAATTATAAAATTATTTTAAATTTGTTGTCAACTTTTAGTTGCACCATAGAAATTCATGGAAGTAGATTCATCATTTGAAATAATTAGACACCATGGAGAGCATGTTCTCTTCATTTGGTCCAATTTTCTTAAGGTCTAATTTGCTCTAGTCTGATCTGATTTGATTCTAACAACAATAATAATAAATAATACAGTAAATAATAAGAATAAAGAGTCAAAGAGTCGAATTAGAAACTCACCAAATTTGACACTAAATTTGGCACCAACTATTTCACACATATATCATACACTTCTTATCTTTGATGTACAAAGAGTTAGTTTTTGAGCATCTATGAAATATTTGGTGTCAAGCCGATAGCTTTTTTTTAATATAATACTCACTGAGTAAGTACATTAGAAACTTAATATATATCATACTAAATAGGATTAAAACATAAAAAAGTAACCAATAAGAGTTTCATGTTTTTATTCTTGAAATAGAAATGCGCAGTATGGTAATGTGTTATATCCAAGCCTGACCCTATCATACCCTCCCCCATGTCCCACACCCTTGCAAAAACCAAAGGACTTACGTTCAAACATTATGATCCGTTTTAGTGAGAATTCCAAGTCCTTCAACCCGAGCAGCCAGAATAACTTCGGACCCAAGGGTTCCGCAAACTGACTCCCAATCCGTCCAACCCAACCCTAAATATCCAAAACTCCTTTCTATTTAATTCATTTCAAAATAAAGTTTTTATTGCTCTTATTTTAACCCCTGGCCGAAAATAAGAGTGTGCAAACTAAAACCTTTTTGTTTGTTGTTATCTTCCTTCTTTTAAGCCTTTTAATAAACAAATAAAACCTTCTCTCCCTTCCTTGAATCCCTGGCCAAATATTCCTCTCAATCCCAACACAACACCCACAAAGAGCCAAAACCATGACCTACCTCCAGCCCCTACTTTCCACACATGTTCCCTCACAAATAACTCAAACCTATAAGTCCAAAACCACCCATTATATCCCTTATCCATGCCCCCTTTTATTAGCCAAAATACACTTCACAATCCCAACACAACATCCACACAGAGCCAAAACCATGACCCACCTCCAGCCCCTACTTCCCACACATGTTCCCTCACAAATAACCAAAACCTATAAGTCCAAAACCACCCATTATATCCCCTATCCCTGCCCCTTTTTATTATCCAAAAACAACCCCCCATTTTTACCCAAATAATATCCCACTAAACCCCACAATGTTTCCCACTGATTTGTGCTACATATGGACGAAATAGACCCTTCCAAAATAGGCCAAGTAAAGCTTTTCACAGCCTTGGACTTTCCTCACATGTGGCCGACATGCACACCCCAAAAAAACAGCCAAAGGAAACCCTCATCATAGTCATTAATGCACTCATTTGGATGCTGATCTAGGAAGGCAGTAGGAAGCTTCTTTGTTATTGTTTTCTTCTTCATTATTAATGTATTCTTTCCCCTTTGTAGTGTGCATATATAGCTCGGCCTTATGGCCATTGTAAGCACGCAGTTTTGAATTCAAAAAAACCTTGTTTACTCTTTTGAGTATTCTCTTAAAATAGTGTGATGCTATTTTAGCCAAATTCCTAATTCTATATCTTAAGAGTGGTTCTCTTGAGTGTGAGTTTTAGGTTCTAAATATTTAATTAAGTGTGTCATATCTTGATTGAATTCTAGATTCAAACCTCAAGTGAAAATAAGAGTGTGTCATATCTTTTAACACCAACTTGGTTTATCCCTTCACTTTATTTCTGCCCATTTCATTCCTCTCCATTTTCTTTTCCTAAACCTCTTCTTTTTTCTTCATAAAAAAACACCAAAAAGATCTCCAAAACACCTCCCATATTTCGCCCCATATATTTCCGTGTTCATTTCCTCCACAAATTCACACAAAATTAGCAACTTGATAAGACCCCGTTTCACCCTAACATAATGTGGTTGTAATGTGGCACTATACATGTGCACATTATTATACTCCGTACTTTTTGGTAATGTAAATGCATTTTAACTCTTATTTTGAGAAAAAAAACATGGAAGATCTATTTTAGTATTTTTTTTTCAATGTTTTACTCCTAATTTAGTCTTTTTCCCAAAAATTAAAATAGAAAATGGTTCACTTGTCACACCCAAAAATTTATGGAGTACTTTCTTTGTCTCGATATAAATTTGATGATTTAATTTCTCCCAATTTGAGATTTGTTTTTAAAAAAATGACTTAGAAGCCTTACCTAAAGAATTTGAAGTAGATTTTTAATATATATGCTCGTAAGTTTTTTCTTTAGGATGTTATAGTTCATTTGTACATCTTCATGATAATGTATTTCTTCAATTTGAATTCTTCGATTCAAACAAGAAAATTTTTAGTTCGGATCTCACTAAAATAAATTAGTATAAAATGATTCAATTAGTTTTATACGGAGTAAAACTTTCAAAAAAATGATTTTATCATATTAATACGCAGTACAAATTAAATTCATCCAATTTAGATATAAAAAATATACTCAGTTAGCTGGAATTTGTGAATAATAAATGGAAGTTAAGAGATGGGGACAGATTACCTTTCAGTCCAATGGTTTGCCTGATGAAGTCCGTATACACGTGGAGCAGCAGCGAGCCAGCACCGGAGGTCCACACTGGGACCCACGAAACGCCCAACTCCGCCGCCACGTCGCCGGCGAACGACAAGAACGCATCCGCCACTACGCACCCGACCTTCCGGCCGGACTCCCTCTCCGCGGCGGCCACGCCTTCCCTGAAACTCCCCGGCGCCGCCTTCAAGAACATGCCGATCTCCACCTCCGGCCCTCTCCCGCCGGACACGTGCCCTTCCGGGACGCCGTCGGGCACGTCGCGCCGCTTGACGTTCCCCGGCGTCCCCGGGGCAGCGAACACTTTCGCGTTGGATCTGGGGGTGCTGAAGAAGGTGAACGTCGTGGCCGGCGCCTCCGTGGCGAGGCGGCGCACGAGGCCGAAGAGTAGGCCGGGGTGGGTGGCGAAGGGGAAGGCGAGAACTGCAACGTGGCGCTCATTTGAGGAAGGCTCCATTTTCGGATCTTGTCAATGGTGGTTAATCTACTCCTCGTGCATTTATCCCCTTGTGTTGTTCGGTTGTTGCCTATAGAGTGGTGCACAATATTCCATGCCTCACTTCGTTCCACCTCACATATGCTCCCTTCGTACCCAATTTGATTACAAAAATTGCGGGTTATGAAATAAAATTTTCTATTTTTTTAAATTATTTTATTTACAAATTTGGTATATCAATAAGATATCAATTTGGATGGTGTGCCAAAAGGTAAGTGGACAAACACAGTGAGACGGAGGGAGTAGTAAAGATATTAATGATTAAAGTGTTACTTATCATTCTAAAACTTTTTTCGCATCTTGGTTTTTTATTGAGATCTGGCAACAGTTGTTTTAAATTTAATTTATTTGATTATAAGACGTAAGTACATACAATTTAAAAGTTATATATTAAAAAAATATATCAAAACTCTACAAAACTAGATTTTACATATATGACTATATCATGTTACTACGTATTAAATACGGAGTACTTAATAAAATAATAAAAATAAGTAAAATTTGACCGTGTAAATAGTTACTGAAATGAAATGATGAGCTTCATCTTCGAAGGACCAGTCCGACCCAATCGGACGGTCACTAAAAGAAAATAAATTAGACATTAACCGTGTAAATAGTACTTGAGCTGAAAGTTTTGAAACGGATGGGTACCACTCTCCCCTCAAAATAAACTTTTCTTTTTAGTTTTCATGAATGTTATGAAAAGTAAAAATATTTGATTAAAAATTTTTATTTAATAGAGAAGAAAGAATTAATGTGAACTACACAACAATCCAAACAAGTTTATTTTTTAATAATTTAAAAAGTAAACAAAATACTACCTCCGTCCCACTATATTTGTCCACTTTCATTTTTACACACTATCCAATACACTTCTTTAATCCATTTTATCTTGTAATTTATATATTAAAAAAATATAGAAATTATATATTAATAATCCATATGTTAAGGCAAATCAAATAAGATCACACATGCCTATATTTAGGCTTACACATTGAGACAATTTGATGAGTCAAAGTACTTAGATGAATAGTTCCAAAAGTCAAAAGTGGACGAATACTCCGGGACGGAGGGAGTATTTTGGATGAAAGAAGCATGCTCCCTTTGGGTCCGTTGATACACGGAAATATGGAATTGAAGGTGTAATGCCTCAAAATAAGCCTACAATCAAAATATGCATCCAATAATAATTTATTTACAAAGTTTGTCAATTAAAAAAGTACAATCAGATTTTAATGCGAAGAAAATTGGACCAAAAAGTGTATCTCGATCGGGACTAAATTAGTCTCAATCAAGGAACCTGTAGACGCCTCCTCCTTCACAACACTGATCACAAATCATCAATGACGCACATGTCTTGGCTTCTTCCCCAACCTTAGGCCTATATAAGGCACCCCAACTCTCTCTGTTTTCACCAAATCATCTCATTTTTTTCTTTTATTCTGTTGCTCTGAGTGTGGAGAACACAGTGGTGTTGTCCATATAGTGAGAGGTCATTAGAGTTAATAATAATCGTCCTGAAAGTCACTATCTAGAGATCTCAATTATAAATAAAAAGTTTGTGCCTAATAAACATATGACTTATTTGGAAATAACGTTTGAGATTAGCATTAGTATTTTAGATAAAATTTCAATGGTGCAGATAACTTTGAAAATGTTAACGCTAAACGTTGTCTGCATGTAGTTTTTTAAAACACTAACCCTAATCGCTATCGTTATTTACAAACGGACTCATAAAGTGTCTGTGTTTGTCTTTGTGTATGATTGTAAATTGATAACCAAACGTTTGATTACCGTCCGCATCCGTATTCATTTGTTAGAAAAATATCTGCATCCATTAAAAGCAGTTATTATCTGTATCGATTAAGGATATCCAATTGGTAAACACATATGAATTTGGTAATCATACATCCAATTCGTTTATAATCTGTTCAGTATTGAAATCCGTTTAAATAACCGTTTATTCGTGTGTTCGATCCGTTATATATAATTTTTCCAAATTTTTATTTTTATATTTTGTTTCTCTATTGATATAGCAGTATATCAGATAATTTTATATGCAAAATATATGTGTAGGCACATAAAAATATGCGTAGACATATAAAAAATGCGTATTGTGTAGTTATTTTTATCATATGAATTTATTGTAGAATATAATAAATTATAAAAAATAAGAAAATAATTATACCATAACAAATTACAATTGATTTAATAATATTTTGATTATAATTTAATTGAAAATTAAAATATTATTTAATTTGATCTTAAAAGTTAAAAATTGGAAACAGATGCAAATATATCCGATCTCCGATCAATGCGGGTGCGGTTTTGATTTTCTGTATCTGTCAAGATCCGAATTTGATATTCGACAAAAATAAATGAATACGAATTTAGTAATAGCACATTTGATTCGATTAATACTCTATCCTTTTACACATTCTTTACTTTGTGTTTGTCTCTCATACACAATTGTTGTACCACTACATTAGTACTCCCTCCGCCCCACTGTCTTTGTCCACTTATCTTTTGGCATATCATCCAATGCACTTTTTTAATCTATTTTATCTTGTAATTTGTATATTAAAAAATTATACAAATTATATATTAATAATCTATATGTTAAGATGAATCAAACAAGATCACACATGAAGTGGACTTCGTCCTACTAGTTACACTAATGGCTCAGGATCTCACCTCCCGCCTTATCTCTCCTCTGTCAGTCTATCCAGAACACCTACTCCGGTAATGAAGAACATACATTACATTGGTGCCATTCTCACTGAATATGAAACCCCTATAACGTTCAACTCATCTTCTCCGGTTGTATCGACCCTAGACTCTGATGTTTCAATGCATACCAAATGATTACTGACTTTCCATTTCAGCGATTTACTTTTTTGATTGCTTTACTATTATGATCAGTTTCGCCAATCAGACTTTCAATCCCGCACTCTCTAACCCTAAACCCGTTTCCGCATCGGGTTTCTCTAGCCGGGTCTTGAGCTTCACCTCCCAATTCGGATCGCAGCCGCTGAAGACTCTCAAGGGAGGTAGAGATTGCGGCTACCGGCTGTTCTGGGCGGATCTGAGCCGTGGGGAAATGGAGCTGGTTAGGAGATTCAGCAGAGGGTGTTTCTTCGACCTGTCTAAGACCAGGTCGGAGGTTGAATTAGTGTCGGTTGAAGGTGGGGAAGATGTTTTCCACTCCTCATCTGTAGATTCCAAGGTCCAGCCTGAACACCTTGTGATCATGGTCAATGGACTTATTGGGAGGTAATTTGTGTATGTTATTTCATCTCACATTGTAACATATCAGAATAACATTATGATAGATCATAGATTCCCTCTGCCTAAAAAACATGAGCAAAAACCAGACATAATGTGTGCAATGTGATCACTCTTGTAGGTTCTCATTAATGTATTTTTAGTCTTTGTCTGACATTTATTTAGAATAGTAGTTGTCTTTAATGTAGCTGTTCCTCATTGATGATTCACAATTGTCATTAAATTCAGATGGATGCTCTTCAAAGGGTATACATGTATTCTTGTAGTTTCAACTTAAGAAAGATGTAGCTAGTTAGCTAGCATTTGGTAAAAATACGGATTTGAGACCATAGGGGATTACTTTTAGTATACTGTTTGTTTCTTTTGTTCACCATAAGTTTCTTAGAAGTGAAAGAGTGTTCGGAATGTTAATGACTGAGGATCCTACGCATAGAGTCAATTAATAATTGTCGAAATTTATTTCTACAGTATGTTATTTCTGGTACTCCCTTGATGTGATCAGGGTGACATGGATGTGATTAGTTTTAGTCTTTTGGTTTGAGAAGAAAGTGATAGACTGATAGAGATGATATGACTCCAACAGCAGCACGTAATCGATAATTAGATTTGATATCGTCACATGTTGACAATGTTTTATTTTTGGGTAAAGTGACTAAATAAATATGGCACATTAAACTTCCTTTCCATACCGTTTGTGTTCAAATGATCATATGTGTTTTTAGGTCATCATCGTCGTTGACATTGTCATTCATTATCTATACCATAATCCAAAGTAGTTGAGGATGATGTCATTAATATACAAATTAAAAAGCCAATTTATCATATTAAATCAATATTCAATAAGCACTATAATTCATGCAATAATGCATATTGTCAATGTTTATGTCAGACACTCATTAGAAAGAATGAGATAATAATACAAATCATCCTCATCATATATTCATAGGCTATTTCCACATGCATGTAAAAGAACAAATTTTATGCACTATGTATACAACAACACACCAGTTAATTTTACACATTTTTTGTGTGTATTTTACCCAGATTTTTTTTTTATTTATGAATATCCCTTCTTGTTTTTTCTAGTGCTGCGGATTGGAGATATGCTGCCAAACAATTTGTAAGAAGGCTCCCTGAGAGAGTTGTAGTTCATTGTATGTTCATCTTTCCCTTTTTCAGAACCAACTTTTAAATGGCATTATATTATTTTGTTTATAGAGAAATCTGTGTGTGATATTTTGAGGGGAAAGGGAAGGATGATGGTGTTATCATGGAGAGCGTTGCTCATTTAGCTTAACAGATGGGTGACTTGGAAGAAAGTCAAGAAACATTGCATGTGGGAGATATTCGAGGTTGAGCAATCATGAGTGTATGCCTGTATGCCACAAAATGCAGTTAATAATCTGCATTGAAAGCTTTAGTATAAATAGATATGTTTATTAGGTCTTGGATTAGCTAGCTATATGATTGAATTCAATCTTTTTTGCATGGTTTGACCCATGTGCCTTGTACCCGTGTGAGTGACCATCACAAAGTTTATTGATGACTAAAAGACATTGAGAAGTATAGTACACATTGTTCATTTTCAACCATAGTTCTGGAAGGTCAGAGGCAGGGATCGATACTTTTTTCAAGGCAAGAGGTGGTTGTCCAATGGTTGAACAAGGTGGTGTAATTATAATATTATAATGTAACAGTGTAATAAATTTAAGGCAATAAGTTTCAAAATCACGTCATAAATGGACCAAAGAACCAAAACAATGATAACTGAGATAATGAAAACGCAACTTGAAAAAGAAAGAAAACAAACAAAAATTAAGAAAAGTACTCAAGTATGCAGAGTAAAACACAAACACACAAAGAGAGTAGGGGTATGGATAGAAAAGCTACACCCAAAGTAATCACTAATCTGATGCCTGCAGAAGCAGAGGATGGGTGGCGTTGACAGCAGTGGTGGTGGTGGGTATTCAACAAACTCGGTTTGTGAAAGTTCTGATTCCTTGTCTTTAGATGGATAAAAAATTAATTTAACAGTTCAGCTGCCTTTGCTTTCTGTGCGTGAGCCGTGAGGTGTTGAAGCGATCCACCTCTCGCCTGGGGATGAAGGGGCACCTAGCCTCTTCTCCTCTTGCATGAAAAACTTCAGGCATTGTACCTTAGCCTCTCTGCCTGGGCAGCTCTGCCCTGCGACGTGCGCCCTTCATAACTATTTCAACTAAATGGTTAAATTATTTGACTATGTGCAATTGGCATATCTGAAATATTATCTTTTAGTCTAGACACTTGTGTTTTTCTAATAACTTAATTCTAGACAATTCTGAAAATTTTGTGGCCCCAAAATACTTGCTATAGAAATGTTCTGCAAAATCCTCCTAGAAGCTAACTAAATCGAATTTTGTTACTTGTTTTGTACTACTAGGCAGTGAATGCAATTATTCACGGTTGACTTTTGATGGTGTTGACCGAATGGGTGATAGATTGGCCGAAGAGGTATTTTGCTAAATAGCTTTGCAGTCCTCGCATTAAAGTTAATTACCTCTACAGGTTTTGATCAAATTCACTTTATCAAAAGTGTCCCTTGCTGATTTGGGATTTGTATACATTCTCTGCCTCTTTGTAGTGCAGGTGGTGGATGTTGTTAAACGCTGGCCCGGCATGCACAAAATTTCCTTTGTTTCTCACTCTTTAGGTGGACTTGTTGCACGATATGCTGTTGGGAGGTTATTTGTGCATCCTTCAGCTGCAGAGACAACAAATGTAGATGGACGAGATAAATATGACGATGGAAGTATTGCTGGGTTAGAGCCCATGAATTTCATAACTGTTGCAACTCCACATTTGGGTTCTAGAGGACACAAACAGGTATACTATTATTATAATCTTTTGGACATCTTTTTTTAAGAAGTGTTTGCTCCATGTTTCTAACAAGTTACTTCCTTCATTCTAGCCGTTTCTATTGATTGGAATTGTATCAGTCTTTCTTATTTTAGGGCAAGCACATCTACTTTTTGGGGAATGATAATCTGGAGCTAATTACCAAAACTTAACTGAAGAATTTGTGTGCGATTTAAAATGAAATAAAGAATGGAATTAGGAAGAAAGAACAAGGTGAGAAATGTAGTAGATTTTATGCATTTTTGGTTTGTGAGGAATAAGGGAAAGAAATGCAGTCTATATACTTCCTCCGTCCCACCTTTTTTGTGTCTGTTTCCATTTGTGTTTGTCCCAATTTAATATACTTCTTTCCATGCATGTAGCTCACAATATTTTTCTTATGAAGTACACAATTTTTACGAAATTAAAAGTTGTTCTCAATCACACTAAACACATTAAATAGGACAGATAGAGTAGAAAGAATGAGACCAATTAAAACAATGATAAAAAGAAGTAATAACAAAATGCAATTATAGGCTAGTATGTGCATCCATGCTCTGTTTGGGCCTAGATGTTCACCTCTTTAATAGCTGTTAGTTGTCCAAAATTCGGGTTCAGGTGTAATGCAGTGTATCAGTATATGAGTGTGGGGCGAACCTCACTTCTTTAGTACCCTTGTGTGCGGGTTAGGCCCAATTTAACATGGTATCATAGTTTGGTTGGATGGTGGTTTTTGGGATGGCAACCTGCTTGATGTTTGGGACAACCCTTTTGATGGTCAATTTGGACCCATTTCTTCACCCCTCAATTGTCTAACCGGCTTGAGCTGAAGGAGGTGTGTGCTATCTGCTAAGTATCCTACATTGGTGGTCTATCTAGTGAATATGGTTTAGTATAGAAGTGTGAGGTTAGCCTCACTTATTAACAATTTTTTGGGGGTAAGTAAGAGTCAAATTGATAGCTCAGGGGTGGGGATGGGGGTGGGCGTGGGACAGAATAAGTGTTTAACCATATATGTTCATTCCCAAACTCAGTTGGTTGTCATTATTGTTGATTAATGTGTGATTTTTCATTGTTCTTCTATTGTCTTCCTTGTTGGTTGATCATCAGCTGCCTCTTCTCTGTGGTCTCCCTTTGTTGGAAAAACATAGTTGGTTGTCATTATTGTTGATTAATGTGTGATTTGTCATCATTCTCCTATTGTCTTCTTTGTTGGTTTATGATCAGCTGCCTCTCCTCTGTGGTCTCCCTTTGTTGGAAAAAGGAGTATCTCAAACCGCACACTTGCTTGTTGGGAGATCCGGAAAGCATCTCTTCCTCACAGATAATGATGATGGCAAACCTCCTCTTCTTCTTAGAATGGCTAATGACTCCAACGATCTCAAGTTCATGTGAGTTTTTGTAAATCTTGTATTTCTATTTTCCCATTCCGTGATTGGAAATAAGTTGATACAATTATCTATCTTTACTAATTTTGTCAACTATTACTATATTTTTGTAGATCAGCACTACGTGCTTTTAAACGGCGTGTGGTATATGCAAATGCAAACTATGACCGTATCCTCCAGCTTGATTGTATTTATTCATGGAGTTTAATTCAATATTGTTGATAAAGGGGACTGATTTTTTTAACACTTTATTTAATAAAGTAAAAACACAAATGCATATGCATACAAACACATACTCTCTCTCTCTATCAAAGCACACATGTGTGTGCATGCACACATACATACTTTACAACCCTCATTGAATATCCACCACACCTACCACCACCATGTGTCTCAACCACTTATCGTTAGGTACTTCTTGAAGTCAAAACAACATTTAGTTCATTGCAAACCATGCTAGTCAAACTAGGAAATTCTTTTAGGGACTGTGTATGGTGCATGTATTGTTCATGCATTGGTGTGTGTATGTAGCTGGAATGGTTGATTTGGCTGAATATGCCAAATTATCCAAGAAGTGTTTATAATATACTGAATGTTTGCAGAATAAAGAAAATACTAGCAAAATTTGGAGTTGAGAAGTGTCATTTTCTTTATTTTCAGTCCTATAAGACAAAAGGCAACTCTTGCACATGTTTTTTTTAAATTACCAACCAAATATGCCGGCACAATGAAATTAGTTATGCTTTGTGAAAGAAACTGGCTATAAGTCTGAAATGCTGAAAAGCATTGTGCACCAAAGGAATCCTTTCCATTAAAGAGGTGACTTTGATACCAATTACCATGTAGAAACAAAAGGAGACTGATTTCGTTATTCTATAAAAGAAACACATGTTGGTGCATACAGGTTCTATATTGTACAACTGGAGGATACCAACCTAGAATGCACCAATTTCTTAAATTGTTCACACACAATGTCCAACAAAGCACATACGCATGTGAATGGGATTACACTCAACCCCATTTTAATCGCATAATATTCCCTTCTTCTTCCCATTATTAATAATTTTCCTTTACTAGTCCTTAAGATGTTGTTGGATGGAGGACGTCATCAATCCGCCGCCAAAGTGAACTTCCAAAGGTTTGTATGCTTCCCTCCCTCTTCCTCTAGGCCTAGTTTGGGAGTGGGGTTTCAGGAGCAAATGAAGGGGATGGGTGATATTAATTTTATACACTTTTTCTTACATTTAGATGAATGGAAAAATAACGCAGGAAGTTCATGATTTAACTAAAAATATACTCTCTTGATCCCTCAAAATAGTCCTATTTCAGGATTTATTTTGATCTCATAAAGAAGCCATATTCAACAGTTAAATATAATAAATTTAGTCAAACCAACAAATAGATTTAAAATCATATCTATAATTGATAGTTATCAATAATTGTACCTTATTAAATTAAAATCTTATACTTTGATGAAAAAGGACTCCTTTGATTGGGGGGGGGGGGGGTGGAGTGAGTAGTTAGTTTTACTTATTTATATTCTAAGACACCCCCCCCCCCAACACAAGCACCCACACACCTAAAGTTGCCTAATCAAACACGGACTTAAAGTTTAGTTGTATTTTGCATTCCCTATATATCTTCTCATTTGAAAATTCTTGTAAATTTGCTTTGTCTTCAGGCCAATATTCTTGTCAAGGATACAAGATACCCACATATTGTACACGTGGCCCAAGAAACTGCAGAAGTCAAGCATATAGCATCTTCTGCCACTGTGACAAAAACCATTGATTTGGAAGGCTTGTTATTATACCTTGCACTTCACGTTTTATTCATTTACAAGTAGTCCATTTGTGCTTTTTAGATTGGGTTAATGTTAGAAAAAAAATATCAATTACAAGACTCTGGTAGAACAGTTTAATAGACTACTAACAGTTGATACATAATACTCTTTCCGTCTCAAAATAAACTTCTCACTTTCTTTTTTGGTTGTCCCAAAATAAAGTTCTCAGTCGTTTTAAAGAATGGAATGAGTGGTCCATATAATTTGTCTCTCCTCTTCATCAATGTCAACATTTTATTAATCTCCGTGAAAGTCAAAGCGAGAACTTTAATTTCGGACGGAGGGAGTATCGATAATAAGATAAATTAAAAATGTCAAACATTTCAATACAACAATAAACCCAGCAAAATCCTCCAAGTGGGGTCTGGGTGGTGGGGGTGGTTGGTGTACCTCTAGGAACAGTAGAGAAGACTCTTCCCCAAGTATTTCAATATTACTTACTAATTTATCTTGATTAATGTACATTTTAAATGATACTGTACTAAAGGCAGGTTATCCATGCCTCCATGGTTAATTAATGATTAGCTTTCAATAATTACACCGTATAAAACCTAAAGGTGCTCATTTACTCAACAACCCTCCCCGACAGACTTTAGTTTGACAGCTCAAGTTTTTTCATTTCTTTCGCCTGGGACATTTTTTTTTAGCTTGCATCGTGTAGATTCATTCTCTGCTATTACTTCCCATTCTTTTTTAAACTTCTTTTTCCTTTGATCTTGTTTTTTATGCACGTGTGTTTTCTATTTTGGTATCAATAAAGCAGTGAATGCATACACTAAGATAGTTATTTTGTGCAGAGGAAATGATTAGAGGGCTGACTCAAGTCCCATGGGAGCGCATTGATGTTAGCTTCCAAAAAAGCAGTCAAAGATATGTAGCTCATAATACCATACAGGTGATTTTTCTTGTCTTCCCCTATTTCACTTCCACAAATCCACACTCCAGTAAACTTCATGAAAGCTGGGTAGTTACTGTTATTACCACAAGGTTTCACATATCTGTGACCACTTCCACTCCCATCTGGAGCTGTCTATTCACTACTATCTCAGTAATTGGGCCCATGAGTTAGTATCGGTTGTACGTATCCCTCGTGAAAAATGAAAGATGTCTACCATATGTCTATCTTTTCTTGTGCAATTGTTTTACACTTTTACCCTTTTAACCATGGAATATATGATTGTTCATAACCCTGTTAGGATATTAATTCAATATTTCCAAAGATTTATGAGAGGGAAGATTCTAGAGAATTCTAGAGGTTTATGGAGATGTGTAGAATTCTCTAGAGTGTTATGGAATTTTCTAGAGAAGTGTAGAAGTCTCTAGAAATGTGTAGAATAGTGTAGAAGTTTCTAGAATATCCTAGAGCTTTCTAGAGAAGTTTGGAAGTCTCTAGAAGCGTGTGGAAGAATGTATTGTTCTCTAGAATATTCTAGAACTATGTGGAGTTCTCTAGATTCTTCTAGAACATTATGGAAGCATGTGGAGGAAGAAGAGAGTGAAGAACCAAGAAGGCTTCTTGAGAGTGCTTGTGAGTGAGGTGTTCCTAACACAAAGAGTGAAGTGTGCTACCCGTGTAATTGTAATCTCTCTTGTACATTTTCTCTATATAATACAAAGTCATTTTCTAAAGTCGTGTCTTTGTATTATTGAGTGTGTGTGAGTGTACAAGAGTTTGGTTGTGTGGATCGGGGAAAGAGGTTGAGACTTACATCAATTCCCTAACAGTGGTATCAGAGCCTGGTTCACAGAGGTAGAGATACGGGTAGAGTGTGCTTGAAAGATCTCGTGTTGGAGTGATGGCAACAGGAGTGCCGAAGATGTTCGAGATTCCACTCTTTGATGGGAAAACAAACTTTACATTGTGGCAGAGTACGATTCAAGACCTATTAGTGCAGCAAGGTCTTGATCAAGCACTAGAGGAGGAGAAGCCTACCTCCATGAGTGAGAGCGAGTGGAGTAAAATTCAGAGAAGAGCTGTTAGTACAATCCGGTTGGCACTTGCTCCCGAGATTAAGTTTAGCGTGTTGAAGGAGACCACACCAAAGGCATTGTGGGATAAGCTCGAGAGCATCTATGCGTCAAAGTCGCTGACGAACCGGTTGTGTTTGAAGATGGAGTTGTACTCGCTCAAGATGGAAGAAGGATGTAATCTTCATGACCACATCAACATGTTTAATCAACTAGTATGTCAGTTGATGAATGCCGACGATAAGATTAAAGACGAGGAGCAAGCATTGTTGTTGTTAGCGTCATTACCGAAGTCCTACAAGCCATTGGTGCAGACGTTACTTGTAGGAAGAACAACTCTCACGGTTGATGAGGTCACTGCTGCTTTACGTGAGAGTGAGAGGATGATGAGGAATGACACTAACAACACAGGAGGTGATCACATACTAGTTGCAAGAGAGCGTGGTCTTGGGAGGAACTCACTGAGGAGGCATGATGATCCTAGAGAGAGATCAAAGTCAAAGGTGCGTCGAGATCTAAGTGATGTGGAATGCTACTATTGTAGAGAGAAGGGTCACATGCAAGTAAGATGTCCTCAAATGAGGGAGGACTTGAAGATGTTGAAGGATACGTCACAAAGGAAGGGTGATGGTGACTCCCACACAAATGTGGTCAGTGACGCTGATGATGGAGATTTGTACTTGGCAATGGGAGAAGAGGTTGCTAAGTCTGAGTGGGTGATGGATAGTGCTGCCTCGATGCATATATGCCGAGATCAAGGCTTGTTCGACACCTTGAAGATTGATGGAGAATTTGGTCACTTCAACTTGGCTAATGGTGAGAAGTTGAAGGTCGAAGGTACCGGAAGTGTGAGGATGAAGCTTCACAATGGTGCAAGCCACATTCTTCATAATGTGAGGTATGTGCCTACTAGCAATACTAATGTCATATCATTGGGTGCAATGACATTAGAAGGGTGTAAGTTCTTTGGCACGAGCAAATGGTGCAAGGTGTTCAAGGGGAGACGTTTGATCATGAGAGGATGCAAAAATGAGAAGAACGTTTGCATCTTGGATGGAAGAGTCGTGCAGGGAAAGAGTAGCGGCANGTGAGGATGAAGCTTCACAATGGTGCAAGCCACATTCTTCATAATGTGAGGTATGTGCCTACTAGCAATACTAATGTCATATCATTGGGTGCAATGACATTAGAAGGGTGTAAGTTCTTTGGCACGAGCAAATGGTGCAAGGTGTTCAAGGGGAGACGTTTGATCATGAGAGGATGCAAAAATGAGAAGAACGTTTGCATCTTGGATGGAAGAGTCGTGCAGGGAAAGAGTAGCGGCACTACACCGAAGAAAGTGAGGTTTTCGAAGGATGTGAAGGTCTTTGGAAATATGAATTAAAGGAGGAAATGTTAGGATATTAATTCAATATTTCCAAAGATTTATGAGAGGGAAGATTCTAGAGAATTCTAGAGGTTTATGGAGATGTGTAGAATTCTCTAGAGTGTTATGGAATTTTCTAGAGAAGTGTAGAAGTCTCTAGAAATGTGTAGAATAGTGTAGAAGTTTCTAGAATATCCTAGAGCTTTCTAGAGAAGTTTGGAAGTCTCTAGAAGCGTGTGGAAGAATGTATTGTTCTCTAGAATATTCTAGAACTATGTGGAGTTCTCTAGATTCTTCTAGAACATTATGGAAGCATGTGGAGGAAGAAGAGAGTGAAGAACCAAGAAGGCTTCTTGAGAGTGCTTGTGAGTGAGGTGTTCCTAACACAAAGAGTGAAGTGTGCTACCCGTGTAATTGTAATCTCTCTTGTACATTTTCTCTATATAATACAAAGTCATTTTCTAAAGTCGTGTCTTTGTATTATTGAGTGTGTGTGAGTGTACAAGAGTTTGGTTGTGTGGATCGGGGAAAGAGGTTGAGACTTACATCAATTCCCTAACAAACCCACACGCTCCGAGACCCCACTTGGGGGGACCTTGTTGTGTCGCGAATGTTGAAAGCATTCTACCATGTTTTACATTTCTGCAACCATGTATTCAGCATGAAGTAATATTGATGCTCATGCTATGTATGGCAGGTGAAAACCTATTGGTTGAATTCTGATGGTGCCGATGTGATTCGTCATCTCATTGACAATTTCCTCTAGTTTTTGCATCCCAAAGGACGCGCTCGCTTCACTGCCTGCGGGCCCCACGAATGGCTTAGAACCCATAATTTTTTTTATCATACTACAGTAGATATTTATATGTACCGAAGATGACGGGTGGGTGGGTGGGTGGGGTGAGCATTTGTCAAAATGTAACATGAGCCGCGGGCATATGATGTTTTCAATTGTGCAAAACAATGGTTAGATTTATAGATTACGCCTTTGTTTCGAGTTAGCTTAACAACTACTCCGTATAAATTATTTATGGTCTCTAAATGATATACACACTTAGTATTCAAAAATCGCGGGAACGTTTGTGTATTTGGGCGTTTTCATTGACTATTTGATGAAATTAATAAAATATTCTTATCAGTTGTCACATCTTGTTTTGAAAAATTTTTGATGTACTTTTTAAATATACAAATTTTAATTTAATTTATTTACCAATCTTTAAATAATATGAATTGAAAAAATTTAAAATTTTTCTTCACTTTGTGTAAAGAGTAAATGATTTAGGAATGGACGGAGTACTACGTAGTTTATTATCATTCCAAAACGTGAAAATGTGACTTTCTTCATTTTTAAAAGTTCTGGTGCATCAAATGGGTTTACTTCCTAAATTATTTTAACTTCAATGGTTTGAGTCAACTTTATAGTCAATTATTGATTTTTTAACAGTCTATGAATTTTTGAAATATATACTCTCTCCGTCCCAAATCTGATTATAAGTTAGGAGTTACAAGGCAAAATTTATTGTCTTTTGAAATCATTTTATCTACAAATTGGTATATCAATAAGAAATAAAAATTATATATTAAAAAGGGAAAAAACTTAAATTAAGAGTAAAACATTAAAAATATATCACAACAAGAGTTTTATGTTTTTATTCTCGAAATATGATTTAAAATGTATTTACTTTACCAATCACGATCATGCATATTATCAAAAAATATACTAATATGCACATGTATTGTGTCATATTATAACAGCGCAAACTTCTATTTAGAAAATAAAAATATGATATTTCTATTTTAGTACTTTTTTTATGTTTTATTCCTATTTAAGGTGATTTCTCTATTCAAAAGTTCTAGAAAATAAAAGGTAGCAAGAATATTTTATTTTATCAAATATATAATGAAAGTATACAAATAAACAGAAGTTATGGAGAAGAGAAAAAAATTAGTCTATTTTGGGACGGAGAGAGTACAAACTTTGATAGTAAAATATCCGTGCATTAAAATTTATCCAGGTCCATGTATAATTAAAATAATGTTTAAATATTACAAAATCTATTTTTCTTAGTGCTCCCATACCCATCAGAATATGCTTTGCAAAATTTAATAAGTTTAAAAATATAACATAATCTTTTAGAATTTGAATTGAATATAATCTCGTTAAAAAAGAAAAAGAAAAGAGATGAAATAGAAATACTCTCTCCCTCCCAATTTATATTAACTGTTTGGGTTTACGATATTTGACTGAAATTATTTTTAAATTATTTTTTCTGAAAATGAGTGCAGAATAAAGAAAAATTATTCCCTTCATCGTAGGATGATCTTCTCTGTTCAGTCAATGAAGTTTGACTAAAATTACTTTCAATTCAATTTATTTGATTATAGGTGTAAAATTAAGAATTAAAAATTATATACTCCGTATTTTAGAAGTACATCAAAAGTTCTATAAAACAAGATGTGACATAACTATATTATTTTATTAAATAACTAATGAAAATAGGTAAAGAAAGTGATCAAAATTGGACCATGTAAATAATAGCTAAAAAGATCGTTTTTAGGACGGAGATGATATTCAATTTCACTTATGATATCCAAATAATCATAAGTTATCAAAGTATAATAATACTACTCCCTCCGTCCCAAATTATAATGCTTGTTCACTATTCATAGGGTCAAACTTTATTCACTTTCTTTCTCTATTTTCATTAGCAAATTGATAAAATAAAATATTGTTGTCACTACTAGTTTTGTAGATCTTTTAATGTAGTATTTTGATATGTAATTTTTATTTTCTAATTCTATACCATTTGTCATATAAAATGATTTAAAAATAACTTCAGTCAAACATCATAAACCGAAACAGGCGTTATAAAATGGGACGGAGGAAGTAAGAGAGAAGTTTATGGTTGAAGTACTCCGTATAAGATATGGACAGATATTAATATAAAATTACGGATACGGAATTAAGGGCCACGTCAAATTCGAGTCATCTCTATCTATTTCAAACGATTTCCATTACTTTAGCATTCTCTTCTTCTTCCGGTAACATCCGAAACGCGACTGTATATAACCAACAATAATCCCTCTTCTGCTCCCTACTTTTGTTTCTTCAATCCTTATTCGTAAGAATCTCACTCTCTCTATAGATTATTTTGTTTCTGGGATTCTTTAGTTCTTAAATTTAAAGCTTATCTTTCTGAAAATGGAGATTTACATGAACTAAAATGGTTTTGAAATGGAGCTGATGATTATTTCTGGGAATGTAAGTGATGGGTTGATGGGGATTTGTTAAGTAAATATCTCTGTGTGATTAGCTGGGCTAGTGATTAAAGATTGATTTTTGGTTAGTGATTAATGGCTGATTTTAATTTAATGTATTTGCTTTACTGTGTGATTGTTTCCTTGTTTCTCATTGTAATGTAATTTTCTTGTTGCAGTGATCAAAATAGACATGATGGGTGTGACTGGGAAGTTGATGTTTCTCTACGTTTTCTTGAATGTGGTTTCATATATAGTGGTAAAGCTACATATCTTTTCTTCTCTTTCATTATAATTTCAGAAATTTTTTTAAACAAACTCAATTTTTATCTCTATTCAAATTTTTATTTACGGAGAACCGTTTGGGAACAACATTTCTAATCAGCATTGGCTATATTTGGATTGGATGTCCTTTTTCTGAAAGGCCAAAGCTAAATGATGAATGCAATGGCAAACAGATTCTTCATCTGGTTCATCTTTTATGCAGATAGCTGGAAGTCCGCCAACATGTCCTGCCGCAGATATTTCTAGTGACTGTAAGAGTGATTCTGGGGAATGGGATGGTGAATTCTTCCCCGGAATTTCCAAGATCAAATATGAGGTGAAAATGTACTTTTTAACCTTTTTTTGGTTATTATTAAAGAAGAAAGTTGGTTACAAAGATTGAACTATGGGAATTTTATGAAGGTGACACCTTTGGCCTAAGAAAGCTTTGTTTAAGCTACTCTTGAGATTCCCAGAGAGTTAAGGGGTTGTTTGGTACGTGGAGAAGGCTAGGGGAAGAAACCAAGGAAAACACAAACTTGCTTAATTTCATTATTCCAATTTCAGATATTCTTTGAAACCTTGTGTTTTAAATCTATTATATCAAGACTGAAGTTTCTACATGCATTGAAAGTTACATGTTTTGATAAAATATGAATCTCATCCGTGCTTTCAAGGTAAAATCTAATATCAAAATCATTTTACGCATTACGTAAATGATTTCCTTTCCCTACCATTTTTCATGTTCCAAACGGATTACTTATAATTGAAGGAAAGCAACAACGCTTGAGTTTCTATACATCTTTTGTTTTGACCACTATGGGGTCTCGCAATTGCAATGACTGATGGATTTTATGTGCTTTCTTATTCATTTCTATAGGGTCCTTCTAGTAAGAACTCATTGTCATTTAAATGGTACAATGCCAACGAGGAAATTTTGGGTAAAAAGATGAAGGTTGGTAACTGCGATTAAGTATTTTAGTGTTGTTTTAGTTCATCACTGTTCTTATACCACTAATACATTTTATTCTGCTTTCTTTTAAAAAAATAAATATAGGACTGGTTTAGATTTAGTGTTGCGTTTTGGCACACATTCCGTGGCACAGGTGGCGATCCGTTTGGCTCAGCTACAAAATTTTGGCCATGGGAAGATGGCACTAATTCACTTGCCATGGCAAAGAGGAGGAGTAAGATATGACATTCAACTCAGCCATTTTTAGTTAAACGAAAATAACTTTCCGTAAACAATACTTTATTTTCTAGTGCAAAACATAGGAAAATGTTTTCCTTCTAAACAAATGGATCCTAAAGTTAACCAGTTGAGTGTAGATGTATAGTAATGACTAAGTTCTCTCTACTTCAATTGTTGATTACAGTGAGAGCTAACTTTGAGTTCATAGAAAAGATTGGAGTCGACAGGTGGTGCTTTCATGACCGAGACATTGCTCCAGATGGTAAAACACTAGAGGTAGATGCTGTAAACATTTTTTTACTTGTTATGTACGAAGTATATGCTATATATAGTCATGTGTTAAGGTGTTTGTTCTAACTGTTTAATGTTTATAGATTCCTGAAATCATTTTTTTGTTGACTGACACTATACAAATCACAATTCACAGGAGTCGAATGCAAACCTGGATGAAGTGGTGGCTCTTGCTAAGGAACTTCAGGTTTTAAGAGACATTCATGAAAACAAAAACATAACTTTTCCGATTATGACACCGTTTATAAAATATTTAGAGTTTTTCAAATAATCTTATGTTTGTAATACGTAGTAACAAATAATAGAAAATGTATAAACAAAACGGATGATCCAAACCTATGTTCTATACGAGCTATTTTAGACTTTTGAAAACAAAACATAACAAAATGAAAACCAAAATTTTAAAACCCGAAAACATCAAATAACTATTTTTTCCCTTCCAAAAGCCTCCCAAGTAGACATTTTAAGTAAACCAATTTTTATGGTCATATATTTTTCACCCTTTTCTTTTTTATAAACAAGAAATATTTGAAACTTTGTAGGGTTCAAAGATCCGACCTTTATGGGGTACCGCTCAGCTGTTTGTGCATCCGCGATATATGCATGGTGCTGCAACTAGGTTCGTTTTGGCTTGTTTGAACTGGTAATTTGATTGACATGCACTTTAAAAATCTTGTGCTCAATTTCCTTAATTAAATCTGCAGCTCTGAATTGGGAGTATATGCATATGCTGCAGCCCAAGTCAAAAAAGCTATGGAGGTTTTCACTACAGCTCTTTTTCTTATGTATACATGTCAAAATATAAATTTCCGTGATGATAATAATTGAAGATTGAAGATTTGTTATAAGATGGATTATTACATTGCATGTCATGATATAACAGCTGTAAATGTTCTGCTTCGTGTGAATTTCAGGTTACACATTATCTTGGTGGTGAGAATTATGTATTCTGGGGTGGCCGTGAGGGTTATCAGAGTCTTTTGAACACAGACATGGAAAGAGAACTAAATCATTTGGTAAGACGAGCAATTAAATTTGTAGAATGGATTATCAAATGATGATGATGATGATGATGATGAATGACTTGTATATGGATTTATTAATTATTTTTTTCCATCTCTGTTGACAGGCCAGGTTCATGGAAGCTGCTGTTGCTTACAAGAAAAAGATTGGGTTTAATGGTATTTTGCCTCTCATTAATTTTCTGCTAATTAATATCATAGCTACAAATTACGACTGATTGGTTATAAATTTATAATTTTACCTATTATCTTCTTTTGCTCAGGGACATTGTTCATTGAGCCTAAGCCTCAGGAGCCTACGAAGCATCAGTACGTTTTGATCTTATAAGATTATCTAGGCAGTTAGTTATTCCATGTTCACTTCATATCACAATATATCTTGATGCTCATAGGTATGATTGGGATGCTGCTACTGCTGCTAATTTTCTAAGGAAATATGGCCTTATAGGTATGATATATCTATCTATCAATCAATCATCTATTACATCATCATCATCATCATTTTTCTTCTTGAACCTGCACACCAGAGCTGTTTTTGTTCTTCATAGCATCAAAATGATACATGAATTATGGATTCCTTATTTTAAATGTCATTAGAGTATAATACCTCAACAACAACAAAACCTTATCGTCCTAAAATATTTTTATGATATTTGCTGTTGATGTTTGACAGATGAGTTCAAATTGAATATCGAATGCAACCATGCCACTTTGTCTGGACATAGGTTTGTGCCATTGTGTCTTTTTTTACTTTGCTAAACTAGATCACAGTCATATACTAACCAAAACCATTGGGATAAAGATGTTCATAGAAACCTAACCTTTGTAAGAAAAAAAATTAGATATGTGGTTTTGTCACGACCCTTGCATTTACTACCCAAAACTTCATTAAAAATAAGAAGCAAATGGAGCTTAAACTTCAATTCTTAGATTACATGAAACTAAAACATTGCCAATAACTCCCAAGAAAAGCTTAGCATCTATACAAGATTAATTGGGGTTAAGCATTGGGAGATTTTTACTGCATTAACCTTCTTCGCGTATTTCATTTGCATTTCAGTTGTCATCATGAAGTGGAGACAGCAAGAATCAATGGATTGCTTGGAAACATTGACGCAAATAGTGGCGATCCGCAAACTGGTAACTTATCTGATCAGAAGTTATATGGAACTACACTTTTGCTTGCCACTTTGTTCTCTGCTCAATAGAACTTTTCATGGCATTCTAGGGTGGGACACCGATCAATTCCCCATGGACGTAGCTGAAGCAACTCTAGTTATGCTCTCTGTTATCAAGAATGTACGTTTATGTTGTTTTTGTTCATTTTCTCTCTCACTTTACTTTTTTTGGACGTTCCAAATAATTTTCCGTTCCTTTTAATGGCAGAATTTTGTTGTTCATATTCTTTCTTTTTCCTCTATATAAACTTTTTATCATACTATTTTACTTTTCTTAAATCCCGTGCCGATTTCAGATGGGAATTTGTTTTTGGGACGGAGGGTTGTCATCATTATCATCATCATCATCATCATCATCATCATTATCATTATCATTATCATTATTATTATTATTATTATTATTATTATTATTATTATTATTATTATTATTATTATTCTTTTTAAGTACATATTTGCAGAATCGTGAGAAGAAATATACATGATTAATGTTGTTTTTCTTTTCTTCTTTAATCATCATTGTGTGTGTTTCCGATCAAACCTCAGGGGGGAATAGCACCAGGAGGATTCAACTTTGATGCCAAATTGTTAGTTCGCTATCCCATTTTAGTCTTTACTATGTCACAGTCATGTTAAATACGCTGTCTTTACAACAATGTTCTTGTTTGATCTTCTGTCAGGCGGAGGGAGAGTACGGAAGTTGAGGATATATTCATTGCACATATTGCGGGTATGGATACCCTGGCCCGTGGCCTCCGAAGTGCTGCAAAGTTGATTGAGGTAAAATGACTAATTTGCCCTCGCGTAGTCTTTAATCTTTTTTTTTTTCATTTTTTTGTACCAAACTTATTGGCCTATGTGATGAAAATAGGATGGTTCTCTGAATGAACTTGTTCGAAAGAGGTACCAAAGTTTTGATTCTGAGGTTGGCCAAGCCATTGAGGTATTGTTCTTTAACATTTATCTTCTAATTGGAATTTTCTACTTTTGGTGAAAAGGACAATCTTGTCATTTTCACTTTTGGTCTCAAACCTTAATTTCCACCTCCCCAATCTTGGTTCTTGTAGCAACTGAGCAATAGTGCAATACAATCTCAACTTTGGGCTTGTTTGGGAATAGCTTTAGCGTTTTGAAAAACTATCTACGGTCAGCGTTTAGCGATAGCGTTTCCAAAGTAATCTACACCGTTAAAATTTTATCTAAAACGCTAACGCTAATCTCTAACGCTATTCCCAAACAGGCCNGGGGTCAAGATGTACACAACTTTACCATTTAAAAAATTGTAGAAAGCCACGTAATTAACATAAATTACGTTTTACGTTTTGCTGCTATGTTTTTCAGGCAGGAAAGGGTGATTTTGAAATGCTTGAGAAGAAAGCTTTTGAATGGGGCGAACCGAAAGTCCCTTCTGCTAAACAGGTAAAATAAAAATTAGAGTATGTTAATGGTTGAATGATAGACATGCCGATACGTCCCGGGTTATTTCAGGCTTTGGGTCAAGAAATGTTTGTTCATGACCTAGAGAATTCGGGTCCGAATGGACGTGATGGGTGGACATTAATTTTAAGTTTTTTTTTTTGGATTTTATTCATGAAACTTAACAAAGTGTGAAAATTGTGTAGGAACTTGCCGAGATGATTCTCCAAGGCGCAATATAGATGCAAATCTTGACAGTCCTTGCAAAATACATCATTAGTGTTGTCTTCTTCATCAAGGAAGATTCTTGACTGTGTGTGAATTGGTCTCTCTTTTTATGCATTTGAAAGATTTGTTATGTTCTTGAATTTCAGCATTGAGAGGAGGGAGTAGAGATTGTTAGAAATGCAGGTCATGTTCATTTTCTGCTAAACCTTGTAAACATTATACTTCCTTGACTTGGCAAAAATATGTTTCGAATAATCTATATTCCGAATTCCAAGAAATTCGATTGCCAAACGGTTGTTTAAACTATCTCTTTTTATTTTTTTAATTTTTTTAAATCCCATTGGGTAAACCACCAAAATCGGTGGGGGTATGCAATAAGTATTTTTTTGGCTTTCTCACTCAAAACTTTGTTAGAAGAATCTTCATCTTCTTCGAAATGTGGGCACATTTATCCTTTTGTCTGAGAAGAAGACATTGTTTTCCAAGGGGGGTTTATTTGTCATTTTGTCATGTGCGTGATTTGTTTTGTACTTTGCAGATTTATACTGATGCTATTTTGGACAAAATGAAATTGATTGAGAACACAAAGTAATCTCGGGCATACATACAAAGTTGAAGTATTGTTATTTGATTACTGTTTGTGTACAATTTTTTTTTCTATCCCTATCCCTTCATTCCCCACCATTCATCATCATCACTCAAAATTTCTAAATTTTTAAGCCACGTAGTTAACATAAATTGTTCGAAATATTCTAGTTTAAATGTATTTAAAAAGATAATAATCATGAATTTCAAATTTTATATACCAAGGTTAAAAAGTACTCTCATCCCAACGCCAAACACCGCTCACTCTCCATTTCCATTAATCATTTGAAAAAATAATATAATTATTTCTCCACTAATTTTATGAATCTTTTGATATATAGTTTTAAAAATATGTGTGCAAATTATATTGTACAACCGGCTGTACCTTATTTTCGGTACAGCCGGCAATTAAATTGAGGGAAGAGAGTTGCGCCAACGCCTATTGCTTCGAAGTAGTCACCTAAAATTCCCGTCGGAGCACGCAGTGGGTGAAATTGGCGATTGCCAAGGAAGAGAAGCGATCTGGAGATTGCGGCGAACTCGTCAGATCAGATCCGAATCCACATCTGCGTGAGTTGCGCAGAGAGTAATCTGCATCAGCAGCTGATCTGGGGAGAAGCAATTGGGAGGATAGAGGAGATGCACATAGGAGCAGCAGGGCCCGATAGATTTATATTTTCTAAATCTGAACCTAATGAAAGGTAAGTTACTTGAGAATGAGCATTACCTTGTTCGAGAATGAGCATTACTTTGTTTAAGAATGAATATGATATTTTTCATAAATAAATATTATATTTATATTGAACAAAAGTATAAAAATGAATATTATGTTATCTCAGAATGAGTACTACGTTATTTTAGAATGAGTATTATGCTATTTTGAATTGAATAGTTATATTTGTGCTAGAATGAGTACTACTCTACTTCAGAATGAGTACTATCTGGATGTACCTATTTCTAGGTACATCTAGTTGTACCATATACCTTCTCAAATATGTGTACTATTTAAAAGTAGCTTTAAACAAATCAAAATCATTCAAGTAATATAAATTTGAGGAGAGGGAGCATGTGCTAAAAATGAAAGAATGAACTTTATGCCGAAGGGACTTTGAGAATTCAGAAAGAAGAATAGATTGGAACAATAATGATTAACAGAGGTATAATTTTGAAACAAAAAGTAAAACAAAACATTGGACAAAGTTTATCCGAACATGCAACAAGGGCATAATCTTAGAACCAAAGTACAACAAATCAAGGGAGGATGTTCAGGGGCATAAATTCAAGACCAAAAGTAAAATAACATAAGCTTTAGTCCAACAAGGGACAGTCATCACAAGAACCAATTAGGATACTGGGTTCATACTAATCTACTACCAATTACAACACCAATTAGTAGTTAAATAACAAAAATAGTGATATAATCCAACAAGGGACAATCATCATAAGAACCAATTAGGATATTGGGTTTATACTAATCTACTACCAATTACAACATCAATTAAATAACAAAAATATTGAAGTCTGGATCCAGACATATCAAGCCCTTTGTGCCTTCCAAGCCTTAATCTCCTCCTCAACAGTCTTTTGGAGAGCTCCTCCTAGCTTAGCAGCCTGGCGTGCCAAATCATCAAAATCAACCCGGCATAACAACCCAAGGCTCTCTCCCAAAGACTGGCAACATCCAATTTTGCCTTTCTCCAATAGTATATTATGCCCTGCAACATCAAAATGTTACCCCCTAGTGGCACCATACAAGAGTACAAGCCCTGGACAAATCCTCCCAATTTTTAATCAAACCTTCAAGAGAAGCAAATGTATCCACCCCATCATAGATGTTAACCACAGCTGCAAGAAACATAAGATTACTCACCTCACCCCTTTTATCCTCATCAGATGCCGTTAGAAACCAAGGACACGGGTCAGGGTGGTCGGGAATGGGAAGAAGACCACCTTCAGCAGCAAGATCACCCATCATGACACTCTTGAATCCGCGGCAAACTTGATGTTCAATGGGCTTAAACTGCACCGCTTCGCAGATATGAACAAAGAGCACTTCACAAGAGCGCTTCCGGATGCATGAAGCAGGAAGCCCTCTATAGCTTTGGTCAATGCCTTCGCACCCAATGTCGTGGTGTACGGAAATCTATACCGGATACTTTCAACACTCTCTTCCGCAATGTCAATCACAAAGTCTATACCCTTAAACTTGATCCACTTCCCTAAATACTTATACGCTACCAAATAGACATCAATTTCTAATATAAGGACGCTTGTAGTTAACCCAACATGTCTTAACTCTACTTCCATTAGAGGGCAATCCTTACTTTGTTTTATTATACCAACAATCCAAAATGCCTTTTACAACACACCCCCTAGCACAATTTGTTCTTAGCATTTTGATCAACGCAGTAAAGCTCTGCCCAGTATACCAATTTTTTGAGTCAATTTTCAAAACCAATTTTTGGTTTTCTACAATATCAGCATATTTCACATATCTATACAAAAGAAACACCCAAAAAAATTGTAATTAATCATTGCATACAAAAAATAAAACAAAATTCACAAACCATCAACTCTAATAAACAATTTCTTAGAGTTTACAAAATAACCCAATAAAATTCCTTTGGTTTTCTATAATATCAGCATATTGACAAAATAATTTTTTATGGGTTTATTTTCAAAGTTGATGGTTTGTGAATTTTGTTTTATTTTTTGTATGTAATGACTAATTACAATTTTTTGGGTGTTTCTTTTGTATAGATATGTGAAATATGCTGATATTGTAGAAAACCGAAAATTTGTTTTGGAAATTGACTCAAAAAATTGGTATCCTGGGCGGAGTTTTACTGCGTTGATCCAAATGCTAAGAACAAATTGTGCTAGGGGGTGTGTTGTAAAAGGTATTCTGGAATGTTGGTTTAATAAACAAAGTAAGGACTGCCCTCTAATGGAAGTAGAGTTAAGATATGTCAGATTAAATACAAGCATCCTTATATCAAAAATTGATGTGTATTTGGTAGCGTATAAGTATTTAGGGAAATGAATCAGTTTTAAGGGTATAGACTTTGAGATTGACATTGCGGAAGAGGGTATTAAAAGTATCCGATATAGGTTTCCGTACACCACGACATTGGGTGCGAAGACATTGACCAAAGCTATAGAGGGCATGCAGGATCCTGATTCATCCATTCGAAAGCGCTCTTGTGAAGTGCTCTTTGTTCATATCTGCGAAGCAGTGCGGTTTAAGCCTATTGAACATCAAGTTTGCCGCGGATTCAAGAGTTTCATGATGGGTGATCTTGCTGCCGAAGGTGGTCTTCTTCCCATTCCCGACCTCCCTGACCAGTGTTCTAGTTTCTAAGGGCATCTGATGAGGATAAAAGGAGTGAGATGAGTAATCTTATGTCCCTTGCAGCTGTGGTTAACATCTATTATGTCCCTTGCAGTTGTGGTTAACATCTATGATGGGGTGGATACATTTGCTTCTCTTGAAGGTTTGATTAAAAACTGTGAGGATTTGTCCAAGGCTTGGTCTTGTATGGTGCTACTAGGGGGCAACATTTTGATGTTGCAGGGCATAATATACTGTTGGAGAATGGCAAAATTGGATTTGCTTCTCTTTATCAGGATTGTTAGTTGTGTGAATAGTGGATTTTTTTGATTGGCGAAAAGCCATTTCAGTGAAAAAAAGAATAAAATGAGCCTGAAAAGAAATAAAACAAGAATTAAATATTACAATTTAAAAAGAGAAGAGGAAAATAATGCTTAACAATGAAGATGAAGCAAATCTGAATGTAGGAGACCAGAAGTTCTAGGTGTCGAGTTATATGGATGTATTTTAACTAATTGTGTGCGTAATGTGAAATTAATTTGACCCCATAGAGGCCGGCTAATCTTAGCCTCTTGGGTTAATTTTAAGAACCGATTGTATTAAAGCCTTCCTAATCCTCTTCATTAATGTCTCCTACGCTCAAGATTAAACTCACTCATGAGAGAATAAACAAAATTTATAAACAAAATTTTACCTGAGCAATTTGGATCTCCTTCTAACAAATGATGCGGCGGCAGAGGAGGAGGAGGTAACCGGAGCTACAGCGGCGATTGTGGCTGGTGCTTCTCTCCAGGAAGAATGTAGAACACAAAGGGTTTAGGGCTTTACAAAAGGTTATTTACATATTGGGTTTTTTTATTTCTTCATAATTCTTCTAATAAATCAATTTAAATAAAATCATTAAATATATAAATAAATTCTATATGTCCATTGGGTAAAAACCTCTTTAAGCAGAAAAACCGAGTTCAACATATACTCGAGTACATAGGCACTAGGCAGACTAGACCCAAATACCCAAAAAAAACTTGAAAAAATACCTGTCATTATGTCATTCAAAAAAAAATTCTACTTCGGATTTTTTTTAATAATTCAATGAATTAATATGAAATATTCCAACCATTAACAATATAAGATATAAATAAATCTAATCAAAATTCAATCAAAAATTTATCAGTCAAAAACTGAATCTAAAATTAAATCACTTAACAATGTAAAGTGATCATCGGTCCAAGACCGGACCGAAACGGACCGGACCGAAGACCGAAATGAGAAAAAAGAAAGACCGAAGACCGGACCTATAAGAAATCGGTCTTGGACCGGTCCGGACCGAAATTCTTTGGACCAAATCGGTAGGACCGAAAAGACCGAATTTTTTAAAAGTTTTTATGGTTAAATATTTAAATATTGTAGAAGGAAAACACCACGGTTGACAAATATGCATGGAATCAGAAAACTAAGCAAAGATGCATCAAAAAAAAAGAAATTTGCAGCATCCATGTCAAATATGCATTACAAAAAAAAGTAATTTGCATCAAAAAAATGAAACCACAGAACTTGAAGCAAATAAAAAGTACTCCGTAATTTGCTGCATCCATTCACAGAACTTGTAGCAAAAATACCACAAATGTAAATGCACCCAGAAAAAAAGTAATTTGAATCCATCCATTTACAAAAAAAAAAGCAATTTGCAGCATCAATGACAAATTTAGAGAGCTAGGATATGGGGACTTCATTCATCAAGGACTCCATAGTCCAATTTGCAACTAAAAACAGTGGACACTGGACATCACTAAGTTTGTGTTCAACACAGTTACACAGAGGCTCATCCTATTCGGCCATTCCCATCAAATTAAATCCATTCCAAACAAGCATGATTCCATAATTGTGAACCTGAACATACTATACTGTAGTTATAAAGCAGGTAATGGAATTGGAAAATTTACCCTTTCGAGAAGCCTCAACACTCCACTCCAGATCTCCAGCAATTTATAACTTCCAAATTTCTTAGAAATTTCCACAATTTAGTTGACAATCGGACAGAAAGAGAAATACAAAACCGTGTGTCCGTGCGATTGTGACCAGGCTTGGAATCTTTAGTCGGAGAAGATGACGGAGAACATGGGGTTGATTTTAGAGGTAGAGGGAGTGGGCGACTTCGATTTCAGAGGGGAGAAGACGATGATGTGCGAGAAGATAGAGGTCTTTACAATTTACATCGATGGATTTGTGAGAATCGGATAAGGGCATAAGGCCCTGAGGGTAATTTATAGGTGTTTCTCTCCAGACCAAAATTTATTCGGGTATAAACCGGACCGGACTGATACCCGAAATTAAAAATTATCCGGACTGAAGACCGACCCGATATGATATCTGTCCGGGTTCGGCCTGGACCTAACGATCCAATTCGATCGGTTTTTTCGGTCCAGACCGAAACTTGAACACCCCTACTTAACATACCATTAAATCTGGTACTCCCTCCGTCCCATAAAGTGTTACCTATTTTGACTAAAGTTGAAATTAAAGGATGGATAATTTTGTGTTGACTTTCCAAAAATACCCTTAATGTGATGGGTAAAAGTATGATGTGATGTGTCGATTATTAGGAAAAAGGTATGATGTGATAGGTAAGGTTTGAAAAAGTGAAGTATATAAGTGGTTTTTTAATAGAAATGGGTAAGGAATTGTGGGACGCAATTTTTTTGAAACGTATAAATCTTTTTGGGACGGAGGAAACATTAAATTAACATACAACATCAAACAAAAGGTAGCTTCAAAATACAATATTCCCAAGTAAATATTTACTGCATACTCCGTATAATCTTAAATGAAACTTAATAAAAATTTGAAATACAACCATACAAATAAAGTTAAATTAAAAATAAAATAAATTCTTGAATAACTTTTGTTTATCAAAAATTTTATCTACTATTTAAGGCATGTTTTGACTATATTAAAAAATATTGGTATATAAATAAAAAATAAAATTTACATATCAAAAACGTACATGAAAAGTTTTTCAAAATAAGATGTGTCAAAAATATTTAATTTTATCAAATAACCAATGAAAACGTAGAAATAAAAAAAAGTTCCCACGATGGATGAAAAAACAAATGTTGTAAATATTTTGGGACAGAGGAAGTATAAAAAAACCCAATCAAATCCTCTTTCTAAATCTAACGGTGCAATTTCAATTTCACATGTAATCCAACGGTTCAATTTCAAAGTGGCAATTGATGGACAATTATAACTCCCATTAGACGGCGTTTTCTCCGCCCCTTCTAATTCGGTTCTGTGAACGCAAACGGCGTACTGTGCCACCTCCCCTCCCTTCGTGCTTCAGATGGAGTCCATCGTCGTTTCCTTCATCGTCTTTTGGACGTTCATCAGCACTTCGACTCCGTCCATCCGTGCATAGAGCCGACGGAAAACAACGCCCTCAACTCATGATTTCAATTTCAGACTCAATCGAGGTGAGGCGTTTTCATATGTCTATTCGTAGATTAGAATCATAATCAAATGAGTTGTGTAATTGATTGTAGAATTATATATTTGTTCTCTGATTGGGGTTGTGAAAGCAGGAAATAAAATGTACGGATCATGTTGTTCAAGAAGTGTCAGCCCCAAGATGCATATCAGGTAAACTTTTAGCATCAGTTTCCAAAACAATGCTCTGTATTAGAATAGTCATTGATATAGCTCCACATTCAAATTTGTTTTTACATCTCCTTTTAGGGGATGTTGCCAGCTGACCCTTTTCTCTACATATTTCTTATATTTTTATCAAAACTATTTACATACTCTATAATTTATATGCCTTTTTGTCTCTACTTTTATTTTATTTTAATACAACTGTGAAGCATAATGGGCACATTTTGCCTATTTTCCTCTCAGGTGATACTTATTTTCTATTGGGGGTATTTTTATTCCTCTTATGTTATTGTATTTTTCAAAGAAAATAGTTCATCAAGCTTCGTTTTCAATCGAGATTGAGTCAATAGTTGAGTTTCGAGGACTCTTTAAGGTATCCGTGAAAATAGTTCAATTAGTAAATCAATAAGGTGTGTTGTCCTTAATCAAAGACAAACGTACATTGGCATTGTACGACACATTGAAGACCAAAGATGATGAATGAAAAAAATTGTAAAGATTTAGATGATGGCAATGAATCCATAAATGTGGTATAAAGAATTGCTTATTTTTCCTATCTATTGTAATGTGAGTTATTGCGGTTTTGCTTCCAATTTTCATTCCAAATGATACACACTTTTTTACTTTATTGTTCATCTTTATTAATTATTTTGTTCTTGGCTATGATTAACATCTCAATCTTCTTTTTCAAGTTTCTATTAAGTGTTTACACCAAAGTTTCATTTAAATGTTTTTGCCCATATGTTTCTGCTACAATCACACACACAGTAAAAAAAATTAATAAATTTTTCACAGAAAAAAGGGAAGAAAACAGATTAAAAAAGTTATTTCAAAAGTAAAAGAAGAAAATACTTTATGAAGAGAAAAAAACTTAAGCATCTTTCTGTCCAAATGTTAGGTGACTTTTTTATTTATGATGTATGTGTGTTTATGTAATTTTGAAATTATCTTAGTTGATTAAATATTTAACTTGCAACCTGAAGACAAACTACCTGCGTAAGAGCATCTCCAAGGGAGAAGTTAAATTTTGGGAAGATATATGCCATTTTAGCTTCCCAATAGTAATTTAGCAATTCATTATTTCACATCTTCTCCAACCATGTCATCTATTTTTTTAACTTTCTTTATCATTTAAATTAATTATTTCTTTTAAGAAAATCGGCAAGATCCCTTCATTCATCCTCTTCCGGAAAAAAAGAAGCAAGAAAGACCATGTAAATTGAGGTGTTGAACACAAGGTATAGTGTCGTGCCCGATTAGCTTTGCTTCCTTTGAAGACAATGTATAGACCTCGATTTGGTTGCGGCGGAGACTGTGAAGCGAGGGTGCATAAATATATTGCAGTCATTTCTCCGACCAGAACCAAATCGAGATCAAAGGCTTCCGGAAATGGTGTGGAAGGGTTAAAGCGAGGAGGAAACTGGCAGCCGGTGAAATAGATTATGCTACAGCGTCTTTTAATTATAGATGCTTGAACATTAAAACTAGATTGTGGTCTATTTTTAGAAGCTCCATTGGAGATCAAAGTAATGAATAGTAAAAGCTATTTCTTTCATATTTTATACTTTACTACATCTTAAAAGCTCCGTTGGACTTGCTCTAACTACTAATATTGTTTGCATAGAACTCTCACATTTTGTAAACAGTTCTGTTGCAAATTAAGTAGCCTCTTTTGTCAGATGCTTTTTGGAAAAAAAATCTGCACTGTTTTGGTTGAATACTCATGCTGATTCATGTTCCTTAAAGTTCTTATTTGTTTAGCAACTGAATCTGGAGGTAGAAAATGAGTTCTAAGGTCTGATCTGTGAGCATTGTGTATGAAATGTATTAAATGCTTGATATTGTCTGTTTTATATGCACAAACATTAGTGTTTTCTTTCCTGATTGAAGTTCACACTTTAGCCGTTTTCATTTGCAGAGATATTGAATATAAACCAGACCTACACAGACACTTCTATATGATGCTTTCTATATGCCCTGCAAGGTAAAATTTGTATAACTTCTTCATTTGTTACCTCTTTTTTTTCCTTGGTACAACTTCTTCTGCAAATTTTGGAGTCTTAGACATTAAAGCTAATTCCAGATAGGATCCTCTATAACTTTTTTGTATGATGCTAATATGGATAACTTAAGCTTCTACAGAAGATGATGTTTGGATGACATTGGCATTACTTTTCTAAAAGTTTACATGTTTCTAAAGTGTTCTTTTATTTTTAGTCTATGGTCGTCTGAGGTTAGAAGATGTAGTATAGCTATACTTTATTTTAAATTCTTTCATTTTATTAACTTCAATGTCTTAATCTAATGTGTTGACATCAATATGGCTTAGGTGGTTAGATAAGTAAATAAAAGCGGAAAGATTAAGAAACGCAAATATACATACAAGCCACCCTTAGAATATTGTATATACTCCCTCCGTTCTCAAAAAGAGTTCCAAAGGAAGTGTTAAATTGTACGGAGTAGTTGACTTCCAATTTTGCCCTTGATGTGATGGGTAAAAGTAAGATTTGATGTGATGGGTAAAAGTAAGATGTGATGGGTAGATTATTAGAGAAAAAGTATGATGTGATAGGTAGGGTATGAAAGAGTAATGGTAAAAGTGGTTTTTTAATATAAAGTGGAAGAGTTTTGTTGGAAGTGAAAAAAATGAAAGGGAAGTGTTTTTGAGAACGGAGGGGGTATGTGATACCATATTTATCTAGACCTGTCTGCAACATTTTGTTATGAGGTGTGTCCGTGTTTTTGGTTGGCATGATGTCTTGCTTGATTGCAGGCATGGATGACACATTTTTTATTTTTATTTTTTAAATTTGTTTCTTGATGAATTGGTGAATTTGGGTTCTGTGATAAAGCCACAGGTTTTGTTGCTTCTGTTGAGAATTTACTGGCTCAAAGGAATCCACGGTTTGGTTATTGAGACTTTTGGGGAGATTCTCAAGTATGGCTACACACCAAATACTTTTGCTAGGGAACATATTAATTGATGTGTTATTCAAGATTGGGCGTGGGAGTGTAGAACTTCAAGTTTTGAAGGAGACATTGTACCTGAATTTCTTAACCTTCACCATCGTTGTTGTGTGTAATATATGCACACTCAAAGATTTGGTTAATCTCCAATCTGTACTTAGGAGCATGTTGAGGAAAGGATATCAATCAATTAATCATCAATCTTATTCTTAAAAGCAGGAGAAATTTTGCCCAACATTATCCCGCCTAAACACAAAGCTTTGGCGGCCGTCCATCTTTAATCAATTATTGATCTCCGGCTAATTACATTATTAGAATTAAAGGAGGAAATCAATAAAAATGGTAAGAATTAAATAAGCCATCAATTACAAATGGTAAGAAAACAGACGGTAAGAATTAAAAAATAGTAAGAATTACTAAAGTATTACATTATTAAACTTAAAGGATGAAATTAATAAAAATGATACGAATGAAATAAGCCTTCAAATCTTCAATTGCAAATGATAAGAAACCATACGGTAAGAATTAAATTATAACATTATTAAAATTAATGGAGGAACTCAATTAAAACAACGAGAATTAAATAAGTCATCAATTGCCAATGGCAAAAAAAGCAGACGGCAATAATTTAAAAATGGTAAGAATTAAATAATCCTTCCATTGCCTATGGTAAGACAGTAAGAAACCAATCCCTAAGAATTAAAAAATAGTAAGAATTAAATTATTTCATTATTAAAATTAAAGAAGAAAATAAATAAAAATTGTAAGAATTAAATAAGCCTTCAATTACGACAGAGGAACCCACATAGCAAAATGAATATTCAAACAGTACATTTAAGTTTCCTTCCCGTTAGAGCTGGCAAATCGGCCAGTCGGGTCAGGTTTGATAAATTTGAGTTTGGGTTATTTCGGGCTTGGTCAATTCGAGTTAGGATTGAGAATTCTATGTTCATGATCTAGTGTCATCGGGTTCGGGTCAACCCAACGGATTATCACTTTAGTTTTTTAAATTTTTAAATTCCCCTTAACACTTACATTTTCTATTTAAAAAATTTAAAATATCAAAAAAAGTATTAAATCTATTAAATTATTTTATTTTAAATCCTAAATTAATTTTTAGATATATAAATCAAATAAGGAATTTAAAAAAGTAAGATAATTATGCAATATCATTAAAATTTTGTCTGAAAATATAAATTTATAAACTAAAAATTATTAGTGAAGTGTATGATTTTGAAAAATTCTTAGTTTAGCGGTTCAGTCAGGCGGTTTGACACTTATTAGTGAAGTGTATGATTTACTAAAATAGGATTTCCATGTTTTTATTCCTGAAACAAGACTTAAAATGCATTTACATTGTCAAGCATAGTCATAAACATTACCAAAAAGTATAGTAATATGCACATGTAAAATGTCACATTATTATAGTGCAAAGTACTAATTTGGAAAAAAAACTTTTGGTCGCAGGGTTTTTAAAACTATGGAGGGGTGGGGGTGTGGGGGGTTGCTCTAAGCTCTAAGAGCATCTCCAATCATCTTACTTTGGCTTGCTAAAAGTCATAATATAGCAAGTCAACCTATTTTTTTCTTCTCCAATGAGTGTGTTTAATTTTAGCAAGCTTGCCAAAAAATAACGTTAGCTTGTTAAATATAACAAGCTCTTCAAATTATAGGAAGCAAAGAGTTGTAGAATGGATTAGCAAGTTATGGTGAGAGAATGTAACAAAATATCACTTGTTAGGTCATTATTTAAAATACGGAGTATAAAAATAGCCAATATAGTACATGCTCTAACAACTTCAACGTTTAAACTGTAGCGGCAACAAAATCGTTTGGAGTTCCAAAAAAAATTCCATTAATGGCGATCGCCAGGCTTCGGGCATCCTCTTAACGTACACGGTGCACCCAAATCGCTGCTCAACGGCTCTCATCACCGTTCACGGCGGAATCTAGGGTTTAACGGTGGATCTCGTTTCCACTCTCACAGACATCCCTCGCTGCATTACACTGGGCTGGGGCCTGGGAGTTCTCCCGCATTATGTCTCGGGCATCTTCTATCTCTGCCTACCTCCGCCGTAGCCGCCGGGTTTTCTCTCCCATCGTCTATTTTCGCCACCACCGTCACGCCAGATTCTTCTCAGCGGACGTAGAGTATCCACTGACACACCCCATCTATACTGTCTGGGCCGCCAATACATCACTCGGCAAAACCCTGGTTTCTGCCGGCCTCTCCATTTCGTTCCTCTCAGGAGTTTCAGGGAGGAAATTCATCTACCTCAAGCCCGTCCAGACCGGGTTTCCTCAGGATTCTGACTCCCGCTTTGTTTACCACAAATTTTCCGAGTTTGTTTCGCTGCACCGTCCTGAGTCCTCGGTTGAAGCTTCTGATCATGTCCTCAGAGCCTCAGCTTTGGCATCTCAGGAACTCTTGGGCAAGAATTGTGGTAGTGGAATTGTGAATTTGGGTTGGCATGAGAAGAAATTGCTGGGGAGTGGCCATAAATCTGGCATCTCCGAGCTGGTTTGTAAGACATTGTATGCGTGGAGAGAGGCTTTGTCACCTCATGTGGTCGCCAAGAAGGAAGGAGCTCGGATTGAGGACGCTGAGTTTTTAGAAACGCTGAAAAGCTGTTTAGGAGCTAATTCAGAGACTTTTGTTCATGAATGTGGAGAAAATGCGGAGATGATGTGTGTGATTGAGACTGCTGGTGGTGTTGCTAGCCCCAGCCCCTCGGGTTCTCTCCAATGTGACTTGTACCGGTTTGTTATTGTTTGATGCTTCAAATTTTCTACCTTTAATTTGAACAGTTTTGGTATGAGGTGTGCACTTTCAGAATGAAACAAGTCTTACTATACTCGGAGTGGTTTTCATTTTTGTTATACATGCTTTTGCAGGCCGTTTCGTTTACCTGCAATTCTTGTTGGGGATGGAAAACTAGGTGGTATTTCTGCAACCATTTCTGCCTATGAGACACTAAAGCTTCGTGGTTATGATGTTGCTGCTGTTGTCCTTGAAGACCACGGCCTTCTAAATGAGGCTCCACTACTGTCCTACTTGCGGGAGAGGTAAACATCTTGTATACGAATCTCAATTCTGCACATATTAAGAAGCAGTTCCGCTCTTATGCTATAAGAGTACATTTCTGAATCACATTGCTAAGTAATAAGCCTTTTTTTGGGTATATTTAATATTCTCTCCCATCTCCATGCATCTATGTATTCATTGTTGTATATTTGACATTATGTGTGTGTTTGTGTGTGTGTGTATGTGCGCGCATGTGCATGCTTATGTGTGCATGCTAATAAAATTTGTTATCAACCCTTCACATTATGAGCCATAAAAGGAGAGCAAAATTGGGTAAATTTTAGATGCTAGATTGAAAGGCTGAATAGGATTTGTATTTTTACTTCCAGGATCCCCGTGCTCGTGCTTCCACCAATTCCACAAGAAATATCTAATGATCTTATGGAATGGTTTTATCAATCACAGGACGTTTTTGATCGTCTACAGAAAATAATGTGTTTAGCATCCCGTGCAAGAATAGAGCAATTACATTACATGACGAAGAAGGCACACGAAATTTTCTGGTGGCCTTTTACCCAGCATAAGCTTATATCTAAAGACCATGTCATGATGATTGATTCACGCTGTGGTGAGAACTTTGCAGTGCACAGTGTCAATAATTCTGTAAGTGTTTGTTGCAAAAAGATGTATATCAATGCTGCATTGTCTCTTCATTATATCTGAGAGAAGCCGTTATGATGAGTGGGTATATCTGTGATGAGGGCTTTTCCGTGCTAAAGGTTGATTATCTATTTGCATACATTGCAGAACTACTTTTCTTAATTTCCCAATCCCATTGTGTATATTGTTTTGAAGTTGCCAAAGCTCTTGATAACCTAAATACCTTAATCAAAGATATTGATTGTCGAAATGAGGTCAACACATGGCTGCAAATATGGAGGCTTAACTGAGTTGCTAACTTAATTTTCTTCGTCACTTCCTACACGGCTGCACCAGTGATTACTTTTCCTTGTAATGCGTTATGTTGAAAATATGGCATGGATGTAAAATGTGTCTGTATGTCACAATGTATTGGGGAAAGAGGGGTGGTCAACATAGGCAAATCACTTCTTTTTCTGCTAAAAAGTAAAATGTCATGATTTTGAAATTCAAAGCTTGGGAAACAATTATATTATTATGAATATTATTTTAGGGCAGATTGACACACCTAGCAAATTAAGTACACTGAGTAATGATTTACATTCTTGTACATGGTAGGATTTCATCTACCAAAAACTTTTTGAGCTCGTTGATGATGCTTTTTCTTCATAAAGTTGTTTTCCTGCCATGTAATGCTTATGGATTTATTTGGATTTCATGCAGATTAAGAACACGGATTCTATAATTCAACGGTTTGATGCTTGTGCTAGTTGGTGGACACAGGGACCTGATGCTAGTTTACAGGTCAGCATTGGAGATTCCGACCATTATCACCACCATCATAGTACCCACCACATCTTAATTCTGACTATGATGGGGTAGATGGCACGGAATTTACTCAATTTTTAGTGTCAATTAATTGTATAAAACTAGTTAACTCTATAAATTCACTCATGAACGTGTAGTGACAAAGCTTTGCATTGGATGCCCTTGTGGTCACTACCTTCTTATTACATCATAATAATGAACCAAGCTTCTAAAACCATTGCAAATATAGGTTTTTCCACTTGAATGGTTAATCGAATGAGATAGTGATGAGTTGAGGCTTGAGATAATTGCAAGTGTCGCATCCTATTACAAGACTGATAATGTAAATATAACATGCACAATTGCATATCTTTGAAATTCTAACCATTTTGCACCCACCTTAAAATAATTTGGAGAATTTGCAAACAATCATATAATAGCATCAAGAAACAGAAAGCAATGCATGGTAAGCACACCAATCAGAAGTTACTTTGATTTGGGTAACTGGAATTGATGTCTAAATATTGATGTTTAGTGAACTGTTTTTTCTTTTTGCGGGACTGCTTTTGTACGCATAATAAAATAGTTTTCTAGTATTATATCCTTAGAGTTTGACCCTTTTTTTCTAACTTTATTTCTACGACTTTTTTTAGCTGATTGTATTAAGGTGATTTCAGATTGAGCTTGCAAGAGACATGGGATATGCTACCTCTAGGTATGGGCATGTAATGTTTCCTGAGAATGTTCATGAGCCAGCTTTGAAATGTGCTGAACTTTTGCTTGAAGGTGTTGGAAAAGGTTTGCATTTTGTTCCTTGGGTTTTGGCCAAATTTGTTTACTTTCAAGGGAATTCAATTATAGCATGCGTTTGTGCTGCACATTTTTTTTGTAAAATCAGCTCACTTTCGTAATAAGGTTGAGTTCATAATTTGATTACACATTTCTATTTTTATTTGTCTTCTTGTCCCTTAGTTGTTGGACTTTAGATCTTGAACTACCATAAGAAGTTACAAACACCATAAAAGGTTGTACTGTCAAATGGTTTCACTTTGTTCAATTTTTAAAAAACCATTTTGTGTGTTTGTCTGTGGATCACTTGAGGCAAAAACTTATATTAGAAAAGTTCAGCCAATGCCTGTTATTCATTTTATAAGTTCATGGATCAGTCTGTTTTTTTTAAGAAACTCGTTTTCCTCTTGTTTTCAGCTGCATGTAATGCTTTTTACCAAATTTGTCAATCCACCTCATTTATCCACTCACCATCCTATCCATACATGATAAAACCCTTCCATCAAACAGTCACTTTAGTTGCATGGATTTTATTACAGACATTAGATTAACACTTGCATTTTAGAGTACTTGTGGAAATCGCATTTTATATCAAACAGTCACTTTAGTTGCATGCATTTTACCTGTGCACATCACAAACCCATATATTCATTCACACTCAACTTGATTACAAAATATTATAAGCTATGTCATCCCTAAAGTTTTTTATTGCATTTTAGTTTGCTCATCAAACAACATCACCTCGGGCCTTGCCCCATGCTTCTATGCTTCAGAATCTGCTATACTCCTGTTTTCCAATGTGTTCAATATATTCATTTGACTTCATTCTTCTCTTGGTTTATGCAGACAACCCAGATTAATTGGGATAAAGCTTTGGTGTTGTTGTTTCAATATATTCATTTGGCTTATGTTCTTTAGTTTCCTCCTAGCCACCACATGCAAGGCCAACACTTCAATTTATATTGAAAACATATTAAAACAAAAACTCAAAAAACCTTGACTAATTTATTGTGTGTGGGGCAGTGCTTATAAATGTGCATATTCTTGTTGTCTTGCTAAAATAGTTAGCATATCCTTAAATAAGTGAAAAATGATATTGTTTTTTCGGTTTGCTTGTGTGACTAACAAAGTCTTTAAGTCCACAATCCACATGTTATAGAAATAAAACCGGAGTTAAGGAATGGCAACCTAACAAGCTAAAACATTTTCCCATGTATATTGCAAATTATTAGATGTTTCCCCTTTTCATATATTTTGTATTTTTTTGGAAGTTTTAAATACTTTGGTTCTGAAAAGATTTTGCTTTTATAGGATGGGCTTCAAGGGTATACTTTTCAGATAATGGATCAACGGCAATTGAAATAGCTCTTAAAATGGCACTACGCAAATTTTTGTTTGACCATGGGTTTCTTTTTGAAAGTCCAAATGGTAATGATGTTGATAAATATATCAATTTAAAGGTTAGTGTGTGTGACTCCTAGTACTTTTATGTGGATAAATACTTAAGTTTTTCCTACAAATTATTGTTTTTACACTTCAAAGTATTCTTTTTATGTGATATTTTGTTGGTACACTCAAATCTCTCTATAAAAGCCTAATTTGTCTATTTTGTTTTGGATGTCATAGTGGATGAGTGTTATACACCTATAAAGAGTTAACGGCATGTTGTTATATGCATATAACATGTTATACGAATTTCTGTAAGTTCTGTTGAAGTGCAACTGCTTTTAAACCTAATGATATTCATGATTTTGTTCAACATAAAGGTTTTGGCTCTTAGAGGATCTTATCATGGCGATACATTGGGAGCTATGGAAGCGCAGGCACCTTCACCTTACACTGGATTCTACCAACAACCATGGTATGAATATGTATCTTGAAGGCTGTGTGCTGATGAAATGGTCTTATGGTTAAGGATACTTGTTTCTGCTGGTTCTATACATGTTGTCATCGTAATTTTAAGAATGAAGTTCCACTACAAATCCATTACTCTGTCATTCAAGATAGTTTTTAAAATGTTTTTAATACTTTGGGTGTACTTTGGCTTCTAGTTACTCTTTTGAAATGATTTTTTTAGTTTGTTTATATGCATATATACATGTATATGCCTTTAGGGCCCTCTCGTTTGTGATTTCTTGCATTGCATATCCAATACAAAGAGCCTGATGAAATTTAAATCTGTGCATGGTTTGACATTTGCTCAATTTTTCCTGCAGTTTTTTTCACAAGTCTGAGTTTTACTACATATTTTATATAAATATGCAATATCCAGATGTAATTAGCAAACATTTGGAATTTGAGATTCTGTTTTGCCATCATAACCCCATGCCCAACAAAAGTTGTGCTATATCCGGTTGAAAACATTCATGCCAATGCTCCGAGCCTCCTACAAATATGTCATTTTACAGAATAACATAAATACTCTGAGATTTCAAAGTAACACTTGCTACTACAAGAATTTAAACAAGTTGGAATTTCTGATTCTAATCTTATTTTGCTTTGTTGAAGTATCCCACATTGATAACTTTGAGAGAGAATAAATTGTTTATACTGCTATGAGTTGAACTAGATAATAGATTCAATCTTTTAATGTGGTTCAACCCATGTGCCTTATGGACCAATCTAGTGATGCCTACTGCATCCAAAATTCTATCATCATATCAAAGCACGTTTTGGACCACCTCGTTTGTCACGATGCCCGTGTAGAAGTTCAGTCCTAGCAGCCCGTGAGTCTTTAACACAGTTTTCTGTATGGAATCCAAACCCACGAGTCTTTGGCCCCTTTAACGTGATTGTTCGTCTAGAAGTCCATACCTAGCGACTCGTAGTCCTTTAGGTGTTGGCGCTGTATTTCAAAAGTTTGGGGGACGGGAAGTCATTTTCAAGTGGTCATGCGGTTAGATTCATAATGACCAGGTTGTCCACTTGAGGGGAGTGTTAAAGTATCCCAATAACTTTGAGAAACAATACAGGATTTATAAGGCTTTGACTTCTAAGCAATCCATTTGATTTAATCTTTTAATGTGGTTTAGCCCGAATGTCTTATGGCCCAAATGCCCAATCTAGTGATCCCTACCCCATTCTTAATTCTATCATGCTTATCTTGACGAATAACAAATCTTTAAAACTAGAACAGAGACCAGAAAAACTTGACTGGCATGTGTGTTTTTCTCCAAATAAACAAAAGTAAGATCCCAATTTAGTATTGACATGAACTTTTCCTATTTAATTTGAAGTTTGGATGTCCATGTTGTCTAATACTCTTTTTGATTAGTATGCCCTTTTAGCATATCTTGATATTTTGATTTATGATATCTAATTATTGTCGTAGGTATAAGGGAAGAGGGCATTTCTTAGACCCACCAAAAGTTTCCTTGTGCCAAGATGTTTGGAAACTTTTCATACCAAAGAAAATTCAACCTAACATAGCAAATGAAGAAGATTTGAGTAAGTGTAGCATGGGCATTCCAATTTTATGAGTTTTATTTATATTATTCTATTTTCTTGTTAATTTTTTAGTCCCCTATTTTCTTGTTAATTAAATGGGCTGATTTGCAGTTTTCAGCTCACGTGATGAAATCTTTCAAAAAGAACGGGATGTATCAGGTATTGCTGATGTGTATTCATCGTACATATCACAAGAGTTATTGGAGAATCTGGATCCTAGAGGATATATCTCTATTGGAGCATTGATTATTGAGCCAGGTAAAATTATGTCTTTTTTGGGTGTTGGTTACAAAGGTACCTTTATATCTAGAAGAATAGAAGGGTATTCCATTTCATCATCTGTGGTTTATTGGAATTATTGGCTTTTGGATTTGTTTTGATAGTCTAGGCAAATGCACTCACCCTCCAACTGAACATTTAAATCATAAACCAATTGAATGCCAACTATGCCTGTTTTACTTATAGTTATAGCGCATGAATAGTTTCTAAAGAGTATTGTCTAGCATTTTCACTTGTATGGGTGGTATTTTCCGGGATCCGGATCATGTCACTGGACAATGAATGACAGCATCTCTTTTCTCAGATTTTCCTAATTTTTGGGAAACAAATTTTAATTTAATTTTTCACTGGTTCCTTTGATACCTTGAACAATACTTTTTAACTTAAAGTTGCAATTATACATCATTTCAATCAACAAATAAAGTTTCAGTATACATTTGCAATACCATAGCCTATATGCCATGGTAGTGACACGCGAGCCTCTCCCCTATTACATTTCCTTACAAAATCCCGGCATTATTTTGTTTCTGTCATGGATTCTTCATGCATGCCAGGTAAGCATAAGGTAAGAGTGCACGATAATATTTCCAACCCATTCAACCTGATCAATCCAGTACAGTCTGAATCATATTGGATTTAAAATGTGTTAGCAGAACCCTTTTCGGATTGAATAGAGTTTGGTCACTGTGAATTGAATCAACCCAAGCCACCCAACAATGTTCAACTACAGTATTAAAACCCGTAAAGTCTCATTGCTTAATCTAATAGAAGTATAACACCAATATGCCGTTCTGCAGCTGCATCTCTTAGTATAAATCAATAAAGAGTAACCAATAACTACAGTCTGTGTTTAGTATTATCAAAAGGGCTAAACTTTGAACAACTCACTCTCTGTTTCCTTGCTTGAAGTACTTGTATTTAAATTGCTTGATAGTGATCCAAGGTGCTGGTGGAATGGAAATGATTGATCCTTTATTTCAAAGGATACTCACAAGAGAATGCCACAGACGGAAGATTCCTGTCATATTTGATGAGGTTTTTACTGGATTTTGGCGCCTTGGAGCAGAGGTTTGAGTGCCTGTGTTATGAATCAAGCCATTTCTATACCGTAAGGTTTTACAACTTTCTTTTAAGTGTGTACTTGTCCTTTTAGTCTGCAGCGGAGTTGCTTTCCTGCCAACCAGATATTGCCTGCTTCGCAAAATTAATGACTGGTGGAGTTGTACCCTTAGCCGCTACACTTGCCTCAGAAGAAGTTTTTGAAGCTTTTATTGACGATTCAAAGGCAAGCCATACACCATACTGTTTATTTTCTTCACTTGAAGATTAAACGTGGATGAGTTCTTTCTTTTGTTGAAATCTTGGATTTAAAGTTGTCTAGCATGTGGAAAATAACCGCACTCGTTACTCGTTAGTAGGGGGTACGCATATAAATTGTCCAAAGAGTAGTGCATATTGCATTTTAGTCTCTCATAGAGATAAAAATCTTTCAATAGGAATATAACCATAATGGGTTTTAGCTACGCCGGGATTTCTAAAAAGAAGATAATCTGGTTTTTACACACTTACACTATGTTTTCAAGGAATTTCAAAGAGAAGAAAAGAAAATGAGAGGGAAAACAATTTTTCTTGTTTGGTTAGGGTCCATTTTCTTTGGTTCTTCCATTTTCTTTTCCTTCCACTTTTCTTTGTCTTTTCCTCCCTAACTTAGGGAGGAAAAGACAACGAAAAGTGGAAGGAAAAGAAAATGGAAGATGTGAACTAAAGAGAAGGAAAACAGTATTCCTTACATTTTGGTAAGGAAAATGGGAGAAAACTTCTTCCTTTTCTTTTCCTCTGAAATTTCACGAACCAAACATAGGGTAAAAGAATTGTTGGTGAAAAGTCTGCTATCATGCTCATCATCAGGACCTCGATCAATCCAGCCTATACCTTTTCACTGTAATTACACTGAACAAACTGGTAGCTATTGTAGGTAATGAACACTATTTTGCATGGGTTAAAAGAAATGTGGGAAACTTTTTCTCATGTTCATGTGTTTATTTATTTTGAATAATTGTAAATTATAGTTTGGCTGTTTAATTGGTGTTTCACGTAGTTGTATGTACCAAGACATGGAATGAAGTTTCTATCCAGAATTAGAAATTCACAGCAGTAATTGCTGTATATTTGGCACACCCCCCCCCCCTGTGTATGTTTATATTTGTGCACTCACAAAAACACAAACACACACAAATGCGCACACACTCAAACACATTACCCACACACCGCCCCAATGCGTTTGTCTTGTTTGACTTTTTGGAGGCAGTTGTAAAATATGATCATTATTTAATTACAAAAATATATTGAATGATAATAAGATAATGATTTCATTGAGTTGTCTTTCAACATACTTTTTAAAATTATTTTATAAATTTTCTCTAATCTATATTTTATTAGTGTTTTAGATAGAAACCGTCAAGCATGCACCTTGGAGAGTGAAAACAACATGCACAAACACTTGAGCAAGATGGAGTATTTATATTTATAAATGTTCATTAATAAACAAAGCTGAATGAGTCACTTTGAAAAATAATAGGCTCAACTTAAAGGGTACATTAAACCTTCATTGAAGCTTTGGGCAGTAAATGCAGATATCCATCAAGGGTATAACAGCCAACAATCTCTTGTTTTTTACATGTGAAGTTGCGTAAATCGTGACCCCTCTTGCTATGATATTACTGGGCTTGTTGTTGTAGTTAAAGAATATCGCGAATATCTGGCACGAGAGGAAGAGATTAAGGTAATACGTGAGAGTGGATTATTTTTACCTTTAGATCTCAACCTGAAGGTGTTGGATTTTTTATTGAAAAATATGCACACACTTGGGCCTAGCATTGGCCATACTAAACCCCATATGCTGGGATGTAAGATTTGTTCAAGTGTGTGCAACTTTGCACATTGGATTGATAGTTATGGACTTATGGTTAGTTGATGTTTGTGAATATAATCCAATTTTGTTGCTTACCCCTTATGTGTTCATTTGCCTTTTTTCAGCTCAAAGCTCTTTTACATGGTCACTCGTATACTGCTCATGCTCTGGGCTGTACAGCTGCTGTTAAATCAATTAAATGGTTTAAAGACTGCAAAACAAATTCTAATTTGACACATGGAGGGAGACTGCTAAAGGAGGTTTGTGAATGTGCCAAATACTTAGAAGTATATGATTTACTATAAACTCTAATATCGATGCAAAAATTGTGTGAAGATTTTTCAGGCATTCTGAATATTTCAGTGGTTTGCCTTTTGTAATTTTTCCCATATGAAGCATTTCAGTTATTACAAGGATAAAAGATCACTTCCATGTCTGTGATCTTATTTATCCATCTGTATTATGATGGGATCAGCACTGAGAAGACATCGTTCGTCTATTCATCACATCATAACAAGATGGTCATTAACCTATTTCGTACAATGAAGATTTTAAAATTTGAATTATGCAATCTATTTTGATAAATTAACTGTCTTCTAGTGCTCCAACTAATGCTTACAGAGTTAGAGTAGTTAACACCTGTTTTTGCTGTTAGCCAATGGAATAAATTCACACTAATCAAAGGCTTAATTGCTTAAATGAAATGCGCCCATAACCTGTTAGGTAGAACTAGATCTGGCAATCGGGTCAATAGGTTTTGATCAGTATTGTCTAATGAATTTCATCAATATTGTCTCTAATCAGTTTTGGGTCAAACCGGTTTTGGGTCTAATCGGTTCTGAGTTTAATCGGTTCCGGTTCAACCAGATTCGGATCTGAATCGGGTCTGAATACATTCGGTTCGGTTTGGATCATTTCGAGTATTCGGGTTTAATTCAGTTTTTCAGTTTTCAGGTTATTTCAGGTTTGGTTTCGGGTTATTCGGTTCGGGTTATCAGTTTTCGGGTCTGTTTTGCTAGGTCTTGGTAGAACATTATCAGAAGTAGTTTTTGTGCTAGAGTATTGCCTTCCTTAGAAGCCATAACTGTATCTTACCGAGGTGTGTAGCTTAGATGGCAAAGAACTAAGAAGGGGTGTGAAATGGTGTAATGCCCGTGTTTGACTCCTAATAACGGTAATTAAGAGTTATCATGCGTAACATGGAGTCCTTGCACGTTCCGGCCTACCAAGGACAGATTCCACTCCATATTTGTAAGACAAAGATTATTGTTCAATTTACCTCTTCCAAGATAACTGATTGGCCAGTCTTGGGGACCCTAGGGGTGAGGTTCATCTGATAAGTAGAATATCTTTTTTTAATACTGATAAGTAGAATATCTTAGAAATTAGAAATGCTGACAAAATCTTAAAGCAATAAACACTTTGGTCTAAGTGACTAAATCATGGTTAATTTAGTAATTTTAAGGTGTCAGCTGATTTCCTTAAACCATAATGTGTTCCCTATCATTCACCCTTTCTAACTATTCATTTAATTTTGTCTTTGTTTTACTATGACTGGGCTATCAGCGGTGTTCAAATGTTCACCATCATCCTTCTTGATAGGTCATGTCATTTCTGTTTTCTCCATTAATGATTTTTTCTATGGAACTTTTGTAGATGTGGGATGAGAACCTAGTTCGACATATCTCTCTACTCCCAGCCGTTGATAGGGTGGTTGCTTTAGGGACTCTATGCGCGATTGAACTTCAAGTAGAAGGTTCCAATGCAGGGTATGCTCGAGTAATTAGATGTGCTAAATACTTCTGCTCAAATTGCTTAGTATTTAAATTTGTGTTTTAAAAAGAATCAAAGATTTGTCATGTATTGAGTATTGACTCAATGGCCCTTCATTTTTCATTCATTCCCTCAAAGAGGGTCTGCATTTTCAATTGTTTTTTATATATATCTGTGATCTTTTAACATGATTCGTCTTTTGTCCCAATGGCTTTGGGCAGGTATGCATCACTCTGTGCTTTAAACCTTCTTCACAAGCTCCGAGGTGATGGCATTTACATGAGGCCTCTCGGCAACGTCATTTACCTCATGTGTGGGCCCTGCACCTCGCCCGATGTTTGCCGCACCGTGTTGGAAAAGGTTTTGAGGAGACTGGAGGAGGTGAGCCAGGCCAAGATTGTTGAACCACTTTGTTCAAACTGTTGAAGAAGCCTAGAGTTATGCACTTGAAAAGGTTTCATTTCTCACTTCTCACTTGGTGGCAATTGGATATGCTCTCTTTCCCAAGTCCAGTTGTGGTAGACTTGATGCTCCTCTTCCAAATTAAAGGTATTTAGTTTTACTTTTGTAGTCAAATGTCATCAAATGTGGCCGTTAAAGGTGTGTTTTCGCTGATCGTTTAATGAAATAAAATATTCTTGTTATATATTATTGAGAAATTAATCTATATAGTACTAAAACATAATGAATTTTTGATGTAGTACTATATGTTTTTTACTCCTTATTTTACACCGTTTTACTTCTAAAATATTTTTGGGATGGTAGGAGTATTTTTTTTAAAAAACTACTCCACTACTACTGCTACTCGTTTCATTATATCTTTTTTTACGCGAGTATATGGAGTACTTCCTCCGTCTTAGTTTTTAACTTATGGTCCAGCGGTATCACGGTGACTCACAAATGGGAGGTCATAGGTTTGACCCTTTGAGGTGAGTAATTTTACGTGTTTGATGAATCAAGAATCTATGAATAGATATTACAGTATACTCTCTCCGTCCCACTGTATTTGTCCACTTACCTTTTGGCACACCATCCAATGCACTTCTTTAAACCATTTTATCTTGTAATTTGTATATTAAAAAATTATACAAATTATATATTAATAATCTATATGTTAATACGAATCAAACAAGTTCACACATGACTATTTTTAGGCTTACACATTAAGAAAATTTGATGAGTCAAAGTGCTTAGATGAACAGTTCCAAAAGTCAAAAGTGGACAAAGACATTGGGACGGAGGTAGTATCCTGTAATTGCGTTATTAGTCTTCAAAAAAATATTATATCATTTAGTCAATAAACATCGACACAAATAAACACTCACGTAGAGAATCTGAGAATTTTTTAACTACATACTCCCTCCGTCCCTACAGAGATTTCAATTTTTTTCTTCTTTCCTCTCGATAACTTTTGTTTGTTTACGCGATTTCATTAAGTATTTGGTAAAATAAAATATTCTTGTCACCTCTTGTTTTGTAGAATTTTTGACGTAGTTTTTTAATATGTAATTTTTATATCTTATTGATATACTCCCTCCGTCCTAAAACTTTCTTCCCGGTTCGCAAAACGAAGAAAAATCCCAAGTTTTTTCAATCTATTTTATTTAAATATTGGTATAGAAATAAAAAATAAAATATACATATTTAAAAACTACATCAAAAGTTCAACAAAACAAGTGGTGACAAGAATATTTTATTTTATCATATAGGCCACGAAAAAACACAAATAAATATAAATTCCCGTGAAGTTGGAATAGTGCTCTGGGAAGAAAGTTTTAGGACGGAGGGAGTACCAATTTGTAAATAAAATGATTTCAAAAAGTAAGAAATTTTACTCCGTAACCCGCAATTTCTAATCAAATTGGGGATGGAGGGAGTATATAAAGTGGATACCGACAATATAGCAAAAAGTGAAGATTTTTGCTAGAGGAAGTAGTATCTTAATTAGAAAAACCTAGAGACAAATAAAAATGATATAAAATTCACAAACTTGTCATTTTGTAACGCGACCAAAACTGAAAAATGGTCTTGAGTACTCTATCTATCGTATACGGAGTAATAAGTATCTTAGATAGATAGTTAGCATTCTGGTTTATCGATATATATTTATGCATTTTAATTGATTATTTGATAAAATAAATATTTTTGTCACATCTTGTTTTTTAAACTTTTGATATTATTTTCAAATATGTAATTTGTACACTTTGTTCCTACGGAGTATTTGATTGCAAATTAAATAATTTAAAAGAAAAAAGATGATTGTTTAGGTTAGTAGAAGTGAGGCAATCATTTTGAAATAGAGAAAGTAGCTCTAAAAAATTAAATTAATAGTGACTCAGTTGTGAATTTTCTGACATTTTATTCATGATTTTATTCATGATTCTAGCATTTGTGATCTTAAAAATGGACAAACAAATGTCCGTCATGAGTTACGGGGTAGCATTTGTTCTTTCTATTTTTTTTTATTTCATTTATCCCTACGTCAACTTTTATATTGAAGTTGGCCGTATATAAATTATTCCCAATTTTTGAATCTTATAGTAATGTTGTTACATGTAGTTTTTAAGATAATGCTTTTAAAGGTGATTTATTTTGGCATTGTATATAAGCCACATATTTAGAGGGGGTGAAAAGGGGTCAAGAGTGGGGTGTCGAGTGTTATCCGTTAACACTCGCATCGTTGACACTTGATGCTAGTGCCAACGAAACATTGTCGTTATAGGAGTGTAATTTATCAACACTCCTAATAAACAAGTACGGAGTACTATGTATGTGGAAAAAAATATTTAGCGTGTATTTGGTTGAGAGAAAAATATTTTCTTGAAAAATTTTGATATCGTTTCCTCTATTTAGTAACATAAGTGGTAAGAAAATATTTTTCAAGAAAAAACATTTTCTCCCAATCTAGAGGAAAATACTTTCGTTTGCTTTAGAAGAAAAATTCGTATCCGGTCTATGCCTCAGCTAATACTCATTATTTAAATATATTTTTAAATATCAAATTTTAAATTTCAACAATTAAAAATGTTTTGAAAAATTAATTATTTTTACCTACTAAACAATAAAAAAAATATAGGGGGAAATCATTTTCTTTGAAAATTAATTTCTTTTGAAAATGTCTTTTCTCAAAAAAATATTTTCCCAAACCAAACGCGCCACTTGTGCTTCCGACAGGTAAAAGGTCGGAAAAATCTTCTTCTGCAATTAATGTACCGCCGGAGTACTTTACTTTCTAAAGTACTCCGTAGTTTTTAAAAGTTAAAGTTGCATATGGAAGTATTTATTTAGAGAATTTCCAGGAGTAATAATAATTAAAAGACTCATTTCGACCTTTATTAATTACTGTTGTCACATGAGGACCTGGTGCATTTAATGCTCTAATTAATTATTATAGGTGTATCTTTGAAAAGCATATTAATGTCTCATCAACTTGATCGTTTAAACAAATTTAATATTCAATTTATTATGATGGAGATAATTACTTAGAAATGAAATTATGCAACTTGATCGTTTAAACAAATTTAATATTCAATTTATTTTAATGAAGATAATTACTTAGAAATGAAATTATGCAATTTAAATGTTGTATAAATCTTTTTTAAATAAGTGATGACGAGATTATTCTATCATAATAAGTAATTAAAGTAAATAGGTTAAGAAATATGTTAAATCATGTGAAAAGTAACTCTAAATGTATTTAGAAATAGAGAGTTCATTACACCGATTACTCCTGTAATTTAGTAGAAATGCACCATTGCTTATTTACTTTTAGAACTTAATTTTGTTCTCGTTTCTAGTCTTGAAATATTACATTGATGCCCCATCTAAATGGCTTAATACTTATTCTTTAATATAGTTAAGTGAAAATTTTGAATAATATAATGCCATGTAATCTAAATCATTATTAACAATCATTTAATGTGCCTAAAATGTACATAAAATTATTCAAGTTTCTCGTAAGAACGCTCAGGTCTCACATTATACGGAGTATAAAATATTTCGGAGTACCCTAGATTTTTCAGTAAAAGACTCACAGGTCCCACATTATGTAAAATATACTCCGGGAGTCTTTAAAATTTATGGCAATAAACTCTGAGGGTACATTCCATCATTTTGACCATTAAGATTGAAAGTTTGGTTAGGATTAAATGTGCTGTTACTCTGACAAATCATTCTCCTAATACAATAATGATTATAAATTGAAGGATTTTGTTAAAATTTGACTACGGCCAAATGGACAGAATATATCCTTGAAATACATTACCACAAATTTTAAGGATCCTCGAAGTATATATTTCAAATAATGTAAGACCTAAAAATTTTTACCAGAAAATTGAGGATACTCCAAAATATAATTTAGATAATGTGGGACCTACGAGTTCTTACCAGAAAAATTGAAAGTATAATTTTCTGCTGAAATGTAAGTGAAACCAATATCATAAAATGGGAGAAGTATTAGAATGTCACAAAAGTAAGTTTTATTTGTTGTGAAGTTTTTTTTTGTTCGGATAACAAAGTGTTCATCCATGTTTGTTGGTTGTTGGGCGAATGAAGTACGTAATTTTCTTCTTTGGTCCTTTCTTTTTTACCAGTAACCTTTTTGATAGATAAATCATAAAAGGGGTAATATGGAAATAAAGAAGAAAAAAATAAAGAAGAAAAAGATCTTCCTCACCCCCACGATTTTGTCTAATAAGAGTTCTGTTTTTGTGGTCAGCCCCACAAATTAGTAGGTTAAATTAAACCACTACAAAATATGTAATCAAGAAATATTAATATTAAGATAAGAGTAAAAATAAAGAACAGAGATAAAATAAAATTTTCATGTTTTTTTATATAATGTGATATTAAGAAACAATTTGATTTGCCAAACATATATTGTCAAATGATTTAACTAGTGCGTGCAACACTCATCAATTTTTTCATGTTTATAACAAAAAATGATGATATACAAGAGATGTAAAACATAAATAAAGCAATGACGAAATAAATATTGTAAAAAGTGAGGCAAAAATAGAGTGGTGTAACAAGTTGTGATTCTCATATTTGTGTTTTTACCTTTTAAGGCAATGCATATCAATTTTTTTTTAATTTAGATCTCTGGTCGTACTTTTGGTTGCAAAATACTCTGTATATACTTATAGAGTATTCCAGGTAGATTTGTTATATAATAAAACTTTGATAATTCAAACATCTTAAAAGAACTTAATTACATTAAAAGTAAAATATGGAGTATATAAAACACTTTTTTCATAATTTATTGTCAAATTAACAAAAAACTCAAATGATAATTTTGGGAGGACGAAAAAAGAAGAGAAAAAGAATAAGAAAAAGAAAAGGGAAAAAACAGCAAATCAACAATGAAAGCGAAAATCCAAAAAGATCTGAAACACAATACTCCGTATTGATTCAACTCCCATCATCTCATCTCCTCACACTGTTAGCTTATGAGAGCTCTTTTAATACAGTAAGTCGTCGAGCCCCACGCGCCACCCTCACGCGCTCCGACACCTCCACCGGGCCGCCCCAATAAAGCCCTCCGCTAAACCCCGCAGGCCGAAGTCTTTCAGCGCAATCGGGTTCTGTTCCGCGCACATGCTGTATGCCCCGCAATTATGAGTTAGTTACCGCAGTGGATCTCTGTCTGCGGATTAGGGTTCTCGGAATTTTTGGATCTGGAGAGTTGACTTGCTCTTTGCTGTATTTTTTTGTTGTTGTCCAGTTGGTGAATTAGGGTTCATCTGCTGGGTTAGAATGCAGACTCGGTACATGGAAAGGACTAACTCAATGAGAGGAAAGAGGAGTTTGGAAGGCGACGAGGAGAAGCAGCCTGAGCGCAAGCGACCTGCTTTAGCGAGGTGAAATGTGAAAACCCTTATTTTTTGTTTAATTGTTTAACTGTGTTCGTTTGATTTTTCTGTGGCCCTTGATTTCTGTTATTTTCTAGAAAGTTCCTTTTCTAGAATTTTTCATAAAATGATTACTTTAACTCTTTCGCTGAGAAGTGGAATTGAAACCAGTGTATATTATGGCAAAACATGTGTGTCAGTATGTATCAAGTTCATCCCAACTTGGCAACTTCATTAATAACATGTCAGTGTGTACTAAGTTGAGCATCTTTCATAGGAAAGTTGTAGTTCTGTTGATTAGGAGAGCAGGATTGGTTTCTGTTCTCTGTTTTTATGATACTTCACAAGTTTATATATTAATGCTCTGACAAAGCATTTTTATTATAAAATACTAGATGTATCTTGATTGTCTTTTTTTAGTTCTGCTTAGAGATATTTTGGGAGTTTATTTTTGTCTATATTTGTGCTGTTTGAATCTCTGTGCAAAGGTGCGGTAATGCCAGCCCAAGGTGTAATATAAAAAACAAGGGGTTGCAGTTTCTTAAGATTTTACTGTTTTTATGCAGTGTAATTGTGGAAGCTCTCAAGGTAGATAGTCTCCAAAAGCTGTGCTCTTCCCTGGAACCAATTCTTCGCAAAGTTGTAAGATGAAATTGCTACGGAGTATATAATTTAGGCATTTACTTTTCCATATGATTTGTGCTTCTAATTTTATATCATGCATCTGAGATGTATGTAATCAAATAATCCTCCATTTCTTTCATTTTTGGTTATCCATTGTTCATTGATGATTTTGTATTTTTCATTTTCCTACTAATCTGAAATAAATCCCACTGCAGAATAAGATATCTGCATTTTGGCTATTGTTATGTCATGTGTGTGTGTCATAGATGCACATGTCTTAATTCCATTTTGTGCATATAATAGTTCTAGTGTGTGTGTGTGTGTGTGTGTGCACGCGAAAGAAAGCTATGAACTAAGGATTAGGTTATGGACTGAAATTATAATTATGTTTTTTTTTCTGTAGATTTTTTCCAAAGGAATAGTTTGTGGGACCTCTTCATTTTCTAACTGCCTTCAGATCAGAAAAATATGAATGGTTCTACATTGTTTCATTATTGATTTCAGAATATTTGGACGCTTGACATTATAATAAAAGTTGTGGAATCAATCAAAGTAGCTATTGACCTTTTAGGAGGATGCTATCCTTGATACACATACTAAATGTTTGATATCTGTGGGTGGGGTTTCAGTTTTTTCTGATTCTTGTCCTTCATGTGTGCGAGTTTTAATTATAAATTTAACCATAATATATCTTATTGCTCATTAGCTGACTAAACTTTTCTTGTTATGTGCTACAGGTTAGTGAAGAAGTGGAACGAGCCTTGGCGAAGTTAGGCCCTGCTAGAATTGCTGCAAGGTTAAAACTTGAGATATCAAATTGATTCAAGTGTCAGGCTTTAGTCTGGTGTAATACCACTTTTAGTTCCCAATAATAAAATAAAACGTGGTGTGGAATTATATAAAAAAGGTCCAAATTTAAAGCCCCTTTAAAGGGACCATTGGCCATTGCAATCCAATTTCCCACAGTTGGGGAGCTAATGTGTTCAAAATTAGACAAAAATGGTACCCTAGTAGCTTAAAGGCTTGCCAGATATAATAGCATTTAATGAATTTCATAGTTCGGAACAAAAAGGATACATTCATACGTTCATATCATATTGTTCCTTGCATATCTGTTGTCTTTAATAGAATGAATTATGGGTACTGAAGTGGACCAACCTAGGAAAACTTATATAGTATTGCATGATTGTCTTATGTGGGGACTGTTCCCCACTTCCCAATAAAGAAAATAATGTTTACTTGTATAAATGCATACATATGATTTTTTTACCTTGCCACATTTCACCTTGCCATATTTCTGTTTATGGATTCTGGAAGATGTGGTACATAATGTAATACTCGTTTCATCCCAAAGTAACGTTCTCATTCATTTTTGTCATGGTCAAACTCTATCTTCTCTCCTTGCATTTTTTCATCAATCATCCAATGAAACAAAATAGTTAAGATACCTATTTTTTTAGAGCTTTCTATGTACTCGGTAATTTTAAAAGCATAATTTTTCTGCTACCTCCATTTTCAAATAAATTGAAAATAACTTCAACCAAACATCGTTAACCAAAACACAATTTATTTTGGGACATGGAGTATTAAAAGTGTTTTGTAGAGTTGTGTACTTTTGTATTACATAATGCACCCACTCCTTTGTGTTTGTGGAATATCATCACATGTAGTGTTTGTGTGTTTACACATAAATAATGATAAAAATAATAATTATTACAACCTTACTCCATTGCGAGATTCCGGTCCTAACACACATGGTTTCAGGTCATCACCTAAGCAAATTGAAGGACCTGATGGACGAAACATGCAACTTCATTTCCGATCCAGACTTTCATTACCCCTCTTCACTGGGGGCAAAGTTGAAGGAGAACAGGGTGCTGCTATCCATGTTGTCTTAATTGATTCTATTACTGGCCACGTTGTAACAACTGGACCTGAGTCGTGTCTGAAGCTGGATGTTGTTGTACTAGAAGGCGATTTTAATAATGAAAGCGATGATGATTGGACGCAGGAAGAATTTGAAAGTCACGTTGTTAAAGAGCGAGAAGGAAAGAGACCACTCTTGAATGGTGATTTGCAAGTCACACTGAAAGAAGGTGTAGGAACTCTTGGGGAACTGATATTTACAGATAATTCGAGTTGGATACGTAGCAGGAAGTTCAGGCTTGGCTTGAAAGTTGCGCCTGGATATGGAGAAGGCATACGCATCCGTGAAGCAAAAACTGAGGCTTTCACTGTTAAGGACCACAGAGGAGAATGTAAGAACATTAGTACATATATGCACTCTGTGGTTTGCAATATCTGTTTAGTCTCACCTTTCCTCCCTTGGCAGTGTACAAGAAACATTATCCACCTGCACTTAATGATGATGTGTGGAGACTGGAGAAGATTGGAAAGGATGGTGCCTTCCACAAGAAGCTAAATAGTGCAAGGATATTTACAGTGGAGGACTTCCTTCGGCTTATGGTTAGAGACCCTCAAAAACTGCGACATGTAAGTGTCTTGTGATACTATCCATGCTTGAATTTGCCATTTATTGTATTCTCAAATAATTTCAATGAAGTATGCATGGCTCCCTTATGGAGTCCAATGACTTAGTTGGCATCATCATCACCATTCATTTTCTATAGTGTGGCTTTCACACTATAAAGATAGAATGGTAATGATGAAGGTGACTTTCTACGGATAAATATAGTGTGGCTTCTGTCTAATTTTTAAGAAATTTTACTTGTGTTCTTATTTGAATGATGCATGCAGATTCTTGGGAGTGGCATGTCAAACAAAATGTGGGATGCACTGATAGAGCATGCAAAAACTTGTGCTTTGAGTGGGAAGCTTTATGTATATTATCCCGATGACTCAAAAAGTGTGGGGGTTGTTTTCAACAATATCTATGAGCTGAGTGGCCTTATTGCTAGTGACCAATATTATTCAGCAGATTCACTTTCAGATAGCCAGAAGGTTTGCCATAATTACTTTTTGTATTGCTAGATAAAGTAGATCTTTTTCTGATTTGTTTTGATATCAATGATGTGTTTTAATATGCAATACTTCCAATTTCAAATTGATTTATGATTTGCTTGCTTCAATATAATTAGAGAGAAAAAGAAAAGATAGAGAACCCATTTCTTCAATGGCTAGAGGAAGGGGTAGACCTAAGAAAACCTGGATTGAAGTGGTCAAGGGTGATCTACATGTGAACAATCTTGCTGTAGATATGATACATGATAAGACACATTGACATTGTTTGATCGATGTTTGCCGACCGACCTAGTGGGATAAGGTTTGGTTGTTGTTGTTGTAGAGGCAGGAATTAGAGAAGAAAAGAAAATAGTGAAGGCTGAGACTCTATTTTTTCTATCTTTGCGCATGAACAAAGTATACATAAAATTCACCTTTTGTCTCACCTATTTATTTCTCATCTATTCTTTCATCAGCCAAACAAAGGGTTAGCATCTTGTTTATTACAGTTGATTAAGCTCCAATGCTTTTACATTAACAGTTTGTCTTCCCAAGCAATATTTTTCTTCTATGGAAGTAAAACCTCATATGAAATCAACCTGGGAAATTTATTTGATTTTTTTTGTTAATTGCAGGTTTATGTTGATTCCTTGGTGAAGAAAGCATATGAAAATTGGCACCAAGTTGTAGAGTATGATGGAAAAACACTTTTGGGCTTCAAAAATATAAAAGAAAGACACGAGATTCCTATGGGCCCGATGGACTACTCAAAGTCTTTGGTCAATCCTCTGCAACAACCACAGCCTCATCGTCTAAGCCAAAATGAGCATTCTGCTTTGGATCCCGGTGTGCTCATTGGAGGTATGCAACACTTTAGCTATACATTTTGCATAAAATGGGGTTTTGTGGAGATGTTAACTCTGCTATTTTGTACAATACTCTGACTTCCTACACTGGACCATACAACCAAATCATGCTTCTCCAAGATATTGGATTATCTCCTAATAGTGAACAATTACAATGCCCTCAGTTTTACGCATCCCAGCTACTCAATGTACGAAAAAGGCCTTCGCCTTACCAAGAAGATGTTTAACTTTAAAGTGCTGAACAACTATATTTTGAGCTGGTCAATGCCGTGTATCTTCCCCCATATTAGTAATGTAATTGATGTAGAGAACCTGGATGGAGCAATAAAGAATCCATATTTGGGCTTAACACTAGTTACTCCCTCCGTCTCAAATTAGATTAAAATATTATAATTATGATGCAAAACCCCGTGTTTTTAAAATCATTTTATTTAAAAATTGGTATAATAATAAAAAAAATAGAAGTTACGTATTAAAAAGCTACGTGTTTCCACGGAAAAGGGCAAAAATATGGCCATTCATCAGGGTGCAAATTTGACAAATGACTGCTCACTTTATAAGCCCCATTTGGTCGCATTTGTTCTGCTTATTATGTAGCCTATGGTTTACTTATTTGGCTAAAATCAATTTACTAAATGTCTTTTCTTTTGACAATGTTCAGCAGAGCCAGCCTCTTCAGCCAAATCACCCTTGCCAATTACCAAACAGACCCTTCATCTTCTCAACTTTTGAATCTCTATTCTAAATATCCCCGTGTAGTCCTCGCCAACCTGCAGTTTGTGTGTTTTTAAGAACACTGATTTCACTACAATCTTTAAGCTAATATTTTCTTTTGGTGTGCAGGTTCAAGTTATAATAATGAAAGTATAGCAGCTGCTAGGTACCCCAACCAGTCCTCTCATATCATAAGCTCTACTTCTCGTGTGCAACAGTATGAAAACCCTCCCTTCGTCCCACACGATCACCACCACTTGATCACCAACTCACACCACATCCAAAACATACACTATACCAGCAATGTTGGTCTTGCCCTTGGCCCTCCCCAATCATCTTCATGCTTCCCACTACCTGTTCACCAAACCAATAATCTCAATCCTATTGATGAGTATATGTCCGAGGAGGAGATTCGTATGAGAAGCCATGAGATGCTCGAGAACGAAGACATGCAGCACTTGCTCCGGATCTTCAGCATGGGTGGCGGGGCCCACACGTCAGTCAACATTCCGGAAGACGGGTTTGGCGGCAGCGGCTTCACGCCTTTCATGTCCCTGCCCTCGCCCGGCTTCTGTTTCGACGAGGACCGGCCCCGCCCCGGAAAAGCCGTCGTCGGTTGGCTGAAGATTAAGGCCGCAATGCGGTGGGGGTTTTTCATCAGGAAAAAGGCCGCCGAGAGGCGGGCCCAACTAGTAGAATTGGACAACGAATAGAAGACAATGCGGTGCGAAAGTATTTGATTAGGGCATTGAGTTTCTGGAAAATCTTGAATGAATGATGCCCTCCCCAATGTTTTTTTTTGTCATTAGATAATCCAAGAAAATTTGCACTTTTGATGCCCTGAACATTAGGTCATTCTTCTCTTCATCGTTGGTTGCCGACTTCCATTCTTGCCTGTTTTGGTCATTTCAAAACCTTTTTGTTCGCCAAGAATGGTAAGAATGGAAGTCGACAACAGAAACCGAGAACAACCTAATCCTCGCTGGTTCAAAAGCCGAGAATTTTCGATAATCCAATGTACAGAAAAAAAAAGCCTGTACAGCAAGTATTATTCTCTGTCTGTTTGGCATTATAATAGACTTTGGTTCCACTCTTTCTGTAATTTTCTATTTTTTGTGAATTGTGATGTATTATTTTATTGCCACATACCCCAAGGAATGGCATTTACCTTCATGGATGTTTGAATTGTGAAACAAAGTTTGAACTATGATAGAAATGATGATTGTCATGAAGTTTGACTTCTACATTCTTAACAATGGTGTGACACTCATTTCTCCCAACCCCTGGCAAGAAAAGCTTATATTGGTTTATTATCACAATTAATCCATGTTTATTGGGCCCCTATCATTTTTACTATGCTGGTCTGGTGACCATTGAGTCTATCTTTGTGATCCGCCTAACAAAATTTGTGTTAAGATGAAATGTGCATCAAGAGGTTTACTGGGGAAAAAAACTTTATGTTTGGTTCCAAGAGTTTGATAGGGAAAGGAAAAGGAAATGAGAAGGAAAACATTTTTTTTTTGTTTGGTTAGAGAGAAAAAGAAAAGAAAAATGGAAGGAATAGAAAATGAAAATGTAAAAAGTATTAAGGGAAGAGAAAATCGAATTCCTCCCTTTTTTGTGAGGAAAATGGAGAAAAACTTTTTTTTCTTCAAATTTCTTGAACTAAACATAATGTAAAGAGAAGCTAAAAAAGAAACGAGGTTCTGTGACATTGCTTATTAACATCATGAGAATTAAATTGATGGTTCTATGACACCCCAGTTCATGTGACATTGGTACCTAATGTGATAATATGACCTAGGACACTTACGATGCTCTATTTGAAAAATTGATAGTTTCTATCTTTTATAACTTTTCTATTGCACCCCCACCCACCACCCCCCCATTGCCGATTGGTTATAGTAGTTTCTCTGGCCAATTATCAAATGGAAATGGGGGCCTGGGGTAGGAGTTGGGGCTAAAAACCTTCAATTTTTTGGACGGAGCATCATTGATGCCACGAGTCATGCTCTGACATTGAAACTCAATATCACATGAACTGGCCCGTCAATTTTGTTTTTCCTAATTTTATTGATACCCATGTCTCAAAAATACAGGCACAAAGAGAGTAATTAATATACAACTCACCAGATTATTTAATTTTGATCTAAATAAATTATAAACATATAATCTTCAATATCTTACAAAATATTGTAAAATTTAGACTTGATACTCCCTCCGTTCAGAAATATTTCTTGGTCAAAATTTGTAAACCCTGACTCTGATATGTGGGAAAAATATATTATATTATGATATAAATTTAAAATCAATACACTCTTATTTCAACGTAGTGTTCAAATATCAAATATATATAATATATATTTATATATAAATATAGAGCTTAATGGTCAAACTATAACACTGAAGATCGTAAAAAGTCAAATTAGGAAAAATATTTTTGGATGAAAGAAGTAAAATTTATTTAGAAGAGAGAAAATAGTAAGGGCCCACCATTATTTGGGTCGACAAAATAATTTGATAAGCCTAACTAAAAGTATGTATGTGTAGCCCATGTGGGCATCGGGCCTCCGTGCCGTGTGTTTGAAAACATAGGAGCAGAGTGAGAGACCACAACACAACGCCCATTTGAAGTTTTCCTATCAATTTTACTTTATGCATCTTCCACTACATGTTGAAACTGCCAAACGCTGCCTTTAGGATGTGTCCATTGACGACATGACAAGGATAAGATGTACAACATTGGGGTCCAACCACAATAAATTCAAGGGCAATGCTAGGGGTACACCAATATGGAGTATCCCAAGTGTACACCAAGCCAACATAGACACACACAGACACAAAATGTCTGTGCAACACAGACATTTTGTGTCTGTGTGTGTCTGTGTTGGCTTGGTGTACACTTGGGGTACCCCATGTTGGTGTACCCCTAGCTTAATTCTAAATTCGAACCCCTTACGAGTTTTTGAACAAATTTTTAATCTCAAAGTCAACTAAAAAAGGAGCACAACGGAAGAGGGCGACTGGGTTCGGGCTGGGCCGGAACGGAGGCTTACCGGAGCTAGAGATGTATGAACTATCAATTTCTACAGAGTATAAACTTTTGGAATTGAAATGTCATCTCATGACATTAAAATCCAATGCCCGTGTTTTCTACAGAGTACATGCTTTTATAAGCTTTTGTTGAGCTTTTTTTGAGACATTTGAGAAGTTATTGAGGCCCTGTTTGGTACACGAAATTCAAACTATGAAATTAGGATTGAGGACTTCAATTATGGTGTTTGGTAGCACAAAAAGCATGTGGATTTGGAGTTGAGAGTGCAAACAATGAATTGAAATTGGTGAATTCAATTCTATGGAATTAAATCTCAGAGAATTAAATCGCACTATAGGAGTCGAGCCATACCTGCCTTGAAATGTGCTAACTTCTCTTTATGATCTTAATGTTGATAGACTATTGATCTTTTTATTCGTGTTTGTGATGCTAATTTTATATCATGTATGGTCTCTCTATTGATGTTAGTTAGCAATCTGTACGTTGTTCGTGATAGGATGGATCGTCTTCAGCAGCACTAAGTGAAATTGGCTATTTCTAATTCCAATCGGAGCCAAACTCCCCAAATGGTTGGTCGGGGGTGGATGCCAGGGGTTCAATGTAATCCATAAACTAGATGAGTATTGGGGTAACACTAGACCACCTTGCTAATTATTCTCTCAAATGATTATTCCACAAATCCTCATTAAAGTGGAATTAGTCCTTCAAAAACTCCACAAAAATAAAATGACCCTTCCACATCATGTTGGTAGAAGGGGGGCTTTGGATGAAAGACTTCTTAATTACATCTAGCTTGGATCAGTATATAACCCAGGCAAGGAGGTCCATCACCTGGGCAAATGTGAGACATCATTTAACCAAAGAGCTAGAAAAATGGGTCAACTTCTGTAGAGGTAAGAACGTAGGCTAATAAAATAATTGTTTTAGAGAAAACTATTAATGACAATTTGCTTGGGTAGGATGCAATATAATAGTGAAACAAGAAAGTGACAAAGAAATTGTGGAGGGGGATGAAAAGTTATAGCGGCTAGCAAGGATACTATGATACAAGGCAGGATGAGTCCTATTTAAGTTTTCATAAAGACGAGATTAGGTTGCATATGTCAAACTAGGCTTTCCTAGAGAGGGGCAACCTAATTTGGACAATCAGTGTGTCTTTGAGCTAGAGAAAGTCCTTTGTGAGCTAGACAACATTGATAAATTTAGAATGTTTAGTCTCCTGAAAAACATTTTCCTTGTTGACCATGCCAACAGGTACAAAAATACTTGGGTTAGGTAGAACCAAGGGGTGATGTTAAACATGGATTTTGTTCGGAAAAAGAAGAAGAAGAGGAGGACAAAGAAGAACAATCAAAGTATTTTTGTCTAACGCTTGCACTACTCATGGTTATCCTATTGTTAAAATAGAAAAAGACCAAGTACTTGACTTTGAAGACTTAGAAAAAGTAGAGTGTTGCAAGGATGATATCGAGCTAAGCTTGTTTTCAAAAATATGAAGAGACACAAGAAGAGATCCTCTTTATATAGGTGTTCGTGTCTCACTCTATGTGCACCCATAACAACGAGCACATGCTGTGAGGTTGACATATGGCATTGGTGAGCAATGATGACACTATAATTTTAATTAAGAGAGTTTTAGGATCATGACACCCGACAAACACGAATACACAATGATAAAATGATATTTGGAACAATTTTCAATAAGGGACTAAACAAGTAAAATTCAAAAGCATTTTGGAACTTCAAAAAATTGACAAATATTTCAAGCCCTAGATGATTGTCACAAGAAAAGAAATGTAATGAAGGACTTATTATGAGTCTAAACCTAATATTGATCCATCAATGCCGGTCAATACACCTTTTGGGGCTTTTAAGTTTGTCTAGGAATGATTGGCGATTTATGAAATCGCCATGTTTAGTCAAATGTGGCCTGAAACATCGATTGGTAGTGGAGGACTTTAAAATAAAAAAGTGAATGGGCCCAGACGTCTTCTGACATCTCATAGATGAAGTAATACATACGGAGTATAAACTAGACCTACTTGATATTGATAGATGACACATTAATCAAATATTACAGTTAAAATAGTACAATATCATATGTTTAATTATAGCATCAATTACGTGTCAGCACTATCATGAAAGACTTGTTTCTCATCTCCGTAAATCTTATGTTGTTCTCTATTTGTGAGATTCAAATTATAGACATTAGTTCCCTTATTATTCTTGTACTCAAAGTTCTCTCACTCACCATAATAACAATTAAGTCGTGAGTGTTTTCACTCTTAAATTTCATATTGTCTCCTCATTATATTTTAGTTTATTATTAGATTTTAATCCTTCTTCTTAGACCTAGTTGAAATCAGGTGATGATAGTTAGCCCAATCTTTCAATTTATAATACTCCCTCCGTCTGCCTAAGATGTTCTCATTTTGACTTTTGGTGGTTTTTAAGGAGAGTTGAAAAAAGGTGAAAGTTTACCATAATACCCTTAATGAAAAATGGGTGGAGTGTATTAAATGTGGTGGGTGAGGTGTAATAAATAAAGTAAGTGGAGGTAGTTGTGATATTTTACTTGTTAAAAAATGAAATGAGAAGATCTATTGTGGACAGAGAAAAAGGGATATTGGGAAGATTTATGGTGGACAGAGGGAGTATTAGATAATGTAGTTGATAAATCTTGGATTTGGTGATTCTCGCTCACAAACAATGGAACATTGAAACTTAGGCAATAATATCATAAAGACCATTTTCACTCTATCATTACAAAATAAAGAAGGGAAGGTTATTATATTTCCATTTTATGTACACCTCTACTTACCCATGCCACTAACGTGACACATCTTATGAGGGTTTGGACCATGCCCAGAAGTAAGGCCCAAACAAGAAGGGGAGTATCTTGGGCCCTTTCATGTCTTCTCATTGAGCCGCCATGAAGCATGGGTGCCAAGTGTAATTACTAAGCACGCTTACTTGGCGTCAAATTCACTATTCCTTTCTCTTAGACTGTGGCCCTTGTCTAGATTGAACTTAGTAACTAGATCTGCACAAATTTGGGCCTACACGTCTCTTCCATCCATCTCGCTCTTAAAAATTGATAGATATAAACAACTACGGAGTATATGAACCAATTCAGACCAGACTGACCTGCAAGATAATATAGACGCACTTGGGTATTGGATTTTGCCTGCATGGGCTGCAGGCTTGCCCGCATTATATATATATATATATATATATATATATATATATATATATATATATATATATATATATATATATATATATATATATATATATATATATATATATATATATATATATATAAACACACACACACGCACACGTAGTATATAGACACACACACACACTCTGTAGTGTACTAATGTATTGTACACAGAATATATTATACTAAATTACTAATACATATCTTTCTGAAACAATATAATACAGAATATGATATAAAATAATTTATTATAATTGTAGATTTAAATTTAAAATGGGTATTGGATAGTGGATATACACTTTCATAGACAATTTAGCTAGCTATTTGACAACTAATAGTATTTTTTATTGAGAATTAAATTTAATAGTGTCACAAGCTAAATCTATTTTGTGGCCAAAACGCCACCCACGTGTCGCCCTCCCTATCTCCTCATTGGCCATTCCCTTCTTCTCTCCTTAAGATTCGCCGCTCCCATTGCCAAATCTGTTTTCTTCGTTTCCATTTTCTCTTCCTATTCACTTTATACTCGCACCTCCCCACCACTCCCAACATTTTGGTTATGGGTATGGTCGATGATGGCGGCCTTCGATGTTTCGCCGGCGACGACGTCGGCGGCGGCAGCAGATGGAGTCTGTCTGCCGCCGCTGCTACCCGACCTTGCGACTATTGTAAGGAGTCGTCCGCGTCCGTGTTCTGCGAGGCGCACGCCGCGTTTGTTTGCCTGTCCTGCGACGCGGTAGCGCACGACGGCGACGCGGTAGCGCACGACGGCGGCGCGGGGCCTTTCCACCGCCGCGTCTGGGTCTGCGAGGTCTGCGAGCGGGCTCCGGCCACCGTCACGTGCAAGGCGGACGCCGCCGCGCTGTGCGTTGCTTGCGACCGCGACATCCACTCCGCCAACCCGCTCGCCCGCCGCCACGACCGCGTCCCCCTCTCGCCGTTCTACGACTCCGCCGCCGAAGTGGCCCTCCGCTCGTCCTACGCCGCCGCCGATCCCCTCCCGTGGGATCCTGCGCCTCTCTCCAACTCCAAATCTCAGATTCTCATCCCGGATATGAAATCCTCGTTTTCGTCGTTCCCGGACTCCGATCGTTTCTTAGATTTTGACTATCACGTCTCCCTTTCCGGCACAAATTGTGTCGGACAATACGACGCCGGAAATGATAGCATCGTCCCCGTCCGATCATCCAAATCTTCGGCTCCGATCTCGAACCAGTTCGACATCGATTTCACAACCCCCAGTGCAATGTCTTCCAATTCTCGCTCACTGAGTCACAGTGTGAGTAGAAACGATTGATCTCTAATTTCAAAACACTAATTAAATCTATGAATTCATAATTGAATTCGATTTTGATAATAACAGCGCCCGGTCGAAATTGGGAGGAGAATTATCTGGGCGTTTTATAGATTCTGATTTCGAATCTAAATATTTCAGGTTTCTTCGACGTCGTTTGATGCAGGGGTGGTGCCGGAGGGGAGCTCGGCGTCGGAAATTTCGTACTCTCTGGGGCAGACGGTGGGAGGCGGCGGCGATCTGAGCAGCTCCACCGGCGTACAGTTGGCGGGAAAGGATAGAGAGGCGAGAGTGATGAGGTACAGAGAGAAGAGGAAGAACAGGAGGTTCGAGAAGACGATAAGGTACGCGTCGCGGAAGGCTTACGCGGAGATGAGGCCGAGAGTGAAGGGCCGATTCGCGAAGAAGACGGAGATGGAGGTCGACATTGAGGCCATCCTCGCCGCTGATTTCTCCGGCGACCACGGCTACGGCGTCGTGCCGTCCTTCTGATCACGGCCGGCCGGCGGGAAAAAATCCCGATCGCACGCCCGTATGCGCGCACAGGCGCAATAACTCGAACGGCGCCGTTTTCCGGATGATGAAAAAGTGTAATTAAACTACTTCGTTTTAAAAAAACCTTTTATATTTTCCTTGGTCGTAATTACTTTTTGCATGGATAAATCAAAGAAACCAACACTATTGGGTTGATTTTCTAATTTAATTATAAAAAAGAGCTGATTTTCTTTAAATAATTAGAAAACAGTTTAATCTATAAGTAAAAAAGGGATATTTAAGAGGTATACATTGTTTCAAAATAAAATTTTCACTTTTACATTTTAGATTGCTCTACAATATATTTTTAAATTATTTAAAAGTATATGTTTTCTCAAATTTGTGAACAAAACTTTTGTAAGGGAGGTAAATATGGTGCACAAACTCCATTTTAAAATACAATAAACATGATTTTTTTTTTAAGTTACATAAAAAACTCGAGCAATTGAGGGCTTTTAGTCATTTAATTTATTTTTTTTAGCTTATTATAGAATATTTATTTTTATTAAAATCAGATCTAAACTGATTCAAAGTTCAGCCAAAGTATCCTACTCCCTCCGTCCCGTTTTAAATTGCTCGTTTTGACTTTTGGACATATTTAAAGAAAAGAAAAATAGAATTGATTTTTCGAAATTGTCATTGTTTTTTAAAAGGGTTGACGATAAATAAAAAGATAAAGTGGTGAAAAATGACTAATTTTAGGGATAGTTTATGTATTTTACTCTTAAAAATTTACGAAAACAATAACATGCAACTTATTTTGGGACAGAAAAAAAATGCAAACAAGCAATTTAAAATGGGACAAAGGGAGTACTACTCTAGATCAATTTTTTGTGGGGCCAACTTTTCAGTTTATACTCCTTGTTTTTAAAATATTTTATGTTTTGACTTTTTTGGTTAAAGAGTGACAATCTTTGAATATAAATTAAAAATAATCTAAATAAATACATGATAAAAAATTTGATATATTAAAACTATATACTAAGATAAACTAATAATATTGAATTTATACATTAATTACATATATTTTTCTCACAATTTGCACTCAAAAAGTGTCACTGTTTGACCCAAAAAAAGTCAAAAACCGAAAGATTTTTAGGACGAGATGGATATATACAGTTTAATTTTTTGATAAAAAATTTAAAATATACTCCGTACATTTTTAAGATAGCTAGTACGATATTTAGTTACTCCGTATAATATCATAATTTTTTATATGTATTATAATAATATAATTTTTTATATAAAATAGTTTACATAATTTAATTTGTTAAGGCCAATGCCCATTTTTTATCTCGTCCAAGGCCATCAAATCTTCGGGACTAGCCCTATATCGTTTCATACCAGATTAAATCTACCAATATCAGATCAAATCAAATCCAATCAAATTAAATCTAACTCGAACTAAAGTGGAAAGATCTTTTTAGATTAAGTTAGATAAAAATGTTGAAAAATGATGTTTATATTTCTCTATTATTGCATGATAATTGTTATACAATAAATTTATGTAACATATAATTCTATATAATATACTAATAATTAGTACTTGGTTCGTCACTGAGTTTTTGTCCACTTTTGACTTTTGGAACTGTTCATCTAAGCACTTTGACTCATCAAATTATCTCAATGTGTAAGCCTAAAAATAGTCATGTGTGATCTTGTTTAATTCGTCTTAACATATAGATTATTAATATATAATTTTTATAATTTTTTAATATACAAATTACAAGATAAAATGGATTAAAGAAGTGCATTGGATGGTGTGCAAAACTGAAAGTGGACAAACACTCAGTGACGGAGGGAGTATTATATTGTATATACAATTAAATGGTAATAATGTCACATATAATTCAAAAATATTTATTATTATTGATATTATTATTATGATTGTTATATTAATATTATTATCACCAGACCATTGCTATCAAACTGATGTTTAGTTAAAAAAATTTCATATTTAGTAAAAATTAGAAGAATGTTCAAACTAAAACTTTAATTGTCACACACAAGTCTTAAAACAAAAGAAGGTCGGATGCTCACATAATTGTGAGGGAATAAATCATGATATAATCATGATGTGTATTTAGAGAGGCCGTCTTGTGTAGAGTATAGACATAAAGCTAAATATTTAGAGAGGCTGTCTTGTATTTCGTCCAGTTTTGACTTTTGGAACTGTTAATCTAAGCACTTTGACTCATAAAATTCTCTCAATGTGTAAGCCTAAATATAGTCATGTGTGATCTTGTTTGATTTGTCTTAACATATAGTAGATTATTAATATATAATTTCTATAATTTTTTAATGTACAAATTACAAGATAAAATGGATTAAAGAAGTATATTGAATGGTGTGTAAAAATGAAAGTGGACAAATACTCTAGGACGGAGGTAGTACATTGTAAGTTGTGAGACTTCAGTTCTCAAATTTCATATCCTAAATAAAATTAAAATTAAAGAGCATATGTCGTTCACGAATTTCAAAGTTAGCTAAAATAAGTTGATAAAACTTACAAACAAGTTTGTGGGATTGCACATCTTACGAGTCGGGTCAAATTGTTCACCAAAAGTTCAAAGTTTTTTTCGAAGACGGACCTTTGCAAGTTAGGATATGATATGGGTTCGTAATGGCTCTAGTAATCATTGATTGAAATGGAAAGCCCCCAAAAGACTAAATGAGGGGGCACCACTCCACAAACTCGAAGAATTGTGGAGTAATACATCATTATATAATACTCCGTATTAGTATGACTTTTAGAAAGGACGTCTCGTGCGTACAAGAAGTCAAAACGTTGCAAGTCACGAAATTTCAATGATCAAGTTCTATACGCTAACTAAAATTAAGACGTAAAGAGCATGCAGATTAAAAATTTCAAAGTTAGCTAAAATAAGTTTATAGCATTTATGAATAAAAACTACTACCTCCGTCCCATTTTAAATTGCCTGTTTGCCTTCTTTCTCCGTCCCAAAATAAGTTACCTGTTAGTTGTTTTTGTAAACTTTAAGAGTAAAATACCTAAAATACCTCTAAAATAAGTCACTCTTCTCCATATTATTTTCTCATTCATTATCATCCCTCCTAAAAAGTACTGACAATTTCAGAAAATTAACTCTATTTTTTATTTTTCTTAAATATGCCCAAAAGTCAAAACGGGCGATTTAAAACGGGACGGAGGGAGTACATTATAATCGAGTAAACAATTACGGAGTATAAAATAGTTGATACTCCGTATAACTTTTTTTTTTTAAATTTAGAATGAGTTTTTTTTTTTGAAAAAGAAGAAGGCAAAAAGTCCGTACCCCCAAATTTGTGGGCTTGTGCTTATGAACCGGGCCAAAATGTGCACCAAAAGTTCAACAACATATTTTTACAGGCAGGCCTTTGCAAGTCGGGCTGTGTGACCCTGGTCCGTAATGGGCTTAGTAATCCTTGATCCAGAAAGAAAGCCCCCAAAATACTAAAAACGAGCGGGCACCATTCCACCAGCCCATCCTCACCGGGATTCACTCCTCCGCCGGCGTCTTCCGACCCGCAGCTCATACGCCTTCACTCCGTCCGCCGTGCGCATCAGAGGCCATCGCGATTTCTCCCACAAATTTCCGGCGGCCTCATAGATTTAGAGAAATGAGATTCACATTTGACCTAGAAGAACCAGACTCCAACATCGACAACCGCCAATCTGTAACTCCGCCGTCAAACACCCCTAAAGAAGAGGCGGAATGGATTCCATTGCAAAACCACCCTGTGTTCGCCGCTGCAGATGGTGTCGCCGCCCAAACTACCGTCACCTCCAAATTGCCCAAAAACCTTCTGGCTTGGGACGGAGCTTCCCGGCTCTACTATTGGGACTCTTCCAGACGCTGTTTGCACCGAATCTCCATTCGTTTGGGTGAACCAGACTCAAGCTTTGTCCTCGCTTCTTCTCCTTCTAAGGTCCTCTTCTCTCTAATGCAACATTGTATTGTAGATCAGTTCTATAAGTCTATAAGTACAGAATCTTCACATTGGCAGATGAATATGAATTTTTTCTGGGTCTCATTGTAGGTTTTGCAAGCTGATGTGCAAGTAAATTTTGAGGTGGATAAGATTTCCATTAATAGAAATGGCTCAGCAATATTCTTAGTTGGCATGGAGGGCCTGTGCATTATGTATCTCTATGGGCGGACTTCATCAAAAGAAAATGCAATTATTTGCCGGTAAAAATATACTTCTTCTATTAGTTTTAACTAATTGTAGGCAACCTAGTTGGGATTATGGTGGTGAGGGTGATGATGATATATCTCATAGCATACTTCAAATGTTCAATCTCTTCAAATTTTGTTGTTTTCACAATAGGTGGATAATCTGCATTTTCTGTTCTCTGTTATGAAATTATCTGGCATTTATCCTTTGGTCAAGCATCGTGAGATGTTGTTTAAATTTGTTCCCTTTTTTGGATTTAGGTAAGCTTATCTGGCTTATCCAGCCCATGAACAGGAGAAACAGAATGAAATCTTGTTTTAAGATGTTCGATATGCTGAATGTTTTGTATCCTAATTTATTTCTCGCAGGACTGTTTTTGCAGGCCGAGATATTTACTTCAATGGAAAAAATTCTGTACGCACATTACGCATATCTTGGCACCCTTTCAGTGACACCCATCTGGGAATTCTTTCTTCAGATTCAGTTTTCAGGTCTCCTTTTTCTTCACGATAAATTACTGTAGTTGCATCATTAGAATTAGTATTACTGCAGATGCTTCCATTCCTCTCTTCAATAACTTCACTTCAACATCTCTTATAGCCTATACAATGCTGATCAGCACATTATTTGTTATTGCCTCAATGCTACTACTTTTCTTATATTTTGACGGATCCTGCTGTCTGCCTTCTTCCAGAATGTTTGACTTATCCTCGTCACTTGAACAACCAGAGCAAGAGTATTATATGCAGCCTATAGAATATGGGACTTCTCGTGATGCAACATCAATTTGTCCTGTTGATTTTTCTTTTGGAGGTGATCACTTGTGGGACAGATTCAGTGTAAGTTTATGATGCACATGTATCATTGTTTGTCTTATATTAAATGTTTGATTGGTAATGCTACACTGTGTTACGAGCCTGGCTGGGATATGACACTTGCCCTGGATAGAAACTCTAGAGACATAACCTTGTCAACAACAAACCCAGTATAATCTCATTAGTGGGGTGTGGGAGAGACATGATCTTGTCAAAGTTTATAATTCTATATAACACAAGCTTGGCATTGTATAGTGTTTGATGAAGTAAAATCCCTATTTATACTACTTACGAAGTTTTGATGAGTATGGAAATATGGTCCTAACTCCTAATATTTTCAGTATTGCTATGATTCTGTCAGAAATATTAACTAAAATTCTACCCCTCCTAACCCCCCTGCCTTCCAAATGTGTGCCTATTATTCAATTGCCACACATTTGGAGGGGGGAAGGGGTGGGGGGTTCGGGGGGTTAGGAGGGGTAGGAACCATCAATTTTACGAACAGAGCATCGGAGGTGCTTCAAAAAGGCAGCGGCACCGGCTCCGTAAGCCAGTGGCTACGGAACCACTGTGTTTTTGTTATAGTAACATTACTATGTGATAAGAATGAAAATAGATGATGTTTTTACAGTTTAGAGATGATATACAATTGCAATTATGGTCTCATGCATCTTCTAACAGCGTTAAGGCCATGTTCTATTCAATTTTTAACTCCAGTTACCTGGGCGGCTGGGCTCAATAAAAACAGATAGAGTTCAGTCTATATACAAATGCAACTGCAGTCTCATGCACCAACTAACAACCTTAACATATGCTTTATTGAACTTTATTTCCAAAATCCAGACTATAGAATTCGGTTTCCAATTCTACTCTTCAATTTCCAGTATATAGTATCCAAACTCTAGCAGACCCCAAAATTTGGTTTAAAGTAGAACAGACTCCATCATTTAGTTGAAATTAGAACATACTCCAGCCTTCAAAGTCCACGGGACTCCGATTTTACTCCTGCTACCAGAGTCCACTTAAATTTAAAGCATAAAGAACACACTCTAAATCTTGATCTTCAATCTTCTTTATTGAATGTAAGAGAAATGCTAGAGTCACAAACAAAAAAGTCACAAAGTTCACAAACTTGATATTTTTGAACCCCATCAAAAGAACAAAATGGTCTCAAACATTAAAAAAAATTGAAAATCACAAATGGCAAGTATTTGAATCTTGAGACCTTTTTTTTATGACTTTAGCATTTTTGGTGAATATAAACATCATTATTATTCCCAAGCATGATGTATCCTGCAATATGTGTTTCTTGAAACAGCTAAAACCTGCTTTAGACTTTAATGCATATAAATGTGCAGCACTTATACATGACCATAGTATGTAATTTGACCAAATATATTATGCTTTGCTACAGGTCTTTGTGTTGTTTAGTGATGGCTCTGTTTATGTTCTGTGCCCAGTTGTTCCTTTTGGAAGGTAATTCTGATTTCCTTTACTTATTCTCATTTTAATTTTTATACTTTAATGCTTATAAATGTAAACCATTTACAAATTATGGATATTGGATATCATCTCTCTCCGAATCAAAAAATAATAAAACATTTTAAGTCTAGATCTTGTGCATAATTTGAGTATGACCGGAAATTTTACACTGGTTTTTAGTTCTGCTACTATTCTATCCATCTCTTTTATCATCCCACTCTTTTATTTTAATGTGTTTGTTGGCAGCTTTCTTACATTCATACTCCCTCTGTCCCAGTTTCTAGTTTGACATGTTTCGGTAATGTGGTTTTTATTTAATTGATGATCAAAGTTGGTTCAGTTTGATTAGAAAAAGTCAAACTAGACGAGTACAATGGGACGGATGGAGGTAGTATTTAAATTCTTCTCCTATTGAACTAGCCATGCATTTTTTTGCTTGTGAGTCGTGTGAAATGGCATATTCTGCCATTATACGTAGTATATGTTAGTCAACTGAAAGTGCTTTATTTGGTAACAGTGTGTACAAATGGGAATTCATATTGGAATTATACAATGATACTCATGCCTTTGGGTTGAAATCTACAAATTCAAGAGCCAATAAAAATTCTAATTTGGCAGTTTCTTGGTTAGAAGCTACATTTCCTGAGATAAGTCATGGAGATGTACAAAGCGGGAATCTCTGTGCACTTCGAGCTCAACCTTATGCTTTCTTTGATGTCTCTATTGTACTACAGGTATTCCATCATGATTGGTCGCTCTTTTCCATTTGAATTTTATTATAGTACTTTCCCCGACGGCTCAATTTTATGTTTTTCGAGTAGTGTAGTTGTTTGTAGAGCATATGATGTCATTTTGTTAGTAATTCAGCATTATTCTTACTAAGAAAAGAAACACTCTATAAACATTTCATTGTTTGTACCATACTTGTCACGGCGCCAATGTACCGCCATGATGCCCCGACGCCTAGGCAACAATTAGGCGACCTAGGCGGCAACACAGAAGATATCAGGATTGATATATCTTTTTAACGCTAATATAAATATAAACATATGTGTTCTCTAAACCTAATCAAAATTTCAAATACACATACTTATAAAAATAAACACACCATTATAAGAAAAAAAAGAAGAATATGAAATACGAAATATGGTTAAAAAACAGTATGTGACTTCTTACTGCGAAGTTTATGCTAAGTATGAAAAAAGTGACTGACTAAAAGGCATAAAGGATTTTCAAACGGCAATGCCAAGTCAATGCCTAGACGCCCAGGTGAGGCAAGGCCAAGGCGAATCTTAGGCGAGGTATTTGAAATAAGGCAAGGCAATACACCATGGCGATTGGCGAGAGGAGCTGACCGGAGTGACCGCCAGGATGCCTAGGCGATGCCGTGACAACTATGGTTGGAACTTTGAAGGTTACTTTTTATATTAGAATATTTAATATTTTCCATTTCAAGGAAGACATTGGCCACATTGACTATTGTTCCTTAGATTTATGGGTTGTGATTCCTACCCACCCCCAAAAAGATAATTAAATGTTTTAATTTAATATAAAGCCAAATGGAGAAACCTTTGTTTGCTTTCATGAAGTTAAAGAATAGATGATAATTTTACCATTTTTTGAAAGACAAGTTAATATGGTTCTAATAGCTCCATTGTTTGGAGAGTAAGAAAGATGGAGTAGCTGGAAATAAAAAAACTGATCAGAGTTCTTTTTCTATAAGTATTTTAGAAAGCACTAGGCGTCAGGTGGGTGGTGGATGGCCAACTTGTGCCGTTACCGACTTACCGCCTACGCGCCTAGGCAGTGTCTTTGGGCATATACATACTCCATCCATCCTGAATTAATTGGCACAATTTGACTTTACAAAGTTTTTGAAAAGTGTTGAAAAATAAAGTGTAGTGGAAATTTTTTTAGAAGGAGAAAAATTATGGATCACACATTCTCTACTTTATTAGGAAAATGAATACATATGACAATTTTCTTGGGACACGACAAAGAAAAATTAGTTGATTTTGGGATGGAGGGAGTGTGTGTGACTGTGTGTGTATATATATATGTGTGTGTGTATATATGTATGTATATGTGTGTGTGTGTGTATATACACAGGCACACATACAGTTGTTGAGATTTTAAAATAAAATATATAGGTATCTATCATAAATTTATCGTGTATTTGAATGATAAAATCGTTAATAATACTATAAAGTAGTGCATTTAATTAATTTGTCGATGTGATCATAAAATAAATAAAGTAGTATTGTGCATCAAATGGGTTACAAATTAAAGACTAATCGTTCAAAAAGTACATGTATAACATCAAAGTCATCAAATTTTATGTAATGCATGCCAATTCTTGACTTCTTATTTTCTAACATATACTCCCTCTGTTCATACTTAATTGACCATTATGATTTTTGAGATACATCAAAACTTGAATGAATAATGATATACATCATGTCTAAATTCATTTGATTTTTGATCTATCACAAAAGTCGTAATGTCAGTTAATTATGAATGGAGGGAGTATAGAGTATTTCAATAACGTAATGTCATTAATGCTAACATAGTTTTGCTTTTGAAAATTTAGTAGCAGCCACCCAGAGCTGCCTAGGATAAAATCAAGGAGGTTAGGTCACCTAGCCTGCCTTTTAGAACACTGCTTGTTCAAGAATTGCACAAAATATGTACCATTTCATCTAGTTCTACTTGCATGCTTAACTATTACAGAACTGTTTATTAAAAAAATTATACCGTACTATTTTCATCATTTTCCTTTGGCAGGGACCTCTTCGCAAAATTTCTGAAAATACAGAAGATCCTCTAGCTCAATCGGCTATATGTGAAGGATGTGCCGTAAGCTTTCTTTACAATTTAGTAAGCAAGGATTCAATTCTGGTAACTGCCTGGAGTGGTGGACAACTCCAAATAGATGCTTTAGCTGATGAAATCCAACCTGTTTGGAAAGTTGGTTGCCCGGCCCGTATTCGTGTTGATACCAATGACCGTATTGTTGGCCTTGCCATGATTTCTGAAGTTGCTCACAGTGACCACTCTACGTCAAATCCTGATTTACCACCACTTTTGAGGTTGGCCATAGTTGATCTATCACTACCTAAAAAATCCGGTTATACAATCTCGATGTCTGTTGACCCTGTCATGGCAGAAAGAATATATTGTCTTCATACTGGAGGGGTGGATTCGGTAGTCTTGCATTTTCTTCCCTTCACAAACCAGAATATTTACAAGGATGAATCTGTCAAAAGCCCATCTGTTTGTCCTGTTATCACAACTTGCCATGAAGAATCATCTCTTCCTTCCCCGTTATGTGGTTTCTTGGCCCTGTCAGATCCATTTGGAGATTCATGGGTAGTGGGGCTAACTTGTAACTTCCAGTGCATTGTTCTGGAGATGGAAACGTGGAACGTAATGCCCCATGTTGTGGATGAAGTGGGGGAACCAACTTGTTTGAAAGAGGGGACGAAAGATGTGAATGGCCAAACTGTTATAAGTAGAGAACTCCTTACTGGACCTAAGGTTGCTCTTTTACCACCTTCTTCACAAAATCTACGTTCGGTTACATCAGATTCAATTGAGGGTCGGGCAGCATTGCATCAGTACTTCAAACTTTTCCATGAAAATTATGTGGAATATGCTCATAAGGTGAACTATTCAACTTTTACATAGTTATATAATTATTCCCTCCCTCCCATTATTATCTTCTTGCATGATATTGGCACAATTTTTATGTATAACTTGTGTGGTTCTGGTTTGTGCAGATGAAAGAGAATAATATTGATCACACACTATTTTCCTTAAAAAGAAAGTAAAAGAAAGTATTTGGGTTTAAGAAAGTAGAAAAGTAATTATGGGACGGAGGGAGTAACCAATGATGTCAGTCATACAACATGTTAGAGCTATTTTTTCATGTCTGAGATTTGAGAAAAAAACGTTTGGAGGAAAATTGGAGAGACAAATGAGTTCGGACTCAGATCAATTATATATATTTGTTCAAATTTATTTTATTTATTTCTATATTATAAAATAAAAATGGATGTGTAAAATTTTAAATGCAAAACCATACTTTCTCCATCCCTATAAGAAATCCTGTTTCAAGAAGAGGGAAAAGTAAATGACTACGTGGCTTTTAAGAGCCGTTCCTTACCAAAACATAAAAGTTGCACCTGAGACAAAGACAGTTGTCTTTTTTTTTTAGATGGAGGGAGTAGATATTTGCTCATGTTTTCCAAGGTACAACAAACCATAGAAACAACATTCATCAACATTTCTTTTTTTTTTGTTTTACTAGCAATTGCTTGGTTTTAAACATAACCCATAGAATTTGCTTTTGTCATGGGTATCTGCTGGGGTCGTTTATTCATGTCAGCATCTGATAATCACATAAAACACACTAGACCATCGGATGAATGCATCATGTGCTCCCAAATTTTCTTGTGTGCTGTGTTTTCTCCCTTTTAGAAGCTTTGTTAATTCATTAATTGTTACTCCCTCCTTCCCAAAACTAAAGTCGTAAACACTATTTACGGGTCAAAATCTTTTTTTCGTTATTTATATTCATTATTCATTTATTAAAACATAGTCAGTTCACCTCTTGTTTTATAAAGTATTTCATATAGCTTTTAAATATATAAATTTTAGTTTAAAACTTTGTGCCATTATTTAAATAAATTGGATTAAAAATAAATTTACTGGGTTTGCCTCTCTACTTCCATGCCAATAATTTTTGCCTCTCTACTTGAGTAGGGGTAAGGTTAGCGTACACGCACCCTCTACCCTACTTTTGTGTCAATTGTGGGATTTTACTGAGGTGGTTATTCTAAAAATGAATTAAGTCAACCATCATAATCCGTTTTGTGACTTTAGTTTTGGGACAAAGGGTGTATATTTATGTATAAACTAAAAAACTTAAAAGATACTCTTTTATTTCACCACCTTGAACTTGATATCAGTGAAGCTTACATTTTGCAGTAAATAAATTTATGACAAAATGATTGGCCAATTAAAAACTTTATGACAAAATTTGTGTCTTTCAAATAATATAAACTTTGCAAGGAATCATAAGAAAACATTTCCAGAGGTTGAGTTTGTTAAAAAAAGAACTCTTCAAACACTGTTCTCTTTAACTCCATTCAAGCTTTTGGCCTTTCCCTCCAAGAGACTGTTCATGATATTATCCCATCATTGTAGGTGCACTTTGAACTCCAGCACCATGCGCCTCATTTGAAGAAAATCGTTGATGAGCAGCATTCTCGGCTACGAGAATCACAGCAGAAGCTTGTGAAAGTTGAAAAGAATCATGAAAATATAGGGAACCGTTTTGAGAATGCAGTTCAGCGTCACAATGCCATAGAAGACCGATTTCAAAGGCTGAGATCTTTGTCAGCAGCACATAGACGATCACTATCAAGATCCGAGCAAGTGTTCAAGTCGAAACTGGGTAAATATGTCTTTCTATTTTATATTCCCTCAGTTCCCCAAAAAAGCTCAATAATTGACTGTTAATGGAGATAAAGAAAAAGAAATTGTGTGGTTTAGATTTATGCAGATGAGAAATAAAATTCACCACACAACTCTTAAAACTTTTTTTTGAGAAAACCAAAAAGAATATAGAACCTATATTTGTGACATAGGGAGCAATAATTGCCGATTATCTTTGCCATGGCTTCTTAATTACCGTCCATCTGTCCCAAAAATGGTCCCCTTTTTTTATACATTCAGACTAAAAGTCATGTTTCAACATAACAAACTACTACCTCCCTTTTAGAGTATTCATCCCATTTGACTTTTTTGAGTCAAACTGGACAAAATTTGATCACCAATTAAATAAGAATTGTATCAAGTATTGTACAAAAATGATTTCATTAGATTTACTTTGCCAAATGCTATCAGAAATTTATCTCGTTGTATTAATATGCAATGAAAACTTAATGTAATTGATGAATAAAGTTCATCTAGTTCGACTCTGGGAGGGAAGGGGTATTTCTTTAAAGTAATTTTCCAAGAAAAAAGTCTCAAACAAATCAAGAGATGTTTGGATTTGTTTATGTTATCTTCTCCCACTGGTAAATACTCAATCTTACTAGTACCCTTGTGAAAATCCTTATCTAGTCGTGCTGAAATAAGGGTTTACACCTCATAATTTACCTTAACTTCTGACTTTGCGCCCTGTGTTTCATTTTCTATACCGGGTGCAAACTGCAAAATGGAAATTAAAAAATTAAGGTTAATCATGGGGTGCAAAATCTAACAGATAGAGAGAGTTCAAAGTCTAATAGAAATGATCCACTCTATTCAGTTGGAGAACTTACACCCCTCTCCCTCTTATTTTTAACCAAATGAGGGCAGGAGAGAATTTCCTCTCCCCCTCCGACAATCCCAAACCAAACATATCCTTAGATCACATTTAATCCCAAACGGGCGGGATTTTTGTCTTTTGCCTTTCAAGTTTTAAAAGAGGGCTGTTGCCTGTTGCCTGGTGCTAAACCTTAGTCCAGTGCTTTTTTATTTAGTACAATATATATTGACCTGCACTTCTCCTGACAATGGCAATTGCAGACAAGATGAGTGGGGTTGAGCTGGATGCCTTGAGATCTTCCATTGAAGCATTGAATGCGAGGCTGTCACGGTACACCCATTCCACCCAGCTGAACCAAAAACCAAACGCGCCGAAGAGAGAAATGCCAACCGGGAGGAGAAACCACGTCCTACATAACGAAATGTCTCATCTGAAAGCCTCACTTGAAAAGCTCTCTCTCACCAACAGCGAAAACACCAAAAAAGTGAAGCTGGTCGAGTCGGCATTGCAAACCCGTGAAGTGAGTAGTGGCTTGTGAAGTTTCAATCCCGTCCCTCGTATTCGGCTGTCTTGATCTTCAGGTACCAGTTTAGAACATTTATGTACATGATTTGTTATTTACGGCCAGTGCGGGCGGTGAGGGACCCTATGATTTTGGATTTTGGTGTAATTTAGGAATGGCTTCATGTTAGTTGTCTATTTAAAATATAGTTTTTTGGATTGGATATACAAAGTTAGATATTAGGAGAAAGTAGGAGTTAGAAGAACTTGAGAAGAGTTGGAAGAAATTGGATTTGTCAAAACTGAAATGCCATGGAAGAATCTAAGGCTCTGTTTAGTACACGGAATTCAAACTTTGGAATTGGAATTGGGACAACAATTTCTGTTTGGTAGCACAAAAATATGTAGATTTAGAATTGGTAGTTCAAAAAATGAAATGGAATTGGAGAATTCATTTCCATCCAAATCAATTCCAAAGAATTTCAACTTCCAATTTAATTCTAGTTTTGTCAATTCCATGTACCAAACGACCTTAAAAAGGGTTTGATGAAATAGGAATAAGTTAAGAGTTGAAATAAACGGAGCCCGTTCCCAAATAAAAGTCTCGGTTCAGAGGGTGTCCTTTAATGGGGATGGGAGGGCTGGGTCTCCTATTGGCGCCGATATTTTAGTTTTTTTCCCTTCAGTTTTTAATTTTAATTTTTGTCTCTTTTAGTGTTTTAGTTTCTAATTTTAGTTTTTTGATCAATGAAATATTGAATATATTATTGAAAATGTGTAAAAAAAAATTAAATGAAATGTTAATAAAATTATTTATTATTAATGAAATGTTTAATTTAAGTTTTTAGTATAAATAAAAATATAAATGAAATATTATTAACATAGGGAGTAATATTTTAAAACAAACATAAAAAAATACAAATAAGGATCCAAACCCCTGAATGAGGATGAGCCGAGTTAGAAATTGGATGGTTGGGATCTAGTGATCCATACAAAGTAGCTTAAGCCGCTTAAATTTGTCATTTGCTTTTAACAAAAAAAAAGTGGAATGCCAATCTTCGACTCTCGCACACTTTGACCTAACAGAATAATGAGAATGATAAATTACGGCATATTTGATTTTAAGAAAAAACTATCATGTGTTCTATGTGCACATAGAGATATTACATTAGATAAAACTCTCACATTGTAATCAATCTAGTCCTTGAACTTAATGCATTCTTCTTCACGACCATCTTAAACTACCATGCAAGCCATTGTTTGCTTTTAAGTTTTAACAATGTCGAACATTTGAGCTAATATTCATATAACATCGCTACGTTTTGTAATGATATTGAGTTTATTACTATGTAGTATCAATAAATACATTTTTCAACCTAAGAGTCCAACTCCTGAATGAGGATGAAATAAAGAAATCTGACGTGGTACTGATTTGAAAGTTAGATGGTTGGGATCTAGTGATCCACACCAAATAACTTAAGCCGCTTAAATTGGCCATTTGCTTTTAACAAAAAAAAAAGTGGGATGCCAATTCCCAACTCTCCCACACCTCGACCCAACAAAATAATGAGAATGATAAATTACGTTATAGTCTTAATTTGATCTTTAAAAATATTGTCTTGTGTCTGGTGTACACATAGAGTTATTACATTAGTTAAAACTCTCACATTTGTGGATGTCGGGTATCAATCTTGAGTCCAGACTTAACGCATTCTTCCTCGGGACTATCTTAAACTACCATGCGAGCAATTGTTGGCTTTTAAGGTTTAATAATGTCGAACACTTGAGTTAAAACCAAAACAACATTGCTAACATTTTTGTTTTTGGTTTTTTTTTGTAAAGGAAATAACACAACTATTCATGGGTTGTTAAAGTTTGGATAAATCTATAGTTACACCAAAATTTAGCACCATGAATTTTACTACAAACAATAATTGTATGTGTGGTGTCAAATTTTTAATGTCAAAGTTAATGTGGGTATTAACATGATTGTCTTAGAGTTAATGAGAAGAGTATATACCATACGAATATCCGCAGTGATAATCAATTCATTTAGGAATATAGAATTCTTAACACTTGTTTTTTTCCATAAGATCATGTGGATATGAAAATGTAATACTTCCTCCGTACCTAAATTATTTACTCTTTACGCAAAACGGAGTAGGATTTTAAGTTTTTGTACTCCCTCCGTCCGGATATATTCTTCCCGTGTTGACTTGGGACGCTTATTAAGGAATAGTAAAAAATGCACAATTTTCAAAAAATGCACATACTATAAACTTTTAAATCTCCTTTTATTATTAAAAAAGTACTAAAAAAAAGTAGATTTGTGATAAAATAGAAGGGTATTATTGATATTTATCCTTAAAAAGTATACTAAAAAAGGAAATGAGAAGAATATTTTCGGACGGACCAAAAAGGAAAGTGGGAAGAATATTTCCAGACGGAGAGAGTAATTCATTTTATATAAAGATTGGTATATAAATAAAAATAAAACTTACATATTTAAAAAGTATATCAAAAGTTCTACAGAACAAGAAGTGACAAGAATATTTTATTTCATCAAACAGTCAATGAAAATACACAAATGAATAAAAATTTCTATAATTTTTGAATAGTAAAATGTGTAAATCATTTAGGGACGGAGGAAGTACTAGAGAAATTTGTTCTCACGAAGACACAAACAATACAATTTATTGATGTTTGTATATTTATATGAAAATAATACACCATTATTATTTATGGCGTCAAATTTGGGGATATTATAAATTGATTGTGTGGATATATATCATCATATGTGGATAAAAAAAATTGATCTGCCACCCATAATTATTTTATTCTGTTCATTTACATGACGTAAGGCTACACCAGTTTTTAGTTTTACATACGCGCGGAGCAGTATTTAAGGAGTATTTATTTTTATTTATTCTGTATTTTTTAACGTTATTGGCTTTATTACAAAAAAATTATAATACTTTTTTCAATCTAATGACCCAAAAATAGTCAATGTTTCCACATTTGGTGGGATTCGAACATAGGTGAACTTCCTAATGAATTTTGGATACTGGGCTTCCTACAATCCATATTTATTTATTGAACAAAACTAAACTTATTTTAACTCAATTACTTCCTCTATCTCATATCTTTATTCTATTTTTGACTTTAGTGGTCAATTTTTTTAAAGTCTAAGCACAAATTATGAAAAATTATACTCCCTCCGTCCCCAATTTAATTACAATTTTTTTTTCTTTCTCCTCTCGATAACTTTTGTTTGTTTACGCGATTTCATCAAGTATTTGATAAAATAAAATATTCTTGTCACCTCTTATTTTGTAGAACTTTTGACGTAGTTTTTTAATATGTAATTTTTATAACTTATTGATATACCAATTTGTAAATAAAATGATTTCAAAAAGTAGGAAATTTTACTCCGTAACCCACAATTTGTAATCAAATTGGGGACGGAGGGAGTATTGAATTATGACATAAATTTAGTGTAAATAGATTTATTTTGAAACTTAATTATGAAACATTATATTTTAATTTATAATATATGTCTATAACACAATCAAGAATATTAATTATCAAAACATTATATTGAAAATCGTGAAAGGTCGAAGTGAAAAAAAGATATGAAAGAGAGGGAGTAACTAACACTTCGAGGCTCGAGCTTCCAGTTATCAATATTCGGAATTTAGCTACCAAACTTTAGACTTTAGTTAATTATCATATTCTAGACTTCCTAAAATTAAAAAAAAAGACTTTTATGTAACAAAACTAAATTTAACTTAACTTGGATGAAAAAAGAAATTAGTTTTTACATTAAAGAAATAGATAGGCATATTCATTACTTTAAAATAAAGTTTAGTTTTATGTTTGTTCTAAAAAAATGTTTTCATCAGAATTTGATTTATATTATTCATATCTATTGTTTGACATTAAAGATGATAACTATTCGTAAATTTGTTCACACAGAGAGAGTGAAATTGAAATATATAGTTTATAGTTACATTATTTGTGTAAATAAATTAGAGACAATTGTTATTTGAAATGTCAAATTCAATTCGAAGGTGTTATATTGATGCTTTTCCCATAAATTAGTGTGGCCTAATATGCACGGAGTATATATCTAACTAATCTAAGTCAAGTTAGAAATTTCATTTTGCTACTATAAAAAGGGAGATTTTTTTGTAATCCATGGGATTTGATGGCACAACAAATTGTGGTGCTGTGATCTATATGCGATTGATAATTGATGAGGAAATTTGAAGATGCGGAGTAGAATATAATCCAATTTAAAGCCATGGATGTATCAAAAGATCACCTTTCCAATTCTTATATTGATCCAAATAGTGATTTGACCAATATTTTTCTAAGATTCCATTTGAAAATAATTAATTTTAAACAAAGATTTTGTTAACTGAACTCGGAGATGAAAATGATCCGCTAAAAAATTAAAAATAAGTAAAACCCGATTGAGTCCCAAACCGACCTAACTAGCCTCCTGCTAAGTTAAGATTTTTTCAAAGTAATTTACTTTAATATTAAATAGAGTAAATTTCTAAAACGGTACTCAATAACTATATGTATTTGTCAAATTAGTCTCTGAGATGAATTAATTATCGAGATGACACTCGTTAATTGAAAAAACTGCTAGAATTAGCCCTTCGACTAACAGATATCAAAACGACGTTAAAATTTATACTAATTTTCAAAATGGTCCTTTCTAGTTGTGTATCTTTTCAAATTGCTCTATTTTCAAAATAAAAACTCATTAAATATGAAAAAAATTATATTTTGTAGGATGAGAATCTAATAAATAGAACTATAAATATAACTTTATAAATTTTGAAGTAAACATTTCAAGTTATTCACAATTGTTTAGAAGAATATCATATAAATAAAACATTTAATACTCCTTTCATCCCAAAATAAGACTCATGTTAATAGAAAATTATAGGCCAATTTTTTGTTATATTTATTTGAAAATAAGTTCGACCAAACATCGCAAATAGTATTATTTTTTAACAAATGTGATCGTTTATTAAACATTTAATTTACATGATATTCTTTTAAATAATTTTACACAATCTAAAACATTTACATTCTAGTTTATTAATTAATATTTATAGTTTTATTTATTATATTTTCATCCTATAATATTTAAAATTGTTTTTCTATATTTAATGACTTTTTATTTCGAAAATGGATCGGACCAAATTGAGATCACACACATTTAGAAAAAATCATTCTGAGAATTAGTGTAAGTTTTGACGTCACTTTGACGCTGTTATGACAATCGTTAGTCGGAGGACTAAACTAATAAACATTTTTCTCAATTAACAAGTATCATCTCGGTAGTAAGTCCATCTTGGAGACTTATTTGAGAAAATACATAGTTATTAAGTATTGTTTAGGAAATTTACTCTATTAAATATAATGTGATAATAAATAATGATAAAATATATATTTTTTCATATTACTCCTTTTTAATTATAAACTTATCTTTTCAAACAAGTTTTCATGATACGGAGTATTAGATTGTGATTTGGATGAAGAGATTTATACAAAACCCCATCTTGGAATGAATCCTGCTGAATACTCGTAGGTTCTCAAATTCAAAATATCATATATGGACAGAAACAAGCCTTTAGGCAATGGTATGCCAAGTTATGTAGTGTTTTTAGGCTTAAAGATTTTATCGCTTTTAAGAATGATGAGACTCACCTTTTAGAGAACACATTAGATTGTCTGTTGTTCACCTAGTTGTATATGTAGATGACAATCTTATTACAGGCATCAAGCTTGTAGAAATAAGATCATTAAAAACACATATTAATGATGCCTTCCGAGTTAAAGGCCCAGGAACTCTGGGATACTTCCTTGGTCTTGAGGCCATCTCTCAAGACAAAGGTCTCATACTCACTCAAAGCAAATTCACATTGGATTTCTTAAAGACATTCCACTCTATTCCCCTTCCTCTCATGCCACATGATGAAAGTTGGCTACAGATCATCAGATGACCTCACAAAACCCACAGACGGATCCTTGGTAGGGCAACCCTTGGCACCTCGGCTCGGCACTATCTAGGTGAGCCCATTGACTCGGTCTGGGGGCCCAAGTGATGGGCGGGCACCCATACGCTGGCACATGAAGCTGCCACTTGAGGACGGATGTGAAACCATACTCCAACGGCCAACGACGAGAGCAAGGCAACAAGGGAGTGTCACAAGCCTCCCAATGATTCCTAGAGACAAAGACAATAGTTAGGCGATAAACAAGTGTCAAATCATGATTATTACTGTTGTACACTGTAAGGGCTAGCTATAAATAACACTAGGCATTAGCCTTGTAAGGAATCTGAAATCAAGCAACCATACTCTTACTTTGCACTCTCTCCCTCTGTATTCCCTTTTCCTTAATTCACTCGACCCCACGGTCGGCCTACTCGGTGGTTTATTACCACCACATGTCCCCTGGAACCCAATTTCAACTCATTGTCAGCACTCGGCACTCTCTTTCCAGATTCTACTCTTTATACATGTTGGAATATTGGAATAATAATATTGCTCCTTGAATTATGGAGTACATGATAGAGTATATATATGAGAAACTCCTAACACAACTAGGAATAGAGAATGGAAACTAACTAACATACAACATCTACCACAAATAGGATTAGGAAGCTGACTAATAATGAAACATTACCATAACCAATACTACAAGAAGTACTATTAGTATTATTGTCTAACATCGCCCCTCAAGCTGAACTCTAGCTGAAGCAAGAGGAAGCTTGGACATTAGCTGGAAACTGGAAACTTTGAGAAGAGAGAAGTCTGACATGCGCCGGTGGCTGCTCACGTTGTTGGAGAAGAGAGAAGTGTGACGCGCGCCGGTAGCTGCTGACGTCGTTGGAGAAGAGAGAAGTCTGACGCGCGCTGGTGCTTACGTCGTTGGAGAAGAGAGAAATTGACGTGCGCTAGTAGCTGCTAACGTCGATGAAGAAGAGAGAAGGTTGACATGCGCTTGTAGCTGCTGACATTGAAGAAGAATAGAGAAGGCTACTGGAGGTGCCTGTTTGACTGAAGATCCTTGACGTTTTTTTGTCTTTTTCTTGGATCCGGGCAATGCCTTATTTCCTTCTTGAAGGGGTGAGTTGTAGAGGTCTTATTTCCTCTTTCACTACTTCCCCTCTTGGCTTTGCTTTTATGTTGATTTACTTTGGATTTTTATTGGTTCAACAGAATAGAAAGAGAAGGGAGGTTGATGATTAGAATGAGTGATTTTAGAGAGAAAAAGTAAGTTAAGAATTGGTGATAGGAAAAAAAACTTGGGTCAGAGATTTTGACATGATGAATTGGAGAGAAACAACAATCATTTTTTTTCTTTTTTTTTGAGAAGATAGGATGATCTAAGAGGGTTTGTGAGGAGTTGGGGTTTTTTTTTTGAAGAATCATGGAGATGACAAGAGAGAAGTTCCTCCTTTGGTAATCTTTTTTTGTGTGATTTCGATAAGGGTTTTTTTCATTTGAGTGGAGAAGTTGATTTGAGGATAAAGAAGGAAAAGAAAATAGATGTGAATAGGGTGGAGCCGCCGTCGCCGGAATTACCGGCGGCGGCGACGGAAGCAAAGAACTCTTTTAGGTCACCAAGAGCGCTGGCTCTGATACCATGTTGAAAATATTGGAATAATAATATTGCTCATTGAATTATGGAGTACATGATAGAGTATATATAGGAGAAACTCCTAACACAACTAGGAATAGAGAATGGAAACTAACTAACATACAACATCTACCACAAATAGGATTAGGAAGCTGACTAATAATGAAACATTACCATAACCAATACTACAAGAAGTACTATTAGTATTATTGTCTAACATATTACGGTTACGTTCGTGTCACTATTTAATTTGAAAGAAAATATATCTACTCTAAGGGTGCAAAGTTGCATTTTCACATCAACTTTACCGAGATTTGGAATCAAAGTATCCAAAGATGGTAAACTTTGCTCTCTAGGAATTTTGTGGAATAATCTCCAATTAGTATTTGAAGTTTTTAAGAACATGAAACCCATGCTTGATAGCGAGGAATATTGATTCATATGGGAATTCTAATTAAGGTCTCCCTTGGAAAGGGATGACCAATGGATTAAGGGAATAAGGTAGCATTCCGTTAAAACTTATTTTTTCTGTTTATTACTTATTCTTATTAAAATCAGATTAAATCAGACTAGATCAAATCAGAAACAATTTAAATTATAATTACGATCAGATCAGATCAGACGAAAGGAGACTAATAACCATGGTCTTAAGTTATTTAGGGTATGTGCCCCCGCTCAGCACGCATAAATGTTGGAGAAGGGGGAGATGAGATGAATAATTAATTTTACTAACTCCTCCCACTATAATTGTCTATTTTAATTGTTTTGATTAAGCTAGATAAAATTTAATCAAAAACTAAATAAGAATTACATTACATTGCATATTGATACAATAAAATAATTCTTTGAAAATATTTTCCGAAGCACGTGATAATTACTGAAATTTTTTTTATGGATTCCAAAACTATTTTTCTACTAATATGCATTTTTTCATGAAAAAAAGGGAATGATCAATGAGAAGAGACAACATGCACCCAGTCCACAAAACAATGCTTGCTGGTGTGTACCACTTACCTTCAATAAAAGCATATCATGTATGACTACACTTACTTTCCCCTGTTTGATTCACTATTACTTGCTTATCCAATCATATTAAAATGCCTAATTATGTCCACTTGAATCCAAATGGCCAATAATGGTCTCTCTTAAATTATAAAGTATAAAGTTACATCATTCTCATATGACACTATTGCGACACTATTTCAATCGGAGTGCTTATGAAATTCCGTTCGTAAAATTAATGGATCTTAATTATCTCACTAACCTCCTAAATCTTCACAGCAATTTCACTCTACCCCACCCCATCACGCTAAATCTTCTGAATAGGTGATCCAGGAAGGGGACAAGGTGGATGGGGCGGGGTGAGGTGGAATCGTTGTGGGGTTTGGGGTGGAGGAAGTACTTGGGGTCCATCTGGTTAGGGGTGACGAAGAAGTATTAGTGGTAGTAAATCTTCTAAAAAGGGATTAATTTATTCCGGTATTGTATTCTCAATGATTGGCTTGAATTTTTTATTATTAAAACTAGTAATGCAAAGGGCATGTACTTATTTTTATAAAGTAACAGTTTCGTTTAATTGTATGGGGGTTTACCGGGGATTAAGAGGGTATAGTATGAACCATCAATTTTACGAATGAAGCATCGTAGCATTCCATGTCACCCCGGGGCCGCTACGGTGTTTCGTTTGTAAAATTGACGATTCCTACCCCTCTAACCTCCCGGTAAACCCCCATGTCCCGATCCGAATACACACACCCTCTCCCCACCCCCCATTTAATCGCACATCCCAAATTAATTTTGATTTTGGAGCCAATTTAGATCCAAATTAGGTAATAACATTATTTCAAAAAGTTGCTCTCAAGTCAAAAATGATTAGTATTGTGTACTGTGACCAATACCATCTGGTTAAGTAATCAAACTTGATTTAGCGAAAAAAACAAAGTATAAACCTCTTAACATTATAAAGTCATTTAGAATTTTTGTGTGACAAACATGTAAGTGAGATTTGTATATGTCACATTATCATTTAGATTACCCTCTTATTTAGCATTTAAGTTATTCTACCAACACTATTCAGCTAATTATTATGTACGTGTTGTACTTTGATACAACTATTTTTTGTTTATAGTACTAATTTCGTCTTAGTGTGTTTGTCTAGTTTGATCTTTTCAATTCAAAATGAACGACCTTTAATTCTCGATTAAATAAAAATGGTAATATATTTTAGTATAAAAAATATATCAATAGATTTATCTTGTTCAGAACTACTCCCTCCATCCCAGAAAACCTTTCTCCTTTCTTTTTTCATCCGTCCCAAAAAACACTTCTCATTTATATTAAAAAATCACTTTTACCCCTTACCTTTTCATACCCTACCTATCACATCATACCTTTTTACTAATAATATATTCATCAAATCATACTTTTACCCATCACATCAAAGAACATTTTTGGAAATTCAATACCAAAAGACACTCCCCTTAAATCCCTCTCCAAAACCAAAACTCTCATATTTTCTGGGACGGAGAGAGTATTAAATATATAAATTTTTATATCAAACATTTAATAAAAATTAAAAGTAATTAATGATTAAAATACATCCATAATCCAGATTGACTTGAAAAAGTCAAACTCTACTAGAGAGTTAACAAAACCGCACTCAATAAAGTGTAGTGCTAGCATACATAATACTGAGTAATATGGTGCACTGTTTGGGTCTGTTTCCATAAAGTGTCCGCACTCATTTTATAATTAGTGGGTCATCGCCATTTCTGCTCGCCGCATTAGAGATAATGTAGATGACTAAATTTAGGACTTAGGAAACACTAATTTTTCCAAGAGAGGAAGTATATAGGAGTATATCATAACATAATTAGGGTAAGACACAGTGATGGATATCGGGTCTGGTATCGGTTCCGTAACCGGTAGTACCGTGTAGAAGTGGTTCCGGTACTATATACTCCGGCGTTCCGGTTTTGCCAATGATTGATTCCCTATATAGAGGAATTTTTTAAATAGAACTTTGGTTAAAAAATTGTTGTATTACGTATATTATTGACTCCAAACTTTTTCCTTGGTAAATATTGTGAAGGAAGAAAGACTAAAGTATTTTGACTCCAAACATGGAGGTTTAATTTTGATTTTTAAAGGATTTAAAAAAAACGTATTTTGGTGTTGAGTTTTTTAAAATATCTTTTGATATGATGAGTAAAAGTAGAATTTAATTTGATGGATAGATTAATAGTGAATAGGTGTGATTTGATAGATATGTTAAGAATTAGTAAGAGTAAACATGACTTTTTAATAAAACTGAAAAATTTTTTTTTGAATGGATAAAAAATTGAGATAGGTTTTTAAGGACGGAGGATATAAAAATATATATTTTGGTGGCGGGGACGGGTATGTTATTGTTTTTTATACGGAGTATGTCCATGACATCTAGTACGGAGTATTAATGATACTTTATGTATCGCAATTATTTATAAATAAAATCATTTTAAAAATAAGATTTTGTTATTCCAAACGAAAAAATTAATTTAAGATGAAAGTAATGTGAGGGATGATGTCATAGTAGTTTTCCTCTTTGGTTACAGTTTGCTATAAATAACTCGCTACGTACGGATTTTAGAAACTACTGTACAAGTTTTCAATTACGTATTAGTCACGTTTTCGGCCATCTAGCAGGAAAAAAAACGTTACAATCACATTATATATATCAACCCATTTTTAATCAATACTACCCCCTTCAATAATAAAATTCTCGTTTACAATTCACATGATTAAATTTTATTTACTTTGTTAATCTATTTTCGTGTCTTATTTTATAAAATTATGTAGTCATATCAAGTCTAATTTTGTAAATCTTTTCATGTAGTTTTTTAATATTTAATTAATTTTTATTTTTAATTCCATACAATTTTTCATATAAAATGATTTGAAAATAAACTCAGCCAAATATCATAACGTGCAATGGAACTTTATTTATGAACATGGAGTAAATAAATGCAAATTTTGGGCTTTCATTTATTTCAGGTGTGGGGAGGGCAAAAAAGGATAAAAGATCACGCTTTGAGTCATGCTCGAGGAAGGAGTGACCAAAGAGAACTCCATGCATTTATGGAACACCAATAATGCACAATAGATATAATCATCATCATCACGTTAATAGTCTATCAACAAGTAAAAAAAATGGAGACATGTTAATAATTAATTGGTGTTGGTTGGGAACAACATTTTAATTAATTAAAATTTGCGCTTTAATTTCGAGTATTTAGATTTTTCAACGATGTCTAGATCGATTTTTAAAACGATAAAGCTAAACGAAGTTAAAACTGTTACCCTACCACGCAATTGCTACAATCTGATAATTATATATTGATTTTAGGGGTAGGCAAGAATTCTAGTCCCGATACGTTTTCTCGTTTTGAAATATCCCGATCCTATCCCTGTAATGTCTTGTTTCGTTTGGATCGACAAGATTTTGACAAAAAATTATATTGAATTCTGATATAAAATAATATCAATAGATTTTTTCTGAAACTTCGTTTTGAAATATCATATTTTTTAGTCTATGTTTTAATATAAATAAAGATCAAATTGTTGCATTGCAAAACGTAAAAAGTAAAATTGAAAGAAAGATCGACCTGGTTCCATGTCCACTGCACTGGCTTCCGTGGCCACTGGAATCCAGTGGCCATGAAACCGGGCCGAAGAAATATATGAGACAAAGAGATTAACTTTTACATGAAACTAGTATTGCATTTATTTTGTCACAAATAGTGTGTGTATTATTTTCAAATCTCGAAATAGTAATTTGCAAGCTGTTCGACAGTAATATTAAGTCCTTCTATTTATATATTAAAAAACTACTTCGTCGAAAATTCTACAAAACAAGAGGTGACAAGAATATTTTATTTTATCAAATACTTAATGAAATCGCGTAAATAAATAAAAATTATCGAGAAGAGAGAAAAAATTGTAATCAAAATGGAGAATGGGCAGCATAAAATACTAGTATGATGTTATTTTACTTATCTACTTCTTTTTTCGTGTTATACATCTGACTAAAAATTGTCTCTTAAAATAAATAAATTAGAAAATAATTATTAAAAAGTTACTTCCTCCATTTGCAAAAACAATTCATCATGTACTAGTCATTTTTTTTATAAAATCGAAAGTATTTTGAAGAAAAAAAATTAAAATAGAAAATGTTTTAAAAAACAGTGGGAGCATATCAAAAGTATTTTTCAATATAATATAAATATTATCGAATCAATATAGAGAAATTTTGATCATTAATTAAAAGAAATTATTGTACTCTGTATATGGATACACGAACAATATAATATCATTAGTCTTACAAGTATATTGTAAAAAGATTCAAAATTTTATTTATTTGTATTAATATGCAATGTAAATTTGATATAATACTCCCTCCGTCTTAATTTAAATTGATTGTTTCAGTTTACGATGTTTGATTGAAGTTATCTTCAAATCATTTTAAATGAAAAATGATATAGAATTAAAAAATAAATATTATAGATTTAAAAACTATGTCAACAGATCAGATCTACAAAACTAGTGGTGACATGACTATATTATTTTATCTATTAATGAAAATAGGTATAAAAAAGTGAATAAAATTTGACCATGTGAATAGTAAACATACAATTTAATTTGGGATGAAGGGAGTAATTAAAATTAGTTCAGCTTGATTCTAAAAAGTCGAGCCAAACAAATGTTCTTTCCGTGCTAAAACTTTTTTCCAAGTTAATATTTACAAGGTCAAACTTTAATCATTTTTACCAATTCTTGTTAATAATTTTATGAAATAATGTAGTTATTCACCTCTTGTTTTGTAGAAAGTTTTGGTGTATATTTAAACACATAAATTTTTTTGAATTTTACAACTACAATGAAAAGAAATTGAATTAAAAAATAAAATCGAATAAAACTCGTAAATTGTGAGGAAAAACATTTGAGACGGAAGGAGTATTTAAAAGGGAAGAAATATAGTCGTTTAGTCGTACATTTAGGGGCTGTTTGTTTCAGCCTCTTAATGATTCAGATGTCTGAATGGTTCAGCACTTAATGGTTCAGACTGTTTGTTTCAGCCTCTTAATGGTTCAGATGTCTGAATGGTTAAGAGATTTGTCTTTGAATGGTTAAGTATTGTATAGAGTCTGAATGATTAAGACCTCTTATCTGAATTGATCAGACATTTGCCTCTGAATAGTTAAGCAATATACTAGCTCTTAATGGTTCAGACCTCTTATTGGTTCAGCACTTAATGGTTCAGACCTCTTATTGGTTCAGCACTTACCGATTCAGAAGTTGCCAAACAGCCACTTTAGGGAGTATGCACAGTTTGTTAAATGTTTGGCATGAAAAACAAACCCAACAGACAGTTAAAAAATGAAATGATTATGTACTCTATTTAAGGAATATTGGTTCCAACATTATTCGATGAGAAGTGAAATTTTTTCCATTTTCTTAGCTCATTCATGCCCATGAGCCCATCCCCTCTCTATATATACTCCTATCTTTTTTTTCTTCGTTTTCCATCCCGCCACCCTCCTCCGCCGCCGCCGCCGCCACATCCGCCGGCCGGCAACCGCCACCCCATTTCTCCAAGAGGCTAAAAACAATTCAATCCCTATAACAACAATTTAAAATGACTAGCGTTGATGGTTTCGCGGGTGCGGCAGCGCCGCCGCCGCCGGCGGCACTGGCGGCGGCGCGGTCGCCGTGGCACTCGCCGGTGCCGTACCTCTTCGGCGGCTTGGCAGCCATGTTGGGTCTCATTGCTTTCGCTCTCCTACTGCTTGCTTGCTCCTACTGGCGGCTCTCCGGCTACCTCGAAAACGACGGAAACGAAAACAACGATAGCTCCGACATCGAGGCCGCCGGCGGCGACGGGAACGGTCGCGGCGGGGCGCCGCCGGTGTTCGACGAGAAGCTGTTAGTAATCATGGCCGGGCAGGTGAAGCCGACGTTCTTGGCGACGGCGGTGGCAATTAGAACGGCGTCGTTTGGGAGTAGCTGTAGTAGTAGTACGCAGAGCAGCGAAAGTTGTACCGCGGGGGGAGAAGATCAAGAGAAACGGGATCAGGAGAAAGAATAATCTTGTGGAAATGGTTAGTTTGGAGGGCCCAATGGACAGCATATTTTGTAATTGTATGCTTTTTTTAAAAAAATTATTATGGAGTAAAATTCTTTTTATATTTCCATTGCTTTTTCCCCCCTTTTAAGAGTTTTCACCCAAATAATTTTAATCAAATTTGTGAAATTTCTACTAAATTCTACTAAACATACTTCTTTGGTCCTAAAATTAATTACAAATCTTTTTTTCCTCTCCTCTCAATAAAAAATCAAATGAAAAGATTAAATCTAGACGAGAGAAATATAAAATACTTCCTTTATCCCTAAATCATATACTCTTTATGTAAAACAAGTAAAATATTTAGTTTTTTATAATTCATTGTATTTAAAGATTGATATATAAATGTTCATAATATGTAAATCATTTAGAAACGGAGGGATTGGAATGCTAATTTGTACCCCGTTTTGTGCACCGCGTGGATGCACCAACATTTTGTGTTGGTGTAATGCTAATTTTTGTTAACGCACCAACATTTTGTGTTGGTGTAATGCTAATTTTTGTTAGCGCACCAACACTTTGTGTCAGTATAATTTTTTATTAACGCACTAACATTTTGTGTTAGTGTGAACCATCAAAATATTGATGTGTACCTTTAGTGTACAAATGAGGTACAAATTTTGGGGTACGCGTACTCTTTTTTTATATTAAAAATAGTAAAATTAACGACAACACCACTGATAAATCAAGCCTTTATTATACTACGCTCCAAAGAAAAAGCTTAGACGCAACATGCATATATCACGTGAAGTACAAGGCCCACTGTTTTGCATTTCCCTTTTAAAAGGTATCCTCAACCCCAATCAAGCTATGAAGGAAAATTAAGCTTTGATCACAAATTAATAATAAAAAATATCGTATATATGTACTCCGTATATGGTATTTAAAGAGATCCTAGCATAATTGCCTATCGACACAATTATCAATAATCGAACTCGAATCCTATCCTTTGACATCTCATGCCTTGTCAACTGCGCAATATTCACTGACTGTCTTTGTCTTTAAATTTTTAAAAGCAATGCTTCTCAGTTCTCATACATATAGAGTATTTTAGAACAAAATGTTAAAATGGTATTTACTAGTAGTATTTAACTATTTATCACGACTTTAGTGTCTTATTCAAGTGATTAATTATATGATTAAGCAATGCCAAATTAAGCAACAAAAAAATACAAATGAAATTAAGCAATGCCAATTTGGGTATTTGAAAGTTATGAAGCAAAGGAAAAACTAGTATGTATAGTAGAGATTTATGTAAATGAGGAAGAAAGATTATGAAGAATTTAGTTTTCTTTTCATGTGAAATTTATTTCAAAACAAATACTCCGATAAAAAGTACAACACCGACAACAGTTAGTTTCATCGTGTGATATTTCATTCACTCGATCATGTCTAACTCCTCTGCTGATCATAATTGTTCCGAGTTGGTTGGGTCTAAGTGAAAGAATCGTTATATTAAGTATTCCTTTTATACCAAATTAATCATCTTATTTTCATTTTCAGTCTCCAGGATACTAAGATAATTATCATACTTGCTTACTTAAATAAATAGAAATAAATATATAAATTCTGTGAAATCAGATTGGAATAATTAATTTATGAATTCAAAACTACAAACCAGAAGACGCGGGCCTGTTTGGGAATAACGTTAGAGATTAGCGTTAGCGTTTTGAAAAAGTTATCTACGGCCAGCGTTTAGCGTTAGCGTTTTTAAAGTAATCTGCACCGTTAAAATTTTATCCAAAACGCTAACGCTAATCTCTAACACTGTTCCCAAAAAGGCCCGCTTTGATGTGAAACGCGACTCACTCTCGAATTAGTTACTTTCAAAGGACAACATCAAGCTAAGTATCGGCTTCTTATTTAATGCAATGAATATCTCCTTTTTAAGTGTCGCAAAAGTACAAAATACATGATGACATACGTGCCTCAATTAATGGGATTTTATTCTTTGTTATTAGGAATTTGTTAGGATATCTAATTTTTAAACATTAAATTTCTTTTAGAGTTTTTTTTTTTGCATCATAGACCATAAAAATACTCCATTCCTCCCAATTTGATTATAATTTTATTTTCTCTCTTTTCGATAATTTTTGTTTATTTGTGTATTTTTATTGATTATTTGATAAAATAAAATATTCTTGTCACACTTGTTTTGTAGAACTTTAGACGTAGTTTTTTACGGAGTAATATGTATTTTTTTATTTTTATTGATGTACGAAATTATAAATAAAATAATTTCAAATATTGTGGGATTTTATATCGTAATTTCCATTTTGTAATCAAAATAGGGACGAAAGAAGTATTTCATAAAGCGCATATTTTCCATACATCCAAGTTCTCAAAAAATGTAACATTAATCTTTATATTCTTTTTTTTTTATATAAAATACGTGTTTTACCCTCGAACTCTTGAAAAATATGTTTTTCTCCAGAACTTTCAAGTTAAAGTGCATCATTAAGACATTAATCCTATTAGTTTTTTCTTTTTTATTCCAATTTGGTTAAAGGTGTTGTTGAACCAAACAAAATGTTTATGGTTTAAACATTCACCATTTAAAAAAATACTCCTTTTGCACACACTTTATGGTACACCTTTGCAAGTTCAATGGGAAGGCACACACTTTATGAAAAATATAAGGACTTATAGTGCACTATTGAATGTTCAGAGAGAAGAAGAAATGCAATTTTTAAATGTTCGAGAGTAAAACGCGCAGTTTTTTAAAAGTGCATGGACTAATAGTACATTTTTAAAAGTTCGAATGGAAAATATACACTTTATGAAGAGTTTTGGAGTATATGATGTACTAAACTCAATTTTTGTATATGTCTAGATACTTGTACTTCTGTTGAAGGAAAAAAAATACCAAAATATGAGTAAATATGAAGAAAGTATCAAAATAAGAGTTCTACGTTTTTTATCCTACCTCCAAATTATGAGTTACTCCCTCCGTCCCGTGAAACCTTTCCCCTTTCTTTTTTAATCTGTCCCACAAAACACTTCTCATTTCTATTAAAAAGTTACTTTTACCCCTTACTTTTTCATACCTTAACTATCACATCATACTTTTTTACTAATAATCTATCCATCAAATCATATTTTTACCCATCACATCAAAGGACATTTTTGGAAATTCAATATCAAAATACACTCCCTTAAATCCCTCCTAAAAGCAAATGTCTCATGTTTCACGGGACGGAGGTAGTACAATTTCAATAATGTCAACCTATAATACTAAATGAAATTGTGAAATTACAATTTATTGTGCAACAATGTCAAGTATAAACTCTTATTTTGAAGATAAGAGTTCATAAATATGTTTTATAAATATGCAAGTGATTTCTTTCCATCGAATGCATCTGTATATACCAATAATTGAGGTTCCTAATTATATACTCCATCGGAGTATTAATTTATGATATACGATAATTTCACTAGTTTATTTACAATTTACTTTAATATTTGAGTGCATTAGTGTAATTTTAAAAACAAACTAAAAATAACTTAAATTTTATTTAAAAAAATTTTAAACAAGAGTTGTTATTTTAGTAAGTAATTATAAAAATAAACATCTTTCTGCATAGTAGTGTGTGTGATTACCAAAAATGAGGTTAATTTTGGAATAGAGAGACTACTTCGTAACATAAACATCTCAATTATATTGTATGACTCAAGTTTTTTTCTGGTATAAACATTTTTTTGCTCAAGTTTTTTAATATAATGATAATGTGTACAAAAAATATTGAACTATGTATAATAAAATAAATTTAATACTCCGTATTTTATTATTTATTTTAAAATTTAATATTTAATTATCATGGTTTTATGAAATTTTTATGCACAAATATGTTTTTATAATCAATGTGTTATTGTGTTACATAGGAGATGACTAAAACTCAAACAAAAGAACATATTATAGGCGAGAAAAGTGTTGCCTAAGCAAATTTTTATACTAATGGCGATTATGTGACGCAAAATATTTTGATTGTTGTTTTATTGGTCGATTAATTAATTATCATTGGGTGCATTAATTAATTAACTAGTGTTAAGAAGTATGGGCACGTATCGGACGTGTGATTGGTGTGAAGACGAAACTGTTAGACAAATGGGAATACGACAATTAAGTGAGAAATGATGATGAAGAGCGTATTGGACAAGGGAGGATATATCATGGAGTACGGAGTATGATTTATGAGCTGAGTAATTGGCACCATATGATAGACTTAGGCTCAGTTCCGTTCAACTTATTTTTTTTTGATCTGACCTGATTCTAATAAGTTCTGATTTGATTTGGTCTGATATGATCTGATCTTATTGGATCTGATCTGATCTAATTGGATCTGATCTGATCTTATTGGATCTAATCTGATTGAATCTGGTCTGATCCGATCTGATCTAATCTAATTAATTATGATTTAATTTAAAATTTCAAATCAATAATTTAATTTGACTTTATAATAACGTTTTAAAATTGTAATGATAATTCATATTATAATATAATCAATATTTTATTTAATGATTATTTTTTAATAAAATAAAAATAGTTAATTCATATATTAAAATAATCATTCATATTATAATGTAATATTATTTATTATTTTATGATTTTTTTTTGTAAAATTAGAATTATACATTAGAATAAATATTTAATTTAGATATACATTAAAAATTAATTGAATTTAGATAATCAATATATAGAAGAGATAGTATTTTTATTAAAATATCTCATCCTTATAAAAGATCAAAAGTTTAGAAACTCAAATTACAAGTAGCAATAAAAATATATTTTAAAGTAGAATTAGATTGACATTGTCAATGTATTGTCAATCTATTTAACCTATTTCTAAAGTTTATTTTTTTTCATTTTTGAGAACAATAATAATGATGATGATGATGATGATGAAGAAGAAGATGATGATGATGATAATAATAATATTACGGAGTAGTAGTAGTAGTAATTATAATAATAATAATAATAATAATAATAATAATTCTTGATGAGATTTGATTTTAATAAGTCCTGATTGGATCTGATCTGATCTGATTGGATCTGATCTGGTCTGATTAGATCTGATCTGGTCTGATTGGATATGATCTGATCTGATTGGATCTGATCTGATTGGATCTGATCTGATTCGATCTGATATGATCTGATCTGATTCGATCTGATCTGATCTGGTCTGATCTGATCTGATTTTAATAAGAATAAGAAAAAATAAGTTGAACGAAATGGGGCCTTATCCTTTTCTTGAAAAGGAATGGAAAGAAATTAAATGAGATGAAAAAAATGAACAAGAGAGAAAATAGAAAGAAAATGATTATTGGTTAGATGAATATACAAATAATAAATTAAAAGAAAATATAAAAGATTGTGAAAAAGGAAAAAAAGAAGATGATGCTCCCTTATTGGTTTGTTCCGTTGATAATAATTAGTCTAATTGAATAATGAAGGATTCGTTTTTATCATCCTATATATATAAGAATTACATAAGAGAATTCTAATCTAAGTAGGGAAATAATTATAGTAATAATACAATAAGGATGTAATATAATAAGAAAGGTAATGAATACTAATATTCTATTTCCTATTATATCTATTAATCCTAACATCTCCCGCAAACTCACCATCGGTAACGAGAAACAGCTTGGAGCATAGGTACAGAATTTAGTCGGCAGAAGCAGTTTTGTTAGGAGAACCTCTAGAATTAGAGAGTTTGATCTTTTTGCATAACGAACGAGCTTGAGATTACGTTTTCAGGGCTTTTTCTGGTGAAAGTGTTGGAGATTGGAGCGAGGGTGAATAGTTTCTTTTTTCTCCTTTTGGACCATTCTCTACTCTCTATCGCATTCCATGCTCTTGATCTCTGAAAAAATAAAAATAAATGCAACTTCCCTGTTTTTTGATCACGCACATTATTTTTGCTTGAAAATAGAGAGATAATAATTTTTTTGGAGAGGAAGAGCTAGGGAGGTGTAATGAGCGGTGGCTGTTAGGTACATTCATCGACATCGAACGGTGTGACGTCATGCTGTCGGACGGTCGACCACCGCGAATAGAGATCGGCGATGTGCGCGGTCCAAAAAGGAATTGAAGCTAATGGATTGTTTTTTTAAACATGAGCTCTGATATCATAATACTATTTGATAATAATTAGTTTTGTTGAGTAATGAATGACACATGCATCCATATATATAGATTTATAAGAGAGAATTCTAATATAAATATGAGAAAAATTATAGTAACAATACAATATGAAAGTAATGTAATAAGGAAAGTAATGAATAACAATATTCTATGTTCTAATAGTCCCATTTTCTTTCCAATTGATTTTATTTGTGCATTGCAATAGAGGAAATGAAATGTTGCAATTATTTTGGAATAGAAATATTAATCGTTTGGAAGAACGTACAAAATTTCATTTTTTTCAAATAATTTATTTACAAATTCGTATGAAAATAAAAGGTATAAATTACATCGTTAAACATTAAATAAAAAAATTTACAAAAGAAGAAATGAATCCTTTTTAAAAAATCAAATCATCAATAAAAATATGCATACAAACATAAGTTATTGATAGATCGTAATAGTAATTGGAAAAACTAATTTTGGACGAAGAGAGTTGCGCATTTCAAAATATATTCAAAGTTTTATATAAGATGAAGTGGTAAGAATATTTTGTTCTATTAAATTATAAATAAAAAAAATTAAATTTTTTATTGATTCTAAGATAATAACAAGAAAGTTCTTTTGTAGACGTAGGGAGAAAAATTGTTGGCATACTCTCTAGCTTTTAATACGGAGTATATACTTTTGAAAAATTCAATCTCAATAGAAGTGAAACATTGAAAAGTATCAAAATAGAAATTCTATATTTTTATCTCCAAAATAAGAGTTTGCGCTGTGGTAATGCAGTGTATCTGGACAATTCACAATACTTTTTGGCGATGTATACAGTTATGATTGTCACTATATATACATTTTAACTCCTATTTTAGAAAAAAGTTAAAAATTCTATTTTGATATATTTTTTATGTTATACTCTTATTTTAATTTTTAAGAAAACCTCCTAAATAGGTAAAACATATGTCATATTCACAAAATAAGAGTTCAAACTTAAACTCTTCTAAATAGGAGTAATTAATTAAATTTTGTTTTCATTTAAACAAATCCTTCAAAGTAAGAGTCTCGATTGATCATCCTAGATCAATTTCGATCGATCTCCCACTCCTCTCTACTCCCTCGATCAATTCCAACCTAGTCGCATGCTGCCGCGTCCCCTATTTCTTAACATTATACATTATACATTAATACATTATACATTGTCATATTTAACATTATATAATGACATATTTGTTATTGTACAATGACATACTACCTCCGTCCCGTGAAACATGTGACATTTGTTTTTTTAGGAGGGATTTAAGGGAGTGTATTTTGGTATTGAATTTCCAAAAATGTCCTTTGATTTGATGGGTAAAAGTATGATTTGATGGATAGATTATTAGTAAAAAGGTATGATGTGATAGTTATGATATGAAAAAGTAAGGGGTAAAAGTGACTTTTTAATAGAAATGAGAAGTGTTTTGTGGGACGGATAAAAAAAGAAAGGAGAAATGTTTCACGGGACGGAGATAGTATTTGTCGTTATGCATTATGATTTTTGACATTGTATTTATAGTTTTTTCTTTAATAGTTATTGTGGCACTATGGCCATGTGATGGTGAAAGTGGTAGACTATGGCAAGTATTGGGGGCAGCGATCAGTGGCGGATCCAGAAAATGAAATGACTGGGGGCAAGAATAAGGCGGGGCTTGGGAGCAGCACTCGATTTTTTGTGTGAAAGTTAATGTAAAATGCCATAAATATAGTTTGATGATGTAAATTATCGACCGATATATCATTTTTAGCCCAAAAACACCAAAATACACCAAAATATAAAAACATGAATTCACGGGCCTTTTTTTGGCAGTACCTTGCCAACGGGGGATTTTTATTAATATCAGGGGTGTGTACACGGTACATGAAATGGGCTCGGAAGCCATAAATGGAAGCTTGGAAGCTCATTGAAGAACAAAAATTATGAATATCTAGAGAGAGAAAGTGAGATGTGCAGGAGGAAGTGAGTGAATTGGCCTCCCATTTAATAAAGGAGATTCCTCCTTTTATAGGAGTAGCAGAAGCATCTACGGGAGAATATTCTCTTATATTTCTATTTTATTAAATATGTCCAGTTTGGTTGTTCTTCGTAAATAATTAGAAAATGTGGGTCAAACCACGTATTATTTCCCATCACAGTTAAATTGCATTTCAATATTATGAATTGCTACGCATAATTTATAACCTACTAAATAAATAATTTTAAATTTAGATATTATACATGACTAGACTACCAAAAATAATTTTCAATTAAAGATTTAAAATGTTTTTATCCTTCTTTTTTATGTTGTAAGTGAGGATTTGGAAAAATGGATGGGGGCATTTCATTTTTTTAGTGGGGGCATAAATGATATTTTAAAAAAAATAGGTTATTTACTTATAAAAAAAATTAAAAGTCATTGGGGGCAAGTGCCCCCATTAATCACCAAGTAGATCCGCCCATGGAAGCGATCGATAAAGCACGACAACAACGCCGTAAAAGACAAATGTGATTAAATTGTCAGATTGCTGTGGCATTGGCAGTGTTGTCGGCGACATCACAAGTGGCAGTTGGAGAGTCGACGTCGACTAGGGCGATGTATCGCCGAGATCATCGGTGCTGGCTAGGGTGCTACCATCATCGGTAGGTGTATGGCGCATCTGAGCAACATTAGGGTCATATTTAAATTTGTAAATGTTACTTTGTATAATACAATTTCTATTTTGGATATTTGTTTCTACTCCTAAGCTGGTATATTGTTAATGTTTTATTTTTATTTTGTTCCTTAACTCTTAGATTAATGAAGTTAATTATTTCTATTTAGAGGAGTTTGAGTTTTAACTCATATTTTAAGAATATGAGATTCGATATGTTTTACTCAGTCCTTAACCATTTATTTTAACTCTTATTTTTTTAAAAAAATTAAAATTTTAATTTTGATACTCCCTCCGTCCCACTGTGTTTGTCCACTTACCTTTTGGCACACCATCCAATGCACTTCTTTAATCCATTTTATCTTGTAATTTGTATATTAAAAAATTATAAAAATTATTTATTAATAATCTATATGTTAAGACGAATCAAACAAGATATTTTTAGGCTTACACATTGAGAGAATTTGATTAGTCAAAGTGCTTAGATGAACAGTTCCAAAAGTCAAAAGTGGACAAAGATAATGGGATGGAGGCAGTATGTTTTTTATGTTCCACTCTTTCTTTAATTTTTTTCTATACTTTTTTTGCCTAAAAAAATCTTTGGATACTTTGATTTTTAATTAAAATCTTTTTTTATCCCTACTAATTAAACTCAAATATATAGTCTTAGGTCTTCCCCCACCTCTCCCACGGCAGACGCACACGTGACGCCAGGCGGCGGGCGGCTCAGGTTTGTTTTCTCAACATTTTCTTCTGTTTTTTCTTCTATGGCCTTTTTATCAATTTCAGCTTCTCTTTAGATCACCTTAATTTTTTGTTACCGGAACAAATTCGGCCATGGCAGCATAAACCTTAGATGTTTGGATGTAAACCTCAAAAACCCGAAATTAGGGTTCGCGCTGACAGTTCTTATGGCCTTTTTTGGGTTTGGGAAGAGTTTTTTCAATTAGCGTTAACATTTTGTATAAAATATTAACGGTGTAGATTAATTCGGAAAACTTAGACTACTGTCAAATAGTTTTTTCAAACTCTAAAGCCAAACAGGGCCTATGTTGTGTTGCTGCTACCTTTGTCGAATTTTAAAATTTTGCCTGTGTGCTTTTCAAATTAGTGGGTTATTACTTTAATGGATATGTATTTTATTGATTTTAAAAATAATTGATTCATTAGAATGCAAAAGATATCATACTCCCTCTGTCAGGAATTAGTGGACTATGTTCTTGTTTTTATTTGTCTGGAATTGATTATCCTCTTTTCATATTAAATAAAGAAATTATTATGAATTTTCTATGATATCCTTGATATATGGTATTGGTATTGTTTACACCAATGAGTGACACATTTATTTGAAAGACTTATTTGACATTTTTAGGTCATTTCTTGAATATGAGATTTCTTAGAGAGTGGAAACCTAAATTTGGATGGAGAGAGTAAAAAACATCCCAGATTCGTAGACGTTGAGTGCATGTTTATTTTGTGTTTTTTGTTGTTGAAATTGCTAAACCCGCTGAATTTTCTGAAAGTAAAAGGCTAAAGGGGTTAAGCTAACTACATTTTTGGTGAAATTAGTTAGTAAAAAAAAGCTATTATATTATTTTGCTACGATGCGTAGCCTAAATGGGGTGGAAGTGGTAAGAATTTGAATTCAAGATATTTAATCTTACGAATTGGTAGCATAGTATTCCTACATTACATTTAAAGCGTTAATTTTGATGTGATTCACTATTGTAATTATAGGTTTCTTTAAGCATTAATTTTGATGTGATTTACTAATGTAATTATCGGTTTACTAATTTACATATAGATTGTGTGTAAAGAGCTCTTTCGAGATTGACTTTTTCTTGCTTTGGTTTTAGATTCACCTAACTAAATGGAGAACCCGCCTAAAGTAGAGGAAGATGAATCATTTAAGTTCACATCAGAAAGTGCATCCGAGGTGAAGCAAGAAACCTTGGAGGAGATGCTTTCTAGACACAGGTTTGGTATATGAAACCATATTAGTTGATGTGCAATTGTTCGACGCAGTTTTAAAACAAATGCGTTTTTTGTATCAAAATGGTTCTACTAATAGCAGCTCTTCTGAGAGGGTACTTCCGTCTCTAGGAAAAAGTTGTGTATGATGAATTTACATTTTCAAGTTTTGGTAAGATACAGTGAGATTTTGACAGGAATATCCAACAAAATACCGTGCATTAAATCCCAAAAACAATTCTGAAATGCTCTAAAACAAATGCCATCAAGCATATTTTTTAACATGTAAAAGTGTTTTTGACTTGATGAAAGTGCTCCTGAGCTTGTTCAGATAAACAATCTCTCTGCCTATGTAATAAATGAAGAAACTTTAATTCTTGTCAAATGCCATTTTATTGCAATATGTACACAGGAAAGAGATATCCAGGCTACAAGACAAGGAAATTGCAATGAAAAAGGCAGCTGCAAAAGGAAGCAAGGCCGAGCAGAAAGCGAAAAAGAAACAAGTGGATGACGAGATATCAAAACTCTCAACAGAGCTCAAAGAGGGACATGCCCGTGAACTCGCCTCTCTGGGGTATAACGGTAATAACACCAACAATAAGGACAACAAAGGAAGCCTTGACAACTTAGTCAATGCTATTGCGGGTGTATCCTTCAACACGGCCCAGCCCGACCATTCAAAGCCCAGTAAGAGCGCCAAGAGGCGTGAGAAACGGGCCCAAGAGGAAGCAGCCCGAGAGCAGAGGATAAAAGAAGAGCAGAGTAATATCCAGAGCGACCGGGCCATTGAGGACGAAAAGCTGGTAAAGAAACTCGGGCCGCTCGGGCTGACCGTTAAGCAAATAAAGCCCGACGGGCATTGTCTCTACCGAGCCCTTGAGGACCAGCTATCCCTCCATTCAAAGGGCACCTCTCCTTACTCTTACTTAGAACTACGCCACCTGGCAGCAGCTTACTTGAGGCAACACTCATCGGATTACCTTCCGTTTTTCCTATCCGAGATAGGCGGGTTGTCTTCGGGCGACGAATCGGGTACCAAGAGGTTTGAGGATTATTGTGGGGAAGTGGAGTCAACCGCGGCGTGGGGTGGTCAACTTGAGCTCGGCGCCCTTACTCATGTCTTGAAGAAACATGTTGTTATATATTCGGGGTCGTTTCCGGACGTGGAGATGGGAAGGGAATATATGAACAAACCAAAGAGTGGGCCCGCCTCGTCGGCGGAGAGTATCTTGTGTATCTTGTTGTCATACCACCGGCATGCGTATGGGCTCGGGGAGCACTATAACTCGCTTGTCCCCAAGATGGCTTGAAGAGCCGTGTCTGTGTAACGTGAACAAGGTTTGTTTCACAACTCTGTGACATTTGATCTGAGCTAAGTGCTTGTGTTTTTTGACCTAAGAAATGAGTTTATGGTTGATAAAGCTTCTCTTTTTTCTTTAAGTTAATCGATTATTACTATGATTTTCTTTTGTTTTTGTCTACATTTGTGTGATTGCAGTTGATGCATGTGGCTTACTGTTTCATAAATGTTTTGTGCCTTATTGTGTTTGGATTAGAACAATGCTTGGCTTACACCCCAAGTTTTATATGGAGACATTAATATTATATCACACTCATTTTTTGCATTTCGCACACAAGATTTGTATGTGAAACAAACAAATCGTGTCTGTGTGTCGCTCGAACGGATGAGATTTGTCTATTTCACGTGCAAATCTCGTGTATCAAGTGTAAGAAATGAGTGTAAAACTCTAGTGTACAAAGAGTTTTATCCTTTGGATTATGGTTTGAGATGGTATGATATGGATTCTGCTTAACCATGCCTAGAACCATTTCCATCCTAGTCTCTCCGTTCTAAAAAGAATACCACATTTCCTTTTTCAACTATCACGAGAATTTTTGTTTATTTGTACACTTTTTATTGATTATTTGATGAAATAAAATATTTTTGACACATCTTATTTTGAAGAATTTTTCATGTAATTTTTAAATATGTAAATTTTATTTTTATATCAATACTTAAATAAAATGAATTAAAAAAATGTACTCTCTCTGTCCCCCATAGATCTTCCCAATAGTCCTTTTTCTTTATCCACAATAGATCTTCTCATTTCATTTTTTAACAAGTAAAATACCACAACTACCCACACTTACTTTATTTATTACACCTCACCCACTTCATTTAATACACTCCACCCATTTTTCATTAAGGGTATTATGGTAAACTTTCATCTTTTTTCAACTCTCCTTAGAAACCACCAAAAGTCAAAATGAGAACATCTTAGAGGGACGGAGGGAATAATATTTTACTTCGTTTTGCAAAATGTGACAAACAATTTGAAGGAGTAATTTATATGATATACGGAGTAGTAATGTAGTATGGTAATTTCAGTTTAGAAAATCCATGAAATATGGCCCCATTTTAAACAACATGGCTTGCAATATTTTATTTCCATAAACACCCCTTATTAGACCCAATAATCCAATTTTACCATTCAACCCTTCTTTTCTTGTTTACCAGGGCAAAATCACTTCATATAAAATTTAAGGAAAGTAAAATGTGCTGTTGAAAGTGAGGTAGAAGAGAAAATTTGCGAATCACTTAACATTTTCTAAAAAAGGAAAGTGTCTTTATTTGAAAAGTTCCAAAAAGAAAATAAGAAATACTCTGTATTTAGGAAAGTTTAACACAATTTTACCATTTAGCTCTTCTTTTCTTGTCTACCAGTGCAAATTCACTTGACATAAAGTTTTAGGAAACTTAATGTGTGCGATTGAATGTGATGTAGAAGAGAAAAATATTTTGAGCTACTCAAAGTTTTCTAAAAAAAAGAAGAAGAGTCTTAATTTGAACATGCCAAAAAGGAAATAAGAAGTATTTAGCGACAAAGGTAGTAAATGTTTGTGCAATGCAACAAACACTTGTTTGTGCGTATCAGTAATACACTTGGTTTACAAACATTAGTGTACCCTAGCACATCTCTATTCCATATTCCATGTAAATAAGAAAACATACTTAAGAATACCGTACTCTAACCATGTAAATCAAGGCCTTAAGTATATATGGTTCTTCATGGTGTTTATATTTAATCTGACCAATCGCTTAGTTCGATCTCATAGAAGAGGCCATCAATCACACGCATTTTATCGAACATATTGTTTGCAATGAAAATATGGAGTACAATACCTTGCTAAATCTGTTTTGTCACTGAAGAATTTGCAGAGATGATTGCGAAAATCTTATTAATTTTCTCTAAATTTTAAAACTCGTAACATATTACACTACATAAGAGTTGTTCTATTAGTTGGAGACTTTTGAATTTTCTCAATAATCAGCCAAACGGGTTCATTTTGTGTGAATCCAAACAATAACAAAAAATCAAATTAATCTCATACTTAAAGTGCATGCAAAACTGCTTAAACCAAATGCAGATTAAATTAATTCTAAACTCCATGTAATCAAGATTTCATCAATCTACCCCTTTAATTCCTCTTAATCATTACCCTAATCAAATGATTATTAGAGCACTACTACTATTTTCTAATCTAATTACTCTAAATTGTACCATAATTTGGAGAACTTCCCCTTCCCAATAGTCCCCATTAGATAATTAAGATTAATCATTAATCTAATTAATCGTAATTAAACATCATAACCTTACAAAGAAAATACTCAATTCCGGTCCGCTATTCGCGTCGGGGCTTATCATGTACAGTGTCTCCGAGTCCTTCGACCCCACCGTCCGGTCAAAATGCGCCCTGACGTAAGCGATCTCGCCGTCCGGCCCGTCCACGTCGGATTTCCCCGGCAGCACTCCGGCGCCCATCGACACCACCTTCAGCGCCTCCATCACCCCGAGATCCTCCTCCGTCGCCTCCCGCCTCTTCCCGTACCCGATCTTCCTCCCGTTGCAGAACATCGTCCACACCGGTTCTTCTAGAAGCTTCACCCTCGCCGTCGCCGCCGCCGTCGCCGCCTTCTCGCATTCCATCGTGATCCTCACCATCCCCTGCCCCATCTCCCTCTGCAGCGCGTGGGTCTGCATCGCCATTTCCAGGACAAGCGTCGGGAGCGTCCCGGGGTTTTCCTGGACGGAGAGGCTCGCCCGTCCCTTCCGGTACCCGAACAGGGTACCCGTGACGCGGGTTCCTCCGCCGCCGCCGCCGCGGACTGGGCCGTCGGGGAATCGGCCGACGGCGTAGGGGATGGAGGGGAACTTGCAGACGGGGTGGGTGATGATTGGGAATGACCGGAAAACGGACCGCATTACTCGGAGCACCTTCTCCGGCCGGCCCTTCCGCTTGGTGGCGGAGGGCTCGACGAGGGAGGAGGACGACGGCGGATGGTTCGACGGGGAAGACGATTGGCTGGCGGTGCTCGGGCGGCCTGGCTCCGCCGTCGCTGGTTCTCCCATTATGATTTCTGTTTTGTTTAATGGGTTCAGATAATTGCAACAACCAGCCTCGGGGAGAGTGCCATTTGAGGCGGACAGAGACCGGAGAAATATGTGGTGAGATTTGATTAACTATAAAGAGAGAGAAAATTAGAAAATCTCTGTTCTTTGTACATAGGTAACATGGTGAAACTCATTCCGATAGATAATGGAGACAGCTCTGATTTTTTCAAATTGACAAATTTTTTGTTTTGGATTATCTTAATTTATACGGAGTATTATATATTAATATAATAAATTAAAGATTTTTTTATTTATTTGGGTGTTCAATTCCAAATCAATCAAATAAAACTCAAATTTTGATTAAGAACAAGTATAATTTATGATTAATTTTCAAACTCGATCTTGGATCAAAAAAACAAAACTTTGTTTGCAAAGAGTTACTTTTGTTAAACAGGAGACCATTTGGTAAAATCATAGTTTTCAGAACCGGACCGGTGACCGAACCGGTCAAGGTACTAGTTCACTGGTTTACTGGTCGAACCAGTGGTTCAACTGGTCGAACCGGTGGTTTAAACATATTTAAAAATTATATAAATATAAATATAAATATATATATAAATATATATATATATATATAAATAAATAAATATATATATATATATGTGTGTGTGTGTGTGTGTGTGTGTGTGTGTGTATCTGTGTGTGTGTGTGAATATGTATATGTATATATATTTACACACACATACATACATACATATAGACACACACACATTCTCATTTATAAATATCTAAAGAAAGTAATTTATAACATTTAAATAATATTATATTAATATACTTGAGTTATTTTATAAAATTAAAAAATAAAATTTATATATTAAAAAAATATAAAAGAATTTTAAATGTTGATTTTATTTTTTTTTCAAATAAGTTGTTTAATATTAAAAAGACAAAATCTTTGCATGATTTGCATTTTGTAATAGTATCAATAATATTAATGATTTTGTGTGTGACTCATAGCTATAGAATATTATATTTATCAAATTGAAAAGGAATTTATATACAATCTTTTTTGGTATTATGAAATATTATAAAAGATTATGTGAACTTGTAACAAAAAGCCTCATTGGTTGGATGGTTAGGAACTCAACCAAACATATAAAAGGTCTTGGGTTCAAACCCCCATTGATGCATGTTTTGGAAAAAATCATGTTTTGGAAAAAATCAGCAAAAAAAAAAAAATTTGCGGACCGGTCCGACCGGCCGGTTCTTACCGGTTTAAACCGGTTCGGGCCGGTTCAAAGCAGGTTACGGTCCAATGGGCTGGACCGGACCGGTTGGACCACCGGTTCGCCGGTTCACGGTCCGAACCGGCCGGTCCGGTCCGGTTTTTAAAACTATGGGTAAAATGTCTCCATTGGATTTGGGAATGATCTAATTCTGATAGCAAAAATCCACTCTTTTTAAGACCCAAATTTACTTGTGGAATTTATAGAAATAACTTATGAGTAACTTTAGCAAACTAAAATTGGTCAGAATTTTTGCTAAGGGGTTGCCACTCCTTTGACCCGACTCCTCACAATGACGCTCCTTCCGAACTCTTGCCACGAGGTGATATCCCCTTAGAGCCCCCCCCCCTCCCCCCAAGTTACTATGGCATTACACTCAAACAAGTGTGTGCTCCTTATCACGTTACTTGTTTAATGTATAATACGACTTCATTTGATCAAAAAGTCAATCTAATTACACTAAAAATAATAATATTAATATTCATATTCTATTTTAGTGTAATCTTTGATTAACTGAAACAAAGTCAGCTGAGATAACAAATTTATGCATAATTAAAATATCGTGACAATTATATTTTATTTTAGTAGATTACATATTCTAAATATTCAAATATCAGGATGTCTCCATTGATCGATCCCGTGCTATTCATACTAAACACATGTTGATAATAGACACAAAAGTTTTCATACTTTAAAGTTTTAATTGGACATTATATTTTGAGATGATATAAAAATGTGTTCTTTCACTTCTTTGCCAAACACGCCATTACCCCTTCCCATATCACCTGCTACGTGGCACCCCTTCCCGCCTCTTGTATTTCTCTTCCAGCCAAGTCACATCCAGTCTTCTCTTCCTCCGCCCCCCTCTCTCTCTCGCCCGCCACTGATCGATTTCACAGTTAAAAGCATTCTGTTTACTGGGCACAATCGAGAGAAAATGGCGAATATTTTGGCGGCTTTCTCGGCGGCCGCGCTCCCTAAGGTGATATTCCTCGCGCCCAGCTCCGGTTCCAGAAGAACCCGACTTCCCATCGCGAAATTGCGCGGCCGCACAAGGCGGGGCACTGTGGTCCAGTCTGGAGCGCCGGCCGTCCGGAGAGAGGAGGGTGTTGTCTTGGAAGGAAGCGACGGAGAGTTGGCCATTAAAGTGAACGGGGGTTTGAATGGGCTCGCAGGTTTGGCCGAGAGGTATAGCAATGGGAGCATCGGGACTGGGAATCGGAGCTTGGTGAGGGCCACTGAGGTCTTTGAGAAGAAGAAGAAGAAGAAGAAGACTGTGGAGGAGATTGGGAAAGAGGAGGCTTGGTTTAAGAAGAAAGGGATCGATCAAGCCGAGGTAATGTTTAGTCTCTGAGTTTCTTGTTTTGCACTTAATTCATCTGAGTATTATTTTTGGATATTGTCTGTTTCTTATATTAAAAGCAAAACTCATCAGCCATGTGGAACGCTCTTGAAGAATTCACATTGTTTATTACTCTGTATTAGGAACCTAGAAGTTTTTGGACAGTGTGGTACACTCTTGAAGGGTTCTGTTAATTTTAGTTGAACATAGAAATTATAGGGTTTGCCAAGAGCCCAAGATGCTGATGCATTGTTGATTTGCTATCATTATCTTCGTAAAATTGGACCAATTGGTGTGAGTTGGACATAAATTTTGCAGGTATCAGTTGCTCCTGGTGGTCGGTGGAGTAGATTTAAAACATATTCAACAATTCAAAGGACACTGGAGATATGGGGATTTATTTTCACTTTTGCCTTCAAAGCTTGGCTAAACAATCAGAAGTTCTCTTATCGGGGTCAGTTTGGCATCATATATTAGTATGTGTTAGTCTGTGATCAATATACTTGAATTTGTGGTCAATACTCCGTATTATTTTGAGTAGCTTACTAAATATCTAGAACGTCAAATATGTAAAATGCTATACGCTCTGGACCTGTAGTTATTTATTGTCGTGTTTTGACCTCCTTGTCAATTCTTGAGAATAACCAGCATATGCAAAGCCATTTAATGCAATGTGTGTAAAAATCCATCATTTTACCTACAATTTCTTTTCGTATCTATAATAAGTAACCCAATTGAGATGCACCTACACAGGAGGGATGTCAGAAGCGAAGAAAGTTAGTAGGAGGAAGACTCTTGCAAAATGGTTGAAGGAAAACATTTTGAGATTAGGTCCTACTTTCATCAAGATTGGTCAGCAGTTCTCCACTAGAGTGGATATTCTTGCTCAGGAATACATTGATCAACTGTCAGAACTTCAGGTCCGTTATCCGTAGTATCTTTTTAAAAATACTGTACTGGGCCATTTACTCTTTTATTGCATGCAGAACGCTACTAATCCTACTATTATGGTATTTTTGTTTTCATAGGTTTGAGACTTTGAGTAAACAGTCTTTTTTTGCTTATTAGTCCGTATTAATGTGCTTTTAGAAATGAGGTCATGAACAACCTGATTGTCTAAAGATGTGTTCTCAAGCCATCACTAATCAATGGAAGAGTGATTTCTTCAACTTCTAACCTCAACTATCTCTCAAGTGCTTATTTATTATTGAGAAAAAGTTGGATATTCCCTTCTACTAGTTCGAGATATTCAATTGGCTTCCTGACTAACAACTTTACTGAACTCCCTAAAGCTCCAGAAAACATCCCTCCCATGTTTCCTGGATAGGTTGCTGACATGTAAGTTAAAAACCCAATCATCATATGATTGCCATTTAATCCAAAATATCCCAATCAACGTTGAACTTGGTGTTTATTCTCCCCCATCTTTCAGCTTTAATTACATCTATACAATTAATTAGCACTATTAATTTAAGGAAAATTCTATGCACTATAAACATTGGGAGGGTCACTATATATTTGGCACAGTAGAATTTCTCGTAAATTTAATGTCACTGACCCCAACAGGATCAAGTCCCTCCATTCCCATCAGAAAATGTCGTATCAATACTTGAAGAAGAATTTGGATCTCCTTTGGATGATATATTTGACAGATTTGATCTTGAACCGATAGCCGCTGCTAGCCTTGGTAATTTTCATCTAGCACTAGTCATATACGGAGTACTTTTTTTCCTTCAAGTTATCAATTATACTGTACATGTTCATTCTTTTAAGCTACCAACATGTTAATAAGAAATTACACATGCTATTCATTGCATTGTCTTATGCAGGACAGGTGCATCGTGCACAATTGAAAGGCCAGGAAGTTGTTGTTAAAGTGCAGAGGCCGGGGCTTAAGGATCTCTTTGACATTGACCTTAAAAACTTGAGGGTTGTTTTCTTATACTTGTGTACCTTTTATACATGTAGGATTCTTTTAGTAGTCTCAATGAACTCTGCTTGTTATTGTCATTACCCAATAACAGCATGCTTATTTTTTTTCAATATATGGAATCTCTCCTTATTAAATTCCTTGATTATGTTATTTCTTTAAGAACTTAGTCTAATGGTACTCCGCAGTTAGTTCAGGACTTTAGTAAATCACATCACACATGTACTTTTGACACCTGTAGGATTATTATTTTATTCTCTATGATGTCAGGTTGTTATTGTCATTATCCATTAATAGGATGCTTTTTTTTCTCAATAAATGGAATCTCTCCTAATTAAGATTCCTTTTATTATGTTACTTCTCTAAGAAATTACTCTATTGGTACTTTGCAATAAATACAGAACTGAGAACTTTAGTAATTCACATCACACATTTTACAAAGTGATTAGGTTGTCAGGATTAATCACTATTGAGAAGCTGTTATAGCCTTGAGAACGGTGCTGTTAAATGGGTACCACAGTGTAATTTTTTGTTGAATGGTGGTTCTCTTGAGGTGCCTTATGGTGGAATTTCGTCTATCCCTTCGATTGGCAATAACAAATTTTTCTTTTGTCATGACCATGGCTTTTAAGTTTTGGATTGCCATTTGCTTTGAAACTGTTTGTACATTATTTTGCAATTTCATCATTTAGTTATTTGTTTTTTAAGGTGATAGCTGAATATCTTCAAAAAATTGATCCCAAGTCAGATGGTGCAAAAAGGGACTGGGTTGCCATTTATGATGAGTGCGCAAATGTCTTGTATCAGGTAGAAAGAAACCTATTGCTCTATAGCAACTCTTTAATTTTATTTTCTTGAACAAATTTTAAACTATAAACCTTGACGTAGATATATTCCATGTACTTCTAATGATTTTTGAGAAACAAATATTATGTTCTAATTTCTGCCAAGATTGTGGTTGACTACTGCCCTACTGGAGTTGTTGTTTCTCTTATAAAGTATTTTTAGTAAAATCCTACTCAAGCTTCAACTACCATTTTTCTATAATATTTTGTTTATCACTTTTGTTTACTGACAAAAGATTATATTTTATCATCTCTAGGAAATTGACTACATAAAAGAAGCTTCTAATGCAGAACTATTTGCAAAGAACTTTAAAAATCTGGACTATGTGAAAGTACCAACAATATATTGGGACTACACGACTACACAGGTTTTAACTTATAGTTCCCACAAAAATTTGACATAAACTATTCAATTTTTGTATAATAAGTGTAGCTGATTGGTGCCTTCTTCTCTAGGTCCTCACCATGGAGTATGTTCCAGGGATAAAAATAAATAGGATACAAGCATTAGATCAGTTGGGAGTTGATAGGAAGAGGTAACTCATTGCTACAGATTTCTTTCAAACTTTGTACTTGGTATCTACTTTAAACACTGGCTCAACTCCATTCGGATTGCCATCATGATTCTCTTTCTGGTATTTTTCATGCATGTGGAAATAACCTATGACGGTGACAATTAGAATCTTCATCTTATTACTCTTCATTTTTCATTCCTATGAAAGGGATTATGGCATAAAACCTTGCCACAATGCTTTTTTCATGAATTTAGTGTCAATTAATTTAAAAAATTACCTTGCACTATAAATTTATAGCCACCAACCAACTAGATGGTGATGTAGTGGTGGTGATGATGATGTTGAGGATGAGCATACACTTCATAGTTCCATAAATTTATATTTCATTGGCCTGCTTCATAATTCCACCAGGTTGGGGAGATATGCTGTTGAATCTTATCTGGAGCAGATTCTATCTCATGGATTTTTTCATGCCGATCCTGTGAGTTTTTGTTACAAAATATCTCTCTTATCGTACTTGAACACACTTTGTTCTCCTTTGCTTGAATTTGCAAATGTTGACCTTGAGTAAAATTAAGCTGTGCAAACATGATTACGAACTATATTTGCTGTGCTAAATTTTCATGTCTTTTACTCTTGAATGTGCGAAGGTTGATGATTTCTAAAATCTAGCTGTTGCAAACATGAATATTAACAATGTTATAATCCTTTTTGTACATGGCCTATCTATTGACAATGTTTTAGCTTCAGGCAAATAGGTCTAAATCAAAATAGCACATTTAACTTTCCTTGCTTCTTACTTTCAATGAAGTTTTAGGAAGTAAATGCAATAATGCATCAAGGGTCTAACACAAACAAACTCTGTTTTTTTATAGGGATAAGACTGCGCACATCTTTCTTATGATTATAAGTATTGGGTTTGGCAATATCTTCTTATTATTAAGCAACATACAACTTGGTTGTAGACTTCTAGCAAACTACTATGTTTCATTATTAACTTTAATTTTATCATTCTCAATTCTACATTAGAGACGAAATACTGTTAGAGTATATAACAATCATTCTTGGGCCACAACCACAAGCTTGAACTTTTGGTTGAGTTGGTTCCTTGACATGGTATCGGAGGCTTGATGACCAAGAGCTCACGAGTTCAAAAACTCACCGCCACCCAGTTTTAAAAAATTAAGGTTTCACGCGCAAGGCTCAAAGAGGTCACGCTGAGGGGGCGTGTTAGAGTATATAACAATCATTCCTGGGCCACAACCACAAGCTTGAGCTTTTGGTTGAGTTGGTTCCTTGACAAATACTAATATATTGACTGTGTGTGGATAGAACTGAGGTACTTATGAATTATTGATTGTGTGTGTGTCCGTGGTGGGCTATTTAAAAACTTATTTGGAGGACTGAAATTGATTTTCTTTGAATTTTGTCTTACAGCATCCGGGAAATATTGCTGTTGATGATGTTAATGGTGGAAGATTGATCTTTTATGATTTTGGAATGATGGGAAGGTACATGAAATAAATTCCTCTTGGCCAAAATGCCATTTAGGAACATTTCAAATTTTCAATGATCCATTATCATCCATAGTCTAACTTCTAGTGATTGCAGTATAAGTTCAGATATCAGAGAAGGCTTACTAGAAGTATTTTACGGGGTTTATGAGAAGGATCCAGATAAGGTAATTATTTCTTAATTTGTAGATCCACTAAATTCTTCTTAAGGTAAGGCAAATAAGAAGTTTTTTGCAAAGTAACTACAGTATATTTGATTATTTATATGATGTGATGAAAGACTATATACCTCTTGAATTGCAGCTTCTGCAAGCAATGATTCAAATGGGCGTTCTTGTTCCTACTGGAGATATGACAGCTGTCAGAAGAACTGCTCAGTTCTTCCTTAACAGGTTGTTTTTGGATGAAAATCTGTTCAATGTGTTTTTTGAGGGTGAATTTGGAGATAGCCAACGAGAATTTTTGTGCCCACTGCCCAGCATACTTCAATTTTCTCATGTTTATATTTGACTAATTTAAATGTAAAGAAGGCATTCTAGTAAATTTCACTTGATATTATGCAAAGAGATGGCGAATCATAAAAAACCAGTGTTTTGATATTGTTTTTGAAGATTATATGTCAAGATTCTGGATTACTCCGTCTGTCCCACAGCTTACACTTTACTGTACTTTACTCTTTGACTTCACGTAGTTAAAGAGAAGTGCTGAAAATTGAGAAGTGTATGGGTGAAATCTTTTTTAGAAGATAGAGAAATGCTTTGAATCACATTCCTTTAAAAAATGGGAGAAATTTAAAGTTAATTTTGGGAAAGCAAAGTATAAAGTTAATTGCGGGAGGGAGCATAAATTAAATACTAGTATGAAGCTAATTTGATACCTGGACTCCTTAGATTAAATATTAGTTCAGGTGTTCCTCACTCGATATCCTGTTGTTTGGAATAGGAATTCACAAGTTAATTGAACTCTAAAATACTCTAGTTATCTTACTTGTTACAAATGCTAATGTAGTTATTTTACCTGGTTTTTGGAATCAATAGTGGCATGCAAAGAGTGGCTAACTGATTATGATTTGTTTTGAATTTCCAACGCTATACATCAACTTGGAAACTAATTTTTTTTTGTGATTCAATGGGCCTTTATGAATAATTTGAAGTTTTGAAAAGCGCCTTGCTGAACAGAAGAGAGAGAGGGAGTTGGCAAAAACAGAACTTGGATTCAAAAAGCCTCTGAGCAAAGAAGAAAAGATAGCAAAAAGGAAACAACGTTTAGCTGCAATTGGTAATCTACACTTGATACCCTTAAAGTTTGTCATCCCTCTGATCATGACTTTTTTTTTCATTTTCTTTATTTCTTTGATCTATTTCCTTTTTCTTTCAAATGAATAAATAATTATATAATTTATGTTCTATTGTCAGGTGAAGATCTATTATCCATTGCAGCCGATCAGCCATTCCGCTTTCCTGCCACGTTCACTTTTGTTGTCAGAGCATTTTCAGGTATTTTATCAGTTATTACAACTGTGCTTAGTTAATTGCTACGCAGTCAGTTAATGTTTGTGTCTTTGTGACATATATTACCTTTTGAAAAATATTAGTTTTGGATGGCATTGGTAAAGGTCTCGATCCACGGTTTGACATATCTGAGATTTCTAAGCCGTAAGTACATCTTTTGTTGTCAATGTTATCTATTTGAATTTCGTGATGATGGAAGTCATGGAACTACTCTCCCTTTCTGCTTTTGAACAATCTCTTGCTCTCTAGGTATGCAATGGAATTGCTCAGGTTTCGCGAAGCTGGAGTTGAACTTATTATAAGGGCAAGTTACACCTAAACCTAAACCATTTTGTTTTCCAAAGTTGTGCTCCTTCCATCCGTTACATACATTCATAGCTTGGCTTGACAGTATTTAATGACCGAGTTCTTTTTCCATTTGACTTCCAAGTTTGCCCTTTTAAGTGATTGGGACATTGGGAGTAATAAATGGCAGTACGCTTGGATATTAAACTGGGGTAAAAAAGTAAAGTAACGGCATTTTTAAAACCAAATATGGGATAAGTTTATTTACAAATGCAAAGGGAAAGTATGAATATTATTTTGGGACGGAGGGGTTAATTTGTATTTTTCCGTTTTGGCATTTCTGCTACTTTATTTCAGGACTTAAGGAAGAGATGGGACAGACAAGCTCGTGCATTTTCCAACCTGTTTAGGCAGGCTGATAGGGTTGAGAAGCTTGCAGAAGTTATCCAAAGATTGGTAGATACAATGGATTATTTAAGCTTCTTAGGTTATTTATTATGCAGTATTGATAGGCTTGGTTTAGTGGTATTTTTCTCACTTAATTTGATGAAATCCCCTTTCAACCACATATTATTATTTTTAGCTTATTCACTGCCATGTTCATATAGGCTGCTAAGGAAAATGAATTTTTAATGTTTGATTTAATCTCGGAAAATATGAACGAAAATTAAATTTAATTAGGACTTCTTAAGATTTTATAAAGGTTCCTCAGTCTTTTTATAAGCAACAACCTACCAAGTGGAGTCCCACAAATGGGGTATTAGAAATCAACAAGCCCAGTAAAATCCCACAAAAAATAGGGTGTAATGACAATATACTTTTTTAATAGTTTCCCCACAAATTTTCCTTCCTTCCAAAGTTCTCTGTTTTTCTTCTTATTTCTCCCTAACAAACTCCGGATTCCAAAGGACATTTAGATCTTCTATTGGTGAAATTACAGGAGCAAGGTGATCTGAAACTTCGGGTTAGAGCTTTGGAGTCTGAAAGGGCTTTTCAACGTGTCGCTGCTGTTCAGAAAACCGTGGGAAGTGTAAGTTGCCCTATTCTTCAATAGCATGCCAGTGTCTTTTTATTGCACCTAATCGTGGGTTGTCTTTCTTGGGACACGAACCAACCAACAGGCAGTTGCAGCTGGAAGCTTAGTTAACCTTGCAACAGTTTTGTACCTTAGTTCTATAAGAGTAAGTGGGGCCCAACCTGGTTTGTGTTGTTGGATACTGCATCAGACCTATGTTCAACCAACCTGTTGTTTAATAGCTTTGCTGCTCTCTCTCTATTCATCAGGTGCCTGCTATGATTGCATATGGCTTGTGCGCTTTCTTCGGCTTCCAAGTTCTGTTTGGCATTCTCAAAGTTCGAAGTTTAGATCAACGCGAAAGATTAATCACCGGAACTGCTTGAACAAAAAGGTGAACATGCATATATACAAACATCTCTTTACTGCTGATGATTTCTTTCCTTCAATGCGTTCTAGTGTGCTTGTTCGTTTTGAGTTTTTTTGAAGCTAAACTGGATAAATTTTAATATCGATTATTAGTACAAAAATGATCGAATTAGAGTTATCTCCTAAAATATTTTCAAAGAATTATTATGTTTTATTTTATTTAATTGATAATCAGAGTTTGTCTATTTTGACTGTCAAGAAGTCCATCCAACTAGACGAACACATCACGACGGATGAGAGTATATCTTCACGGGGGCCATTTTTTTAAATTACCGCTCGCGGAAATTTTTACTTCCCTAGTTACTGTCTTATGGTTAAACATGTCATTGAAATTAGGTTGCCCATTAAACTGACCTTAGCTTGATGTACATACTGTATAATTTTACATAGTGGTCTGAAGTTCATACACAACCAGAATCTGCCCCAAATTTGGGGGCATGAATTGTGTGTATAAAAGATGGGCGAGCCACTTAGTTCCTGTTGTGTATTGTATTATTTTATTCATTCTTAAACTCAATTTTTGAATAAAATGTAGAAATTTATGATAACTAAAAATCTAAAATTTATGACAACTTTATCTTCAATATGAAGTACGATAATAAATTTGACATATTAATAAATTGGTTGATATTGTTCCTTTTTAAAATTGTTTGACTATTTTTGTATATTACTCGTATGGTATATACAAATTACTTTTCTGATAGTCAACTTTAGTCTAATAAGGGCCCTATTTTTCATTTGGCCTAAGCCAAAAAATTTGATGGATGACACTTGACCTCACTGAGCCTGAACACACGGATATTGGCATTTCACGGCTTTGGAATAAGTTTTAGGCGGCGGCTGACTTGTTGGTTGGGCTTTGCAGTGTTTCTTGATTGATGAGATTGTTCTTTCTAAAAAATCAAACGAGAGGTGAAAGCTAATTAACATGCATAGTGATGGAAGCATTTTGGCGTAGTGACAAAGAAGTTAGCTTATCCACATTTAGTGTTTAAGCCTCATCCCTGCATTGAGATTAAGATTATTAGATTGAACATATACTCCAGTAATGGGTTGATTGGTGGTGACACATTCGTCGCCAAGACAAACCACGTGCAAGTGGGAGAGAGAGCAAACTAGGGCTTGATTTTTCCATAGCTCTGGGACTATATAGAAATATAGGATAATTGAACTTAGTAATTTCATTAAACATAAACCAACTATTTAGAATCAGCTCGGTTCATGTGACATTGTCTTGCAATGTCATAGTATGACCTGAGCCTTTGACGGTACTTTGTTCGAAAAATTGATATTCCTATGCCTCCTAACCCTCGTAAACCTCCTTTGTCCCCCGGCCCCATACTGGGTGGCTGGTGGACTATCAATTTGTTGAACGGAGTACCGCAGAAAGTTCGGTTCATACTATGACACTGGGTTCAATGTCACTTGAACCTTGTCGATGAAAAGGACAATTGACTAATATAGTACTCCCTCCGTCCGCCTAAGATGTTCTCATTTTGACTTTTGGTGGTTTTTAAGGAGAGTTGAAAAAGGTGAAAGTTTACCATAATACCCTTAATGAAAAATGGGTGGAGTGTGTTAAATGAGGTGGGTGAGGTGTAATAAATAAAGTAAGTGGGGGTAGTTGTGGTATTTTACTTGTTAAAAAATGAAATGAGAAGATCTATTGTGGACAGAGAAAAAGGGCTATTGGAAAGATCTATGGTGGACAGATGGAGTAATATAGTAGTTCGTCCGTGCTCCGTAGTCCGCATTAATGGAGCTAGCTATGAAACCTTTTAACAAATAATAGTTACGATAATCCTAAAAGTGTAAATTTAAATTATGTCTCAAAGCTTTACACACACCATACAGACTGTTATTAACCATGTCGTATAGACAATAAAAATTTGTATTATCTGAACAAAACTTAGGGTCATAGTTGGAGTTACCTAGCACGGTTCTTTAACCAAAGTGGTATGTGCACACTATATTTGCAAATTAGATGTGCACACGACCACTCCCACCATAATTTTTTTATGGCAATAAAAAAATTAAAAAGTATTACATCCGTCCCAAAATAGATTATATACTTACTATTCCGAACTATCAATAATTTTTATTTGCTATCATGTTTTATTGATTGTTTTATATAATAAAATATTCTTGTCATTACTTATTTTATAAATCTTTTGATGTAGTTTTTATTACAGAGTATATAAGATGCATTTTATGGAGTAAATTCTATAAAAGGTCTCCATTTATATGTCATTTTCCATATTTAGTCTCCACATATCAAATATTAATAATTTAGTACCAAATTATTATATTGTTTTCCACAAATGGTCCTATGTTTACATTCCCGTTAATGAAGGTTACTGGTTGCGGGTTAACTCATCCATGAAGTTTATTGGTTTTGATTTTGGGTTTCACCAAGAAGACAAACAATTGAAAGATGAGTGATGATCTCAGTTTTGGGTTCAGAGTTTCAAACTCAGCGACGGGCCGTGTTTGGGAAGGACTACGAGAGGAGGGAGGAAACTTAACTGAAGAGAAAGACGAGTGTGAATTTTCAATTTTATCTATGTTCGTAACGAGAATGTTAACAAAGTACTATTCGTGAAAAACAATACTCTATAATAATTAGGGACTAAATTATTGATATATGATATTTGTGGACTAAATATGAAAAATGACCTATAACTGGGACCATTTATGGGATTACTCCATTTTTTATTTCTATATCAATTTGTAAATAAATTAAATTTAGAAAGCACCAGGTTTTTCACATTTTTAGAATTATTTAATCTAATTTGGAACAAGAGGAATAGATAAAAAAATGTGTGAAGATGAGAGAGATAGTGTCAAAAATAATGTGAAAAATAGGGTGTGTATACTCACTACCACTCTTTTTTGTATATCCACACTGAGAAATTCTAAGTTCAAAATCTGATAGTTGTGATGAGAGATAAAATATGATATTTTTGTCGCCTCTCCTTTTGTAGAATTTTTAATGTAGTTTTTAATAGAGTATATTCCTAAAATGGATCTCTCTAATAAATTGTTTTCCGGAATCAGTCTCAATAACTTTTAATTACCTATATGGTCTTCTATAATTGTGATTTTATTCTCTAGTTAGTCCATCGTAAGTAATGTTATTTAAATGATGATTAATTGGGGGGCGTGAGGTTTGGATATTTTTTATCAGCTAAATTTAGAACACATTCTTAAAATGATAATTTTTAATGAAGTGCTTTCCCAAAATGGTTTTTCTAATTTAAGATGTGTATTTGATTCGAATTTTAAAATATTTTTTTATATAAGTTTTTAATAGTTCATAGATTATGTATAGTCAATTTTTTTTAAATTTTACATCTAATTGTATAGATATGACCATTTCGAGAATATACTTTAAATTTAGATGATAGAAATATCGAAGTATCCTTTAATTAATTATTATTTGAATAACATTATTTACGAAGGAGTGCCTAGAAATAAATCTCAATTATAAAAGATCAAGTATGTAATTAGAATTTATTGACAACTGATTTGGAAAAATATTTTATTACAAAGGACCACTTTATTTGATTTTTATTTCTTATTAATATATCAATTTTTAAATAAAATAATTTCAAAAAAATTAGAGATTTTAGCACATGAATATGTAATCAATTGAGGGGGTAAGAAGTACGGAGCATCAAATGTCACTGCCTGCGGATGAGGATGACACAACATGACTTTCACGGAGTTGTTCCCTAATTATCTCACTCCCAAGTCCCAATCATGAATCACCACGAACTTATGCAATGTTTAAATATTTAAAATTTAATTTTTAGTTCAACGTCAATTTTTAAATAAAATAAAATTTAAAAAAATTGTATTTTTGTTTCATTTTGTATAATATGTCATGTTTTAGGATCGACGGAGTGTTATATTCCATACAAATTGTGTACTCTCTATTCCAAAATTGATTACTACCTCCGTCTCTGACTATGTGTCCAATTTTCACTTTATTTAAATCAAACATTTTCAGCATTTCACCTATAATTAATAAAATATATATTTTATATTAATTATATAAAATAATATTTTGAAAATATGTTATATAATAAATCTAGTAAAACTACTTTTGTATCAATATCTAGTAGCATTTTTGTTTAATAATTTGAGATCAAAGATTTTACCAATTTTGACAAAAAAATCAAAAGTAGACAAATAATCAGAGACGCAATGAGTACAATTTTTTTCTCTCGTCTCTCGATAACTTATACTCCGTATATATGTATATTTTGATTAATTATTTCAAAAAAATAAAATATTCTTCCCAATCTTATCTTGTAGAAGTTTTGATGTAATTTTTAATATATATGATACAATTTGATAATAACTTGTCTTATTGAATATTGAAGGATATGACCCTATATATAGGGAATACAAGAGTAATCAAAGTACAAGTAGGAAAGGAAAGAGTAATCCTAGTAGGAAAGGAAAGTAGTATCCTAATTTAATTACATTTCCTAATATCCCCCCGCAAGCTGATCAACGGAGACGAGGGGCAGCTTGGAACATAAGTACTCAAAAGGAACTGGCGGAAGCGGTTTGGTAAGAATGTCTGCTAGCTGCTCTGAGGAGGAAACATGATGTGGAGTCATAGTCCCTGCCATAACCTCATCGCGTACAAAGTGACAGTCTGTGCCCACATGCTTCATGCGATCATGAAGAACCGGATTTTTGGTGACACAGATAGTCGACTCATTGTCACAGTATAACTTTGGTTTGGACGGAGGAATACCCAGCGCATCAGTGATATATCGAAGCCACATAGCTTCTGCAACCCCTGCAGCCATAGCTCGATATTCAGCTTCAGTAGATGATCTAGAAACACGAGTCTGCTTTTTCGTGCACCAAGAGATGATATTAGGACCAAGTAGGAGTATGTAGCCCGTGGTAGACTTACGATCATCTTTATCATTTGCCCAGTCAGAGTCAGAGTAGACAGATAGGTCGAATCCCCCCTTGCGAAAAAGAAGACCACGATTCAAAGTGCCTTTGAGATAGCGCAGAACACGTTGTAAGGCATGATAGTCCTGCTCAGTGGGGTTGGGGTACGGTTCTGAGGTTGGACCGTTTGTGGCGTATCCATAGGGAGGGGGTCGGGCGGTCGTCCGTGACTGGTGGGACGGGTCTGGGGTTGGACCGTCGGTGGGACAGGAGCATGTGTGCCTGGGCTTGGAGGAAAAATAGGAGTTATAGGAGAGGGTGACGGGAGGGATGACAATTTGAGATATGGAAACTGATCTTCGACGAACCGAACATGACGAGAGACATAAACTTTTTGAGACACGGGTTCATAGCATTTATACCCTTTAGTGGTGGGGTGATATCCTAAGAAGACACAAGGAGTGGAGCGTGGTTGAAGTTTGTTGTGAGTGTAAGGGCGGAGCCATGGATAGACCAAGCAACCAAAGGGACGAAGGTGGGTATATGTAGGAGGACGGTTATAAAGAGTTTCAAAGGGAGATTTGTTGGAGAGACTTTTGGTGGGCATACGGTTGATAAGATAGTTTGCTGTGGCAAGAGCTTCGACCCAAAAGGTAGTCGGGAGAGCAGAGTCGTATAGAAGAGAAACAACCGTTTCAATGAGATGACGGTGTTTCCGTTCAGCGACCCATTTTGCTCAGGAGTGTAGGGACAAGAGGTGTGATGAAGGACTCCTAAAGTTTGAAGGAAAAGGCCAAAAGCGTTATTTACAAATTCTTTGCCATTATCACTTCGAAAAATTTGGATGTGAGAATTAAACTGAGTTTTAATCATTTTTTCAAAATTCACAAAAACAGAGTAAGCTTCAGATTTATGTTTTAGGGGATAAATCCAGGTAAATTTACTGAAATCATCAACGAAAGAGATATAAAATCGAAATCCGCTACAGGAAGGAACAGAGGTGGGACCCCAAACATCAGAATGTATTAATTGAAAGGGCGCTGTGGCCTTATGTTCAGACAATTCAAAAGGTAAACGACAAGACTTAGAGACATAACATGATTCACAATGTAAAGGTTCTGAAAACTGAAAACCTAAGGAAGACAAAATAGATTTGGCAATCGCAGGAGCTGGGTGACCAAGTCTACGATGCCAAGTGGACTCTTGGATAGCTTGATACGCAACGATTGGGAGTTTGGAAGGAAGTGTGTATAACCCATGCTCACAGAGGCCCTTGTACCGCACCTGGTTGGTAGGATTGTCCACTATCTGGAAATCATTGGCATTAAAAACAAGGGTGCAGTTGTTATCTTTGGTAAATCGATGGACAGACAATAGATTGGAGGTAAGGGAAGGGACATAATGAAGAGTAGAAAGGTGGTATTTACCATTAGGAGTATGGACAAAACCTGAGCCAGAGTGTGTGATGGGTAAGGATTGACCATTGCCTACGGTAATAGCATCAGTACCGGTGTATTGATGAGGAGATTGTAGCTGAGAATAATCAGACGTGACATGGGTGTTGGCACCAGTGTCCAGATACCAGTTTCCAGAATGATTACTCGTAGATGCATGCATTGCACGGGGAGCACT
>OOIL02000889.1:655844-666805 GCA_900332095.2 Cuscuta campestris | reverse complement strand
AAACTTTACGTTGTGGCAGAGTACGATTCAAGACCTATTGGTGCAGCAAGGTCTTGATCAAGCACTAGAGGAGGAGAAGCCTACCTCCATGAGTGAGAGCGAGTGGAGTAAAATTCAGAGGAGAGCTGTTAGTACTATCCGGTTGGCACTTGCTCCCGAGATTAAGTTTAGTGTGTTGAAGGAGACCACACCAAAGGCATTGTGGGATAAGCTCGAGAGCATCTATGCGTCAAAGTCGCTGACGAACCGGTTGTGTTTGAAGATGGAGTTGTACTCGCTCAAGATGGAAGAAGGAGGTAATCTTCATGACCACATCAACATGTTTAATCAACTAGTATGCCAGCTGATGAATGCCGATGACAAGATTAAAGACGAGGAGCAGGCGTTGTTGTTGTTAGCATCATTACCGAAGTCCTACAAGCCATTGGTGCAGACATTACTTGTAGGAAGAACAACTCTCACGGTTGATGAGGTGACTGCTGCTTTATGTGAGAGTGAGAGGATGATGAGGAATGACACTAACAACACAGGAGGTGATCGCATACTAGTTGCAAGAGAGTGTGGGCTAGGGAGGAACTCACCGAGGAGGCATGATGATCCTAGAGAGAGATTAAAGTCTAAGGTGCGTCGAGATCTAAGTGATATGGAATGCTACTATTGTAGAGAGAAGGGTCACATGCAAGTAAGATGTCCTCAAATGAGGGAGGACTTGAAGAAGTTGAGAGATACGTCGCAAAGGAAGGGTGATGGTGACTCCCACACGAATGTGGTCAGTGATGCTTATGATGGAGATTTGTACTTGGCAATGGGTGAAGAGGTTGCTAAGTCTGAGTGGGTGATGGATAGTGCTGCCTCGATGCATATATGCCGAGATCAAGGTTTGTTCGACACCTTGAAAATTGATGGAGAATTTGGTGACTTCAACTTGGCTAATGGTAAGAAGTTGAAGGTCAAAGGTATTGGAAGCGTGAGGATGAAGCTTCACAATGGTGCAAGCCACATTCTTCGTAATGTGAGGTACGTGCCTACTAGCAATACTAATGTCATATAATTGGGTGCAATGACATTAGAAGGGTGTAAGTTTTTTGGCACGAGCAAGTGGTGCAAGGTGTTCAAGGGGAGACGTTTGATCATGAGAGGATGCAAAAATGAGAAGAACGTTTGCAACTTGGATGGAAGAGTCGTGCAGAGAAAGAGTAGCGGCACTACACAGAAGAAAGTGAGTTTTTCAAACGATGTGAAGATCTTTGGAAATATAAATTAAGGGAGGAAATGTTAGGATATTAATTCAATATTTCCAAAGGTTTGTGAGAGGGGAGATTCTAGAGAATTCTATAAGTTGGTGGAGATGTGTAGAATTCTCTAGAATGTTGTAGAATTTTCTAGAGAAGTGTAGAAATCTCTAGAAATGTGTAGAATAGTCTAAAAGTTTCTAGAATATTCTAGAGCTTTCTAGAGAAGTGTGGAAGTCTCTAGAAGCGTGTGGAAGAATGTAGTATTCTCTAGAATATTCTAGAACTATGTGGAGTCCTCTAGATTCTTCTAGAACATTATGGAAGCATGTGGAGACTTTCTAGAAGATTCCAGAGATAAAGAGATGTGTGGAACATTCTAGAGAAGCCTAGCCTTGGTGAGGAGTATAAATAGGAGTATGGATGCCTCATTTGGCAAGGAGTGTGGAGGAAGAAGATAGTGAAGAACCAAGAAGGCTTCTTGAGAGTGCTTGTGAGTGAGGTGTTCCTAATACAAAGAGTGAAGTGTGCTACCCGTGTAATTGTAATCTTGTACATTTCTCTATATAATACAAAGTCTTTTTCTAAAGTCATGTCTTTGTATTATTGAGTGTGTGTGAGTGTACAAGAGTTTGGTTGTGTGAATCGGGGAAAGAGTTCGAGACTCGCGACAATTCCCCAACAAGTATTATTAATACTCCGAATTACCATATCATTTTTACATTAAATTTATTATTATTATTATTATCATTAATTAATTAAGGTATTATGTCGGGGTCTGAGCAGCAACAAGTGGAACGGAGGTATGAATTTATACAATCACAAACCAGTGTATATTTGGTGAGTCTATCTACCGGTCGAGAAATCAGAGGACTAAAATATAGAAAAAGAATGGGAGAAAGATCAAAGTAGGATTAAAACATTGAAAATATACCAAAATAGTACTTCCATGTTTTTATTTCCGAAATAGGACTTACATTACCAAACATGATCACATACATTACCAAAAAAGTATAGTAATTTGCACATGTACACTGCCACATTACCACAATGCAAAGTCACATTATCACAGTGTAAAGTCCTATTCCGGGAAAAAAACATGAAAGTCTTATTTTGGTACTTTTATCTATGTTTTAGTTCTATTTAGGATGATTTCTAAAAAAGAATCAAAATAAGAGTTCTATGTTTTTATTCTCGAAATATGAGTTTGTATTGTGGTAAGGTGACATTGTACATGTGCATATTACTATACTTTTTGGTAATGTACATGACCATGTTTCGTAATGTAAATACATTTTAACTTCTATTTCGAGAATAAAAACATGGAAGTCCAATTCTGGTATATTTTTAATATTTTACTCCTACTTTTGTCTTTTTTCCATACCGCTTTAAATATTACTCCTTTCATCCCTAAAAGATTGATACAGTTTGACTTTTTTAGTCAAACTATTGTACTCATTGACCACAACCGAAATATAGTTTAAACCATTAAATATTATAAAAATTTGATAATTCAAAACTATATTTTAAAACAAAAATTTACTAAATTTACATTAATACTAAATAATACTCCCTCCGTCCCATGAAACATGGGAGTTTTGCTTTTTAGGAGGGATTTAAGAGGAGTGTATTTTGGTATTGAATTTCCAAAAATGTCCTTTTATGTGATGGGTAAAAGTATGATTTGATGGATAGATTATTAGTAAAAAGGTATGATGTGATAATTAGGGTATGAAAAAGTGAGGGGTAAAAGTGACTTTTTAATAGAAATGAGATGTTTTGTGGGACGGATAAAAAAAGAAAGGAGAAAGGTTTTATGGGACGGAGGGAGTATATTTTTTTCATAATTTGTGGTCAAAGGGTACCACAGTTGGACCAAAAAAGTCAAACTGTAGCAATCTTTTAGGCACGGAGAGAGTACTTCATCCGTCGTAAAACGAATTGCTTTCGGATGGCAATGATATTGTTTTTAAATACTTAAGTTTTTATTTATATATCAATCATTAAATAAAATGAATTGAGAAACTTATAATTTTACTTCGTTTCGCGTTAAGTGAAGATAATTATAAGACGGAAAGAGTATTAATTTAAAACTATATTTGATTTATAGTCAAAGAATGTTATAGTTTGACTTTAAACTAAAGGTCAAATCGGGAGTCTCTTTTTGAAATGGATGGAGTATTTGTAGTTTTGTATTGACATCTATTTAATTTTAATCCATGTAATGCAGGATAAGAAATATATTGTGGAAGCTTCGAAGCTGAAGGAAAGGGTGAGGGGTTTGTTGCAAAAAGAGGGGATATTAATATTGGAACAATTGGAGCTTATTGATATTCTTCAAAGACTTGGTTTGTCACACCATTTTGACCAGGAAATACATGAAATACTCTCAGCCTTGAACCAAAAACAACACAATCTTAGTCATGATAGTAACAATAATAATAGTACGAGTCTTTACCAAACATCTTTACTCTTTCGGCTGTTGAGACAACAAGGCTACCCTATCTCCCAAGGTACGAACCCAAATAATTATATAAGAAATATTTGCACTAAAACTTAAGTCATTTCTCTAAATAGCACTTAGATTGTTTTTTTCCCCAAATAGCACTTAATAATGTCCATAATGACCTGTGATGACAACATTTAATTGAATAATGACTAATGGATAATGACTAAAAATGCTACATTGAGAAAAAAACATATGTAGTGCTATTTAGGGAAAGTCATTATGTTTTAGTGCTATTTAGGTAATTCCTCATTATATTATTCCCTATTACTGATTAATTACAGTATTATGTGAAAGAGTACCGTTCTTTTGACTTTTTGGAAAATTAAGGAATACTCGTATTTTGATGTTGACTTTCCAAACATACCTTTGATGTGATGTGTAAAAGTAAGATGTGATATGTAGATTATTAGTAAAAAGGTATGATGTGATAGGTAGGGTATGAAAAACTAAAAGGTAAAAGGGGTTTTTTAAAGGAAAAAAGAAGTTTATTTAGGGACAAAGAAAAACTGCCATGTATTTTATTATTTCTTGAGTAATAGAATATGAAAGAGCTCTGTGATGGAGAGATAGTCTTTCTGCCCTTGAAGTCTCTGCCTAGATTTTATTTATATATATATATATATATATATATATATATATATATATATATATATATATATATATATATATATATTCAAAATAGTAGGCTTTTCGAAATAAATAAGAATCTATACATTGTAGCAAAACATTATGCTTTTCAATTCCTTAAATTAATAAGAGTGTAGGCGTGTAGTTATAGTATTATTTAACCTAAAACTCTTGTATTGCATGTGCATGCAGGGACGTTAGTTTAAGAAAAACTAATTTTTACGTAGTGCAAGTTAAGGCTCATGTATAAATAAATATTGTCTCCACGTGACGGGGTGCGTAAGAGTAAGTTAATCTTAAAATCTTACGGAGTATATCGCATGCGCATGCAGGGACGTTTAAGATGTTCATGGACGAAGAAGGAAAATTTGAGAAGAGGCACGGTGAGGAGGACGTGAAAGGAGTGTTGAGTTTGTATGAGGCTTCATATCTTGGAATGGAAGGTGAAGAAATTCTTGAAGAGGCCAAACATTTCTGCACACACCACCTCAAGAAATACTCTATGCTTCATACTGGTGCGGGTGGTGGTGATCACCATCATGAAGAAGAAGCGGGGTTGGAGGAGGAGATAAAACATGCTTTAGAGATGCCTGTGTATTGGAGGATGCCGAGGCTCGAGGCCAGACACTCCATCGACATGTACGAGAAAAGGGTCATCAAAAAGGAGGAAATTGTTGAGCTGGCAAAACTGGACTACAACATGGTCCAGGCCCTGCACTTGAATGAGTTGAAAGAGCTGTCCAAATGGTACAAAGACATTCAACTGGCACAAGTCATAGGAGGGTTTGCTAGAATCAGATTATTGTCGTCTTTTATGTGGAGCGTCGGGTTGAACTCCCAACCCAAATATCTGTATTGCAGAAACATTTTCTCAAAGGCTGTCGAGTTTATTACAATGCTTGATGATATCTATGATGTTTATTCCACCTTACTTGAAGCCCACACTTTGACGGATGTCATCGAGCGGTACGTACGTTACATTATTTTATTTTTGAGGGATACATTACGTTATTATTAATCCTATATATCAAGTTCTCATATTTTTCAATTTTTATTAAAAAAAAATTACTTTCACCCTCTCAAAAAAAATTCATCTTTCACTTTTTATTTATTCTAAAAATATTTGGACTTTCAATTAAAATCTCCTCCTTATAATTAAACGATACATTATTGACATTGTAATTTTTGTTCTAATGATAAGTTATGAAGCTCTTATATTTATACTTTGTCTCTGTCGCATATAGCTAATGATTGATCAATCTATGTTAGTATCCCCATATGTTCTCACATTAAATTAGTTATAAATTTTGATTATGACTTATATATTGAAATTGCATTTATGTTGATTAGGAATGTAATATTGAAACAAAATATAATTTGCAGATGGGATGTGAATGCTATTGAGGAGGTGGATCTACCAAGTTGCGTTAAAGTTTTCTTACTCCGTACTAGCTTTCTTCAAGTTATGAGGCACTTATCCACCTTGGAATTAACGTTCTCCCCTACCTAAAACAAGCGGTGCATCTCAAACCAACTTTTTTTTTATCTTTCTTTACATTATTTTAATTTGTTATCATTCCAAAAAATAGTACTCGGTATCATGTATGCTCATATAGGGTTGGTTCTATGACATTAGTTATCAATGTGACCAAGCTTTCTACAATGCCTTTTTTTCTAAAAAAAATGGATAATTCTTATTTAGAGAAATGACATAAGTTTTAGTGCTATTTAGTGCAAATATTTCAATTAGAGATAGTATGAACCATATCATCAGTTTTTCGTTCGGAGCACCGTTAAGCCTCATTGAAGCCAAGCTCATATCAGGGTATTGGGGTCAATGTCAAGGAAACTGCCCCCCGCTATACATATGTAGCATTACAATCATGCTAGGGGTACACCAAGGAGTGTAGTCCAAAGTGTATATCAAAAATATACACTAATATTTTGATAATTTATACAGGCACAAAAGGGTAGTAGAATAAAAAAAAATTATTGCAAAAGCACTGCATTAATTCTTAAATGAAATGAGTTAAATGTGTGTGTGTTTTGTGTACGTAGTGGGCAGGGCTAGCAAAAGCATACTTGGTGGAAGCAGAGTGGTTCCACGGTGGACACAAACCAAGCCTAGAAGAGTACATGGAAAATGCGTGGGTATCCATCACTATTCCGGTACTGCTAGTGGAAGCCTACGTTGCCATGGCGGTAGAAACTGATGAGAATAACAAAGAGAACAAGAAGACAATAGAAGAAGATCTTCAGTTCCTGCTCCAAGACCAGACAATCACCCGATACTGCGCCAACATAGTCCGCCTCACCGACGACCTGGGGACATCCTCGGACGAGATGAAGAGAGGAGATGTCCCCAAGGCGGTGCAGTGCCACATGAACGACAACCCTGGGTGTTCCGAGGAAGAGGCGCGCGCCTTCGTGCACCGCCTGGTCGGCGAGAACTGGAGGAAGATGAACGCCTGGGTTTTGGCCAACGGGGCGGCGGTCGCCGGCGGCCGCCGCTTCTTCCCGATTTTGCGCGAACCTCTCAGTGCTTTTACCAATACGGAGATGGTCATGGGTGTGAAGGTGGCGTCGCCAAGCAACGCATGTACTCCCTCTTCTTTCACCCCATTCCATAGTTATGAGGTTCTTCAAGGTTTTCTTTTCGGTTCTTTCCTTGATGCCTTTATTGAACCGATAAATTAGGACTATGGTTTTTAACTCTTCTCTAAATGTTGGTATTCACGTAAACAAGAAATATTCTTAATTTAAATCTTCTCTGTTTTCTCTTGCTTATTCAATATGATTAGTGTCAATTACATTAGTGTTCTCATTGAAAGCGCGATCACAAAAAAATAAAATAAAAGTATAATCTTTGCGTGAAGAACGGCTGCGGTTGCATCTCTCATCCAAAACGCCTGTCCCTTTGCGTGAATGTGAGAAAAACGGGCTATTTCGAGAATCAAAAATTCAAATGATTTTTTAACATAACTCTTTGTCAAAAATAAAAAAAATCCGAGGGCAGCTGGTGGCTCTATCCCTTGGACGCTGTAGGGGCTGCCGCCCCTTGAACCCTGCTCGGGGACTCTGCCCCTGAACCCCCGCCAAGAAGGCGTTGCCCCTTTGGAACCCCTGTTAAGATGAGACTTTTTTCATAAAAAATTTAATGAAGCGTGCACTATACACCACTTAACTTTTTTTTTATGATTATTATGATACCATTGATTAAATAATTTTTCTAATTACACTAAAATATTTAACATGGTATTGAATTTTCTAAATGCCAAGATTTTTGAAAAAGGATGTTTCATGTGGAGATTTTAAACTTGTAAGAACTTAAAATATTGAAAATACTAGAAAAATGAGAGAACTAACACAAGAAAAATATACTCGAGGTATAAGAGAAAAAAAATTTTATTTCCATAATTTTAGGACATTATACAAAAAAATCTCCCACTGTTTACTAGGATGAAGTTCAGACACTCATAAACAAATCTTTCAACCTCATATGTCTTAAGTATTTTTGTCCGATCCGGTCCAAAACGAATATATTTAGGTCTGATCTTTGGTCTATAATTTTATCTAATTCGTTCTTTGCTCCGATTCAGATCGGTCAGTTCGATCTGGTCTTGGACCGATGAACAACCCTACCGTGTCAAATGCTCTTTAGTGAGAACATTACATATGGATAATGTTATTCGTACCCCAAGAATTTGTACCCCATTTTATACACCGCATGGATGCACCAACATCTTGTGTTGGTGTAATGCTAATTTTTGCTAATACACCAACACTCTGTGTCAGTGTAAATTTTTGCTAACGCACCAACACTTTGTGTCAGTGTGAACCATCAAAATGTGTAGTGAATACCTTTGGTGTACAATTTTGGAGTATATTCTCCTTACACTATTAGAGTACATAAATTATTAAATTTGTCTTCATTGGACAGCGCCATACCAACAACTACGGATGGATATTTTCCCTAGAAACATCACAACCTAAAGCAACGTTTATCTAACTCCAGTAAAGTCAAACACACGCCGTTCAATATTTGAGAGAAGCATGCGAGTTGCAACGGAAAAGTCGCCCACGGAAAAAGACTAATCGCCGTTTAATTTTCCACCTTTTAAATTCACTCTTGTTCCAATATCATGGAATAACCCAGAAGTATTCCCGTGTCCCATTCATAAAATTGAGGTTCTTATCCTCGGTAAATCCCCTTTCTCGCCACGGCCCAAACACACTTTACTTTATGAGTTAGGAAAGTAGAAACCGTCATTTACCTTTTGAGTTTTCTGAACGCAAGGTCATTGTGCCATTTAATTTAATAGATTTTGATAGTTGGGGTCGAATAGCTATTACAACGGTGCAAAGTCCTATTTTGGGAAAAAAACATGAAAGCCCTGTTTTGGTATTTTCTCAATGTTTTAGTCCTATTTAGGGTAATTTCTATTACTTCTCTTGGTGGTTTTCGTTATTGCGTCTCCATTATTGATTTTAGTGCAAATTTCACTATTAATTTCTCCATACTATATAAGCAGAGCATATATATGCATACGTGGGAGTGGATACAAAATAAACCAGTAACAAATTAAATTTCCACAACAAGAAAAAATGGACATGGCGATGATGAGCACAACAACATGGGTTCGCACAGCAGTAGCCTTTGTAGTCATTGTTGCATCAGCCATAATAGTATCTCATCTCTTTGAACACACAACGAAAAAGGAAGTAAAGACTGTCAATACGAAGAAGAAGAAGAGGTTGGTGCCCCCAGGTCCTAGAGGGCTCCCAGTTATAGGGCACCTCCACCTGATAGGGCAAAACCCTCACAAGGATTTGCAAAAGCTGTCGCAAACCCACGGCCCCATCATGCGTCTCCGGTTCGGCACGGTCGACACCGTCGTGGCTTCCTCGTCGCATGCGGCGCGGCTCTTCCTCAAAACAAACGACCTCAACTTCACCAACAGAGCATCGCAGCAGCTTGGGGACATCCTCTCGTACGACAGCAAGGATGTTGTGTTTGGGGACTACAGCCCCATTTGGTGCGAAATGAGGAAGCTCTACGCCGTGGAGCTCCTCAGCAGCCAGAAGGTGAACTCTTTCGAGCCCTTGAGAAGACAAGAGTTGTGTCTTCTCATAGAGTCTCTCAAAAAACAATGTCCTGTGGCTGTGGTTGGGGAGGGGGTGGTGGACTTGAGTGCCACGTTGGCGTCCATGAACCTTAACCTCACGTGCAGGATGTTGTTTGGGAAGAAGTACGAGGAGTGGGACGTTGTTGGCGACGACGGGAAGGGGTTCAAGGCCGCCATTGATGAGGTCATTCATTTGGCGGGTGCCACCAACCTTGGGGACTATTTCCCTGTCTTGTCTGGACTTGATGTCCAAGGGCTGTGCCGAAGGGCCAAAGTGGTTAAGAATGTGTATGACCAATTCTTTGAGAGGGTCCTTGTCGACCGTGAAAACCACAAAAGAGATGAACGTGACGACGCCGCCGCCTCAAGAGACTTCGTTGATATCCTTTTGGGCATTTTGATAAATAAGGAAACTAATTCCTTTGAGTTCACACGTGAACATGTCAAATCCATGATGTTGGTAAGAAACGGGTAATTTGCCTATAATACTCCTCCCTCCCATAAAGTCAGTCCTTTTCGAAAATTTTGCGTTCCTTAAACTCTGTCTCATTTCTATTAAAAAAACAATTTTACCACTTACTTTTTCATACATATCCTACCTATCACATCATACCTTTTTCCTAATAATCTAACCATCACATCCTACTTTTATCCATCACATCAAGGGTATTTTTGAAAAGTCAACACAAGATTATTTCTCCTTATTTTACCACTTTATTCAAACCGTCCCAATCTTTATGGGACGGAGTGAGTACTCTACTAAAATATACTTCCTCCTGGTCCCATTAAAAATAATTTATTGATACAAAAATAATTTTATCAGATTCATTTTATAAAATATTTTTAAAATATTATTTTATCTAATTAATATATACTCTCTCTGTCCCTTAAAATCCTCCCCCTTTCTTTTTTTCCTGTACCACTAACTCATTCCCTTATCTATTATAAAATCACATTTACCACTTACTTTTTTAGAGCACTGGTAATGGTACTCACGCCCACCGACGTTACGGGGCGTGAAACACAGCCCCCCGCCGGCATGAAACGGGCGTGAGGGCGGCTGCGTCATTCCTTTGACGCGGCGTGAGAGCCGTTTTTTCGGCCCAACGGCTATAATGCCGTTACCCCCCCCCCCCAAATTAAAAAAAAATTAAATTTAAAAAAAAAAACCTATAAAATCCCCCCTTCTCCTACATCTTCCTCACACCTCTCTCTAACAAATCTCTCTTTATTACTATATATTCTCTCTAAAAAATTTATTATTTATTATAAATATTTATAAAATATAATTTAAAAATGGGTTCATCTTCCGACGATGAAAGAAGAGCTTTATTTTTTCGCTGTTTCGCGACGAATTGTATTCAATGGTGGGAAGATGGCCAAGAAGAAGCCGAATCCTCCCGACGACGGACCCGACGCCAACGTCTTAACCGGGATCGAGCGGCCGCCCACGATTCACTTCTAAAC
>OOIL02000889.1:631799-655505 GCA_900332095.2 Cuscuta campestris | reverse complement strand
CCGCAAAACACGGCTTTGTCGGCATGCTTGGGAGTATTGATTGCACGCATTGGGAATGGAAAAATTGTCCCACTGCGTGGCACGGTCAATTCTCCCGGGGAGATCATCCCAAGCCTACCATCATGCTCGAAGTTGTTGCTTCGAATGACTTGTGGATTTGGCATGCTTTTTTCGGTGTCGCGGGCTCGAATAACGACATCAATGTTCTCGATCAATCCCCTATTTTTGATGATTGGGTTAATGAGACCGCACCGGACTCCTCTTTTGAGCTTAGAGGGACGCTTTACAAGCGTGGATATTATTTGGCTGATGGAATATATCCGGATTATTCCACGATTGTCAAATCTCTCTCCGAACCAATGGGCCTTAAACGCCAAACCTACAAAAAAGCTCAAGAGGCGGCGAGAAAAGATATTGAACGAACTTTTGGGGTCTTGAAGGCTAAGTGGCACATTCTAGATCGTCCGTCGAAATGTTATTCTCAGACAAAAATGAGGAATATCATGACGTGGCAGAGAGAGAAAGTTTGAAGCCCCGGTTTGAAGCCCCGGGGCTTCATGACCATTACCAGTGCTCTTATAGCCTACGTATCACATCATACCTTTTTACTAATAATCTATCCTTCACATCTTACTTTTACCCATCACATCAAGGATATTTTTGTAAAGTCAACACCAAAATATTCCTCCCTTAATTTCCCAAAAAGTCAATAAGGGAACGACTTTAAGGGACGGAAGAAGTAATATATACTCCATATTTTATTTAGTTATAAATCAAAAGTTGAAAATGATTGATTGCGAAAATTGAAAACTAAACAAATACTCAGGAAATGTTTTAGTACTAGAGAGTATTTAGTACTTCCTCCGTCCCTAAAAGATCTTTCCCTTTCATTTTTTTGTTGTCCCAAAAGATGTCCCTTATCTATTAAAAACTCACTTTTACCCCTTACTTTTTCATACCCTACCTATCACATTTTACTTTTACCCATTTCATCAAAGGTATTTTTAGAAAGTCAATACAAAAATATCTCTCCTTTAAATCTTTAAAAAATCAATAAGAGAAGATGTTTTAGGGACGGAGTAAGTACAAATTTTACTTCTTTTTCTCCTTCTTCTTCTTCTTCTTCTTGTTGTTGGTTGAACGTTGTATATATGTAGGACTTGCTCATAGGTGCAATGGACACATCTTCAACGGTGGTTGTGTGGGCGATGTCAGAACTCATAAAGAACCCAACAAAAATGAAGAGGTTGAAGGAGGAACTAGAGAGGCAAGTGGGACTTCATAGAATGGTAGATGAGAAGGATTTGGAGCACTTGAAATATTTAGAAATGGTGATAAAAGAGACCTTAAGGTTGCACCCCACTGCACCACTATTAATCCCTCGTGCTGCCATCGAAGACTGCACGGTCGGCGACTTTCACGTGCCGAAGAACACCAAAGTCATCATAAATGTTTGGGCAATCGGGCGAGACCCGAACGTGTGGAGCGACGCCGAGGAGTTCATGCCGGAGAGGTTTGAGGGAAGCAATGTGGACTATAGGGGTCGGCATTTTGAGCTGCTCCCGTTTGGTTCGGGCAGGCGAGGGTGTCCCGGTTTGCAGCTTGGGGTGACCATGGTTCGCCTTATGCTTGCACAGTTGGTGCACTGCTTTGATTGGGATCTTCCAAAGGCTGCGCTGCCCGCACATGACTTGGACATGACTGAGAAATATGGTTTGGTTATGAATCGAGCCCACAACTTGATGCTAGTCCCTACTTATAAGTTACTTGTTTAATTTGTATGGACGTGGGTGCAGCTAGCTAGACATCTTTCATTTATTTATATGCACCCACTTTTTTTATATACTCCCTACTCCTAAATAAGGAAGCAAATAAATTTAGATCTGGCAAATCAGTGGGTCAGGTCGAGTTCGGGTTACATCGAATTCAGGCAAGTTCGGGTTCGAATTGAGAAAATACATGTTCACGATTCAGTGTCATCGTATTTCGGTCGACCCAACGAGTTATGAAACCTATTTTTAGAATATTAAATTCTGTACTAGCACTTACATTTTAGACTTAAAAATAATAAAATATCAAAAAACATATATTCAAGTCGTTAAAATAGATTATTAGGAGAAAGAATATGCCTGCACTTGCTCATGTTATGGATGTGTCAAAATCCACAATCCATAGATGGCTTAAGTGGAAAGACATTAGGAGGCATTCAAGTGCCATAAAAAAAACCAAAGGTATGCTTGAAAGACTGAAGTTCTGTTTGGATCATGTGTCTGCCCCCTCAATCCCCATGATGAGTCCAACATTTCATGACTTTTATGATCACATTCATATTGATGAGAAATGGTTTGATATAACAAAAGAAACCTCAACATACTATGCACTACCTGAGGAGGCAGACCCATATAGAACCATCCAAAGCAAAACTTTAATTTCATGCAAAAAATTATGTTTCTAGCTGCTGTTGGTAGATCTAGGTATGGGGAGGATAGAGAAGTTCTATGGGATGGGAAAATAGGCATTTTCCTATTCACTTATGATGCTCTAGCTCAAAGGTCTAGTAAGAATAGGCTTGCAGGGACTATGGAAATAAAGTCCATCCCAATCATAAATAGAGATGTGATAAAGGGGATGTTGCTTATTAAGTTACTTTCAGCAATTAAAGAAAAATGGTCAAGATCATCAAGGAATATAATTGTACAACAAGATAATGCTAAGCCTCATGGGGATGGTAGTGACCCTGATTCAGTGGTAGTGAATCTTTTATGAACAAGACATAGGCAAGCATAACATTTGTTTTACCAATTCAAAAGGCAAGCATAGCATCTGTTTTACCTATTCTATATAATCAGTGGTAGTAAATGTTTTATGAACAAGATATAGGCAAGCATAACATCCGTTTTACCAATTCAAAAGGCAAGCATAACATCTGTTTTACCTATTAAATATAATCAGTGGTAGTAAATATTTTATGAACAAGACATGCATAGGCAAGCATAGCATCTGTTTTACCAATTCAATATGCAAGCATTGCATCAGTTTTACCAATTCAATAAAATCAAGTGTAGTAAATGTTTTATGAACGAAACATAGGCAAGCATTGAATCTGTTTTACCAATTCAATATAATCAGATGTAGAAATGAGTGAAGTACACATCTCAATCAATTTGGCAGAAGATAAACAATGAAGAAAACAGCCCATACTCTCCACGCAAAGGTTTTTTCGCACAAAACAGAAAGGGAAACCACAAAATTTGATTTTTGTAAGTCTCCAACCAATAAGGGGTGACATTACAATATAACTACAGTGCCAAATATAGCTCATAACTTTCAATCACTCAGAGTAATGGTTGTTTGCATCATAAGTTCCCCAAAAAAATCATAAAATTAGACATGCAAAGAGTAATCAAAGTGTGAATATTAAGAGAAGGGAGATACTCCCTCCGTCCCACTATATTTGTCCACTTTCATTTTTACACACCATCTAATGCACTTCTTTAATCCATTTTATCTTGTAATTTGTATATTAAAAAATTATAGAAATTATATATTAATAATCTATATATTAAGACAAATCAAACAAGATCACACATGACTATATTTAGGCTTACACATTGAGAGAATTTGATGAGTCAAAGTGCTTAGATGAACAGTTCCAAAAGTCAAAAGTGGACGAGTATAGCGGGACGGAGGTAGTAGTACTCTGTCTGAAGTGTAGTGCCTTATCGTCATCCCCTAAAGACTCAGAGAAGAAAATTTCAGTATTGTACATGTCCAGTATCTGTTGTGAAGTAAATGATTCCTCTTCTTAACCATCTTCTTCATCACACCCCCCTTATCCTTTGAGGGAAAATGGTTTCACCCAAGATACTTTTTTCGATACCACTATGTTGGGTCTGTATCAGATGTACGAGATCCGCTGTCACCAGAGTCGTATTTAGGGATCACAGGTTTGAGAGAATTTGGGATAGGCAAAGGGGAAGGCCTTTCTTCGTTACTATCGGATAATAGCTTGAAGCTGGGCATTGTAGAGTCTCGAATCACCATTACTAGTGATTCAATTTCTGAAGAAGAAGGGAAGATTGATCGGAAGAGAGGAGGATTGGGTGTGGGTTGGGTAGTATTTAGGTTAAAGAGTATAAATATCCTTTTTAAGAGAAAAAAGAACATGTTTGTGGGACAAGAAAAAAATGAGAAGGGAAGATGTTTCACAGGAAGTATTAGTCAATTTTTTTTCTTTAATAATTTGCTTATAAAATTAAAGGAAAAATATAATTTTTGGAGGGAGGAATATTATTTCACGTTAAAGGTCAAACTGTCAAAGTTTACCTGCAACAATGACTTTCGGAGGCGAGAATTAGTCTAATTCAATCAGCTAAAAGCTACTCCGTACTCAGTAGTCTCTTTGAAACAGCGCCACTCTGTCTGTATCCATCCAAAAACAGTGTTCGCCAATTTAGCGCAGTCAATAATCTTTAAAACCTAGTCTGAATTGGGTTCTTTCATCGGGTATTATTATTAACTTGACTGTGTTTTAATATTGGAGTATTAGGTATTACTCCTTGGTCTCAAAAATCATGAGAGATTTTGGTTTTAAAAGATTTAAGATGAGTATATTTTTTTATCAAATAACTTATGAAAATAGGTAACTTAGGTGATTAAAGTTTGACCATATGAATAGTAATTGAGAAAAACATTTTAGGACAGAGGGAGTAATAACAAGTAAATAAATAATTTTAATTACTAATTTATCATATAATAAATAGTTATAATCAAGAAAATAAAATATAAATCTATTTATGTGGACCCACAACCTTCATGGAATAAAATGAGACATTCATATGAGATGTCACCATTAATGGATCGGATGCGAGAGATGCTCAATTAGCATCTTTAAAGTGGAGTCCACACTTGAACATCTAGTGAGAGATGTTACCATTGGCCATTATGGATGCTCTAAGAGCATCTCCAAGGGAGTGGTTATAAATTTGATTGGTAGATGCTGTTTTAGCAAGCAAATAGTGATTTACGATTTATCAAACTGTATTAAAAATTAGTCCACATCTAATTTAATATGGAATAATTTTTTTCACAATTTGTGATTAAAGAGTGTTTATTTTTTCCAAATAAAAAATGAAAAAAAAAAGATAAAACCAAAGAGTGTTTATTTAATGGTCAAAGGACGAGAGATGGTGACACAACCGAAGCACACCCCGGTGAAATTCAAAGTCATGCGGGGTAGGCGGTCGCATTATTGGAGTAGGGAGTAATATAAAGGGGAGTGCATACAAATCATAGAAGAACAAACAACGTAATAATTACCAACCTAAATTAGGAGGGAGGGAGAAAAACACAAAGATGGACATGATTGTGTTGGGCACAACAACATGGGTTTGGTCAGCAGTAACATTAGCCTGGGTAGTTGTTGCAGTAACAGCCATAATAATAGCTCATCACTACACCACAAGAAAGAAGGGGTTGGTGCCCCCAGGTCCTAGAGGGCTCCCAATAATAGGGCACCTCCATCTTCTAGGCAAAAACCCTCACCAAGACTTGCAAAAGCTGTCCCAAACCCATGGCCCCATCATGCGCCTGCGGCTGGGAAGCGTGGACACCGTCGTGGCTTCCTCGCCGCAGGCTGCAGAACTGTTCCTCAAAACACACGACCTCAATTTCGCGACCAGACCGCCCATGCGCATCGCCGACTTCTTGACGTACGACAAGAAGGGGGCAGTGTTGGGCAGGTATGGGCCGGTCTGGCGCGAAATGAGGAAGCTCTACGTGATAGAGCTCCTCACCAACCACAAGATGGGTTCATTCGAGTCCCTAAGAAGGGAAGAGTTGTGCCTTCTCGTGGAATCTCTCAAGCAGGCGGCGGCGGCGGATTTGAGTGCCAAGGTGGCATGCATGAACATGAACATCAGCTGTAGGATGTTGTTTGGTAAGAAGTACGAGGACAAGGACATTGGCGATGAGAAAGGGTTCAAGGTGGTCATTGACCAGGCCATTCATTTGATCAGTGCCACCGACCTTGGGGACTATTTCCCTTTGTTGTCCAAACTTGATGTCCAAGGGTTGAGTCGAAGGGCCAGAGTGGTGATGAACCTCTTTGACCAATTCTTTGAGAGGATCCTTGTGGAGCATGAAAACAAACCGAGTCCAACGTCAACGACGACGGAGGACTTTGTTGATATCATTTTGGCCATGGTCAGAAATAAGCGGACTTCCTTTCCCTTCACGCGCGATCATATCAAGTCCATGATGTTGGTAAGTTTTATATATGGATCAGTACACCAAAAAGTTGTACCTCACGTTCTATTCAAAGAAACGATCGATGTTTTAACAGTTCACACTGGTACAAAATGTTAGTTCAATTAAAAAAATTTGCACTGACATTTTTTATCAATGTAAATCACCACACTAGCACACAAAATATCGATGTATGCCTTTGGGGTATAAAATGGGGTACAAGTTTTGGTGTACAAATAGCTTAATCCAAGTTTTATTTAACTATGTATTCCTCTTTTAATATCTACTTTCTTGGTCAAATTTTGAAAATACTTCCTCTTTTATTTATTTTTTTCTAAAACACTTCCACTTTTTATTATAAAACTACTTTTATCTTTATTTTTTTCTACCCTACCTATCACATCATACTTTTTCACTAATAATATATCCATCAGATCTTACTTTTACTCATGACATCAAATACAAAATTAAAAAAGCAACCACAAATACACGCTCCCTATAGATTTCTCCTAAAAGTCGAAATAGAAACCATTTTATGAAATAGATGGAGTACTAAATTGTCATATGAAATTAATATCAATAACAAAATTGGAGTCAAAATGATACTCCCTCCGTCCCTAAATAAATTTCCATTTTTGACTTTTTAAGGATTTAAGGGAGAGATATTTTTGTGTTGACTTTCCAAAAATACTCTTGATGTGATGTGTAAAATTAGTAAGATGTGATAGATAGATTAATAGTAAAAAGGTATGATGTGATAGGTAGGGTATGAAAAAGTAAGGGGTAAAAGAGGTTGTTTAAGGGAAACGAGAAGTTTATTTAGGGACAAAGAAAAAACGAAAGGAGAAGTTTATTTAGGGACTGAGGGAGTATATCATTTATTATTCAATAACTTAATTAAAATATAATGGTTTTTTTCTGTGCTACACTGCTACGTTGTAGGACGTGCTTGTAGCTTCAATGGACACAGCTTCAACAGTGGTTGTGTGGGCGATGTCAGAACTCATTAAGAACCCAACAAAAATGAAGAGGTTGAAGGAGGAATTAGAGAGGCAAGTGGGACTTCATAGAATGGTAGAGGAGAAGGATTTGGAGCACTTGAAATATTTAGAATTGGTGATAAAAGAGACCTTAAGGTTGCACCCCACTGCACCACTATTAATCCCTCGTGCGGCCATCGAAGACTGCACGGTCAGCGACTTTCACGTGCCCAAAAACGCAATGCTTATGATAAACGTTTGGGCAATCGGGCGTGACCCGAATGTGTGGAGCGACCCCGAGAAGTTCGTGCCAGAAAGATTTGAGGGAAGCAATGTCGATTACCGAGGTCGACATTTTGAACTGCTCCCGTTTGGTTCGGGGAGACGAAGTTGTCCTGGTTTGGAGCTTGGAATAACAATGGTTCGCCTAATGGTTGCACAACTTGCCCATTGCTTTGATTGGCGTCTTCCAAACGCCACGGTACCTCAAGACTTAGACATGACCGACAAGTATGGTTTGGTTATGAATCGGGTCCACAACTTGGTAGTCGTCCCTACTTACAGGTTACTTGTTTAATTTATACGTGGCAGCTAGCTGGCAGGTAAATTTCACCGGTGATACTTGAACTTTGAAGACTTTTTTCATTTTGGTATAGTGCTGCAGGCGGGTAAATTTCACCAGCAGCGCCCACTTTTTCATATATATACTTCCTCCGTCCCAGGATGATTTACAGTTTTACTATTTGAGTTTCCCGATAATTTTAATGCACTCGTGTAGTCCTGTTATCGTTAACCATTTGATAAAATAAATTATTCTTATTGCATCTTGTTTTGTAGAACTTTTGATATAATTTTTTAATATGTAATGTGTATTTTTTATTTGTCTACCAATTGATAAATAAAAGTATTTTTAAAAAGATGGGCCGGTATTGGGCCGAAACAAAAAAAAGGTCCTAAAAGTTTTATCCTTAATGGTCTAAAAAATTGACACATGTAAACTAATTATATTTCTAAATTAAAATTACTAACCATAGTTAGTAGTCTTATCCTCAAGATGTTCTTCTAACTCTTCTAAATTTTCTTCCTCTTCTTCTAAATGTTCATCCTCTTCAACATGTTCTTACTCTATTTGTAAATGCTCTTGCTCTTTTATCTCTTTTAATTCTACTTCTCCGTCTTCAACAACTGGTTTCATAAACTTATAAAGAGCTACGGCTGGAGACTTTCTCATTTCTTCATCTCGCTTTCTCTTTTTTCTTTTTTGACTACCAAATACGGAGTAATTGTTTAGGGGCCATAACTATTGAATTATTTCTGAATTAAAATCCAAAATCATAAACTCTACAAAATAAAATCAAGAATAAAAAACTAAAAAAAGGAAGCAAATAAATAAATAAATACTCCGTATATCATAAACTAATACGGAGTATCAATTAATCAATTTTTCTTTTTTAATTGTTTTTTTCTTTTTCAGTTTTAATTTTTTTATAAATCATAAATTCATATCAATCCATCAATTTATCAGTTTTTATTTTTTTTTTCGGTTTTTCAGTTTTTTTATATTAATATATACTCCGTAATTATCATAAACAACAAATTCAAATAAATTCATCCAAATCAAATAAATAACATATAGAACCATTCATTCTATTTTTAAAAATGAAATTAGAAAACATTTTGAATTAATGTAAAAGGAAAGAGATGATTTGGGTATACTTGGGAGATATTTTCATATATATTAGTTTTGGTAGTTTCCTTGTATAGTGATTCATTTTCCTTTGTTAACTAGGATTCTCCATTATATATGTATGCCTTGAGTTGTATATTGAGACACAGAAATAATACGAGAGATTTTCCTGTTAAACAATTTCTTCAATTAAAAACTAAGAATTAACCCTAGATTTTAAATCTATAAAATGAAACAATGAAAGAAAATTAAAATTTAAGAAATAAAAATTATAAAATTGGAAAGGGAAGGCTATGAATAATTACCTGGAGGGTGGAGACGTGCAGGTCGGTGATGCAGCTTCCGGCGGTGGAGGCGGCGACTCCGGAACTCGGCTATCTTGCTTCTTCTGTTCTTCCGGTCGTTTCTGCCTTTCTGGTTTCTTCGAATCTTTTATCGGCAGTTCGGCACTTGGTTCTTCCGTTTCTTTTTTCTTTTTGTCTGCATAATACACATGGATTGGGCTAACTTAACGGATGGATCATGGGTGGACTGGGCCTGGGCTTATATACATATACATATACATACATATATATACATAAATTTTTGGGCCCAGCCCGGATGGACAAGGCACCTAGCCTTGTCCCCATAATGTGCCAGCCCTGGATTCTGTACTTTATTTAAAGAGGGGTAAATAAATTTCGAATGTACTCCCTCCGTTCCTTTAAACACTTCTCATTTTGACTTTGGGCAAAAATAAGGAAAATGTAATTTTGTTTGACTTTCCAATTTTCCACCTTACGTGATTGGTAAAGTAAGATGCGATATTTTGGTTATTAGTGAAAAAGTATAATGTGATAGGTAGGGTATGAAAAAGTATGGATAAAACTAGTTTTTAATAGAAAGTGGAAGTTTTTTAGGAAATTGAAAAAAAAAAAGAAAGGAGAAGGGTCTTATTAACGGAGGGAGAATAAAATTAAAGGAAGAATAAAATTGAAGGAAAGAAAAAAACCAAAGAAAAAGGACATGCACTATGCGTTGTAGTTTTCTTCATGGCACTTCTGTAGAATTTCGGAAATAACTCGGTGCTTTGATTAATCACAAGGTCATGTTTATATACAGGAGTATATACAAAGAGAAGGTCCATAACTATACACCGCTAATCTAAGTAATTACCCATGGACATAAGTACATAACTACAATAATTACTCTAAAATTCTCTCTCAAGTTGGAGAATAGAGATCATGAATGTCTAACTTAGACAAGAGTCAAAAAAAACTTAGACAAGAGTCAAGAGATACTGAAACATGAGGCCGGACAACGCCTTAATAAAAATATCTACGGTCTAAAGACGCATAGGAACATATAAGCAATAACAATGTAACGACGTTGGACACACTCCCGAACAATATGACAATCAATATCAATGTGTTTAAAGTGTTCATGAAAAACTAGATTTGCTGCAATAAAGAGAACCAACTTGTTATCACAATATAATCTGGGGATGGCAACACAAGGAACTATATTTTACGTTATAGACTGTAAAATAACAACAAATGTTTTATTGATTGAAATAATGGAAGAGGAATACAAAATATATGTATTTATAGGTGGAGGAAGATATTCTAAAATCCTTCACATTAATGGCTAATTATATAAGGTAATATTATATAATAATAACTCTAACTATAATAGATAACAACCATAATTATAATATATAATATTAAATATATTAAGTAATTGATATACTCCCTCCGTCCTCCTAAGATGTTCTCATTTTGACTTTTGGTGGTTTTTAAGGAGAGTTGAAAAAAGGTGAAAGTTATCATAATACCCTTAATGAAAATGGATGGAGTGTATTAAATGAGGTGGGTGAGGTGTAATAAGTAAAGTAAGTGGGGGTAGTTGTGGTATTTTAATTGTTAAAAAATGAAATGGGAAGATCTATTGTGGACAAAGAAAAAGGGCTATTGGGAAGATTTATGAGGGACGGAAGGAGTATTTAACATGCTCCCAACATCCTGAATGGTGAAGATTGAACGCCAACTTTACTTGAATCGTGGCCAGAATTGTAACCAGAAGCTAGAGGCATATCTTTGGTTAGAGTAGACTGAATGCATCTAGCCTAGAAGAGAAGAAGAAAGATTGGCAGGAAAGAGATGTGAATGCGCTGATGAGGAGAGGAGAAAAACCGCTGCGAACAGACTCATGATGCTGATGTCGAAAGAGGGAGAAGGTTGACGCATGTTGGAGTCGTGTGCCACTTGGTTAGAGAAGGAACACAATGAATGAGGTACTGCCGGAGATGCATGTTGACCGAAGATCTACCCACTAATTGTGCCTCATGTTACTCTCGAGTGAACAGGTGCGATCTTGGCGTCAGGAAAGGTCGGTACTTTGGTGGAGTAGGAATTGATTTAGACATCTTCTTTTTTAAAGTCGTCGGACAACAAAAAAAACTAGAAAACTTTGTAGTTTCAGGAGATGGTAAAAAATTTAGATCAGAGGAAAGCAGTGATCTGGCGGGCGGCGGTTAATGGCGGTGCCGCCCGCCAGAAATGAAAGGGGAGAAATTTAGGTCACCAAGAATGGTGGCTTTGATACCATGTAAAATAACAAAGAATGTTTTATTGATTGAAATAATGAAAGAGGAATACAAAATACATGTATTTATAGGTGGAGGAAGATATTCTAGAATCCTCCACATTAATGACTAATTATATAAGGTAATATTATATAATAATAACTTTAACTATAATAGATAACAACCATAATTATAATATATACTCCGTATAATATTCAATATATTAAATAATTGATATATTTAACATAGACAGTGAATATTTATCCGTTATATAAAGTTATCTCTCCATTTCATAAAAAAGTTTCTATGTTGACTTTTAAGAGAAATAAGGACGGTATATTTGCGGTTGACATTAATTTCAACTTTGCCCTTGATGTTATGGGTAAAAGTAAGATTATTAGTGAAAAATATGATGTGATAGATAAGGTAAAAAAAGTAAGGGTAAAAATAATTTTTTAATAGAAAGTAGATGTGTTTTAAGGAAAACAAAAAAATTGAGAGATGAAGTGTTTTTCAGAAACCTTTTTTTTAATTACTTCTACCCAGTGGATTAATATCCGCTATGTACACAACAGCTGGTTTGCATTACGAAATGTCAAATTTATTCAATGTGTATTCTCTATCTTGTACTTCCTCCGTCCTATAAAGTGTTACCCATTTTGACTAAAGTAGAAATTAAGGGAGGGATAATTTTGTGTTGACTTTCCAAAAATACCCTTGATGTGATGGGTAAAAGTAGGATATGATGTGTAGATTATTAGGAAAAAGATATGATGTGATAGGTAGGGTTTGAAAAAGTAAGGGGTAAAAGTGGTTTTTTAATAGAAATGGGTAGGAGATTGTGGGACACAATTTTTTTGAAAGGTGTAAATCTTTTTGGGACGGAGGGAGTACGTAGTAATAGTGAATGTACCACGTACAGCGTCTTGACAGTAAGCACAAGCATACATAATAAATAAACACAAGTACTACGTAGTAAACAGCAGCAGACACAATTTTATCCATTAAGTACTTTAACTTGAAAAAAAGTCAAACTGAGCTGAGAAAGATGACCGGCGGTCGGCGATGGGAAATCATGGAAGAGCGGTGATGTCGAATGGCCGGAAAAAGAGCGACGAGATGTGTTGCTTGGTGGTCCCCTCCGGCCGGCCGTAACCGTCTCCGTGTCGGTAAAAGAGCAGACAAGTCCGCGGCAAGTTGAGGACAGTAGTGACGAAATCCCTTGGGAAATGGGAGTTGCCGCCGCCCCCCACCAAAAGAGCACATGACGACCTGTTCATCTTTATCCAATTCTCCTCCACCAATTTCCGAATGAACTCGCGGGCCTCGTTTTCGTGGCACGCTGTGTCGTTCATGCGGCACTGCACCGCCTTGGGGATGTCGCCTCTCTCCATCTCGTCCGGTGACGTCCCCAAGTCGTCGCACAGCCGGCATATGATGGACGAGTACCTGACAATTTCGGGGGTTTCCACTAGGTAGTTCAAGTCTTCCAGCATTTTCGCCGGTGTCATCTCTTTGTTGGCCGCCGCCACGGAGGCCATGGCAATGTAAGCTTCTATGAGTACCACCGGAGCTCCGATCGACACCAGCCCATTCTCTAGGTACTCATCTAGGCTTGGTTTCTCTTCATTGTGGTACCACTTTGCTTCCACCATGTATGATTTTGCTAAGTCACCCCACTAAACACACACATGCATACATATATATTAGTCCATCACTTCATTTTTTATTTCATTCATACTCTGTAAAATTAAGGAATTGTTAAATTGTACTTAGCTTCTAATTTTGCTTTTAATGTGATGGGTAAAGGTAAGATGTGATGGATAGATTATTAGAGAAAGTGTACGATGTGATATGTTGGATATGAAAAGGTAAGAGTAAAACTGTAAAAGTGGGTTTTTACTAGAAAGTAAAAGTGTTTTTTTTGGAAGTGGAAAAAATAACAGAGAAAGTATTTTTGAGAACAGAGGAAGTATTATTTTATCAAATGACTAAATAAAAAAAAAAAAGAAAATGAACAAAATTTGACTGTCTCAGTAGTACAGAACTGAGAAGACAGTCTTATGGCGACGAAGAGAGCATATCTTTCATGCATTTTTTTTATTTGTTGTGTCGAATTAAATTTTTGAACAAAAATAATAAAGTAGGATATACGGAGTATATGTATACTTACGGCCTTTTTGAGGTAGGGAAGAACATTAATTCCAACTTGTTTAAGAACGTCATAAGCGATGAGGTTAACATAATTGAAGAGAGCCAATAAACAAACTTTAACGCAAGTTGGTAGCCCATCCTCCTCAATAGCCTTCACATCCCACCTGCAATTTCATTCCCACATAAATCTAGTGGCCCAAAATGTGTACCAACCACAACAATCAAATTTGGAGTGTTTTTTAATTTGACAAACCCAATTTTTCAAATAAATTGAATAAAAAATAATTACGCTCGAACATCGAGGAATTTAATTAATTAATAATCTTAGGTTGATAAATAATGACTAGGATCTGTCTCTCGCACCCCATGCATTTTCAGGGCGCGCGGAGTCAAACCTTGACATTAGTTGCACTCTTTTGTAGCACATTTATTGACCAACTAAACTATGACGTTAATAAGGACGTGATAATGAATAATAAATATTTGCACTAAATAACATTAAAACTTAAGTCATTTTTCGGAATAGCACTTAAACTAATTTATTTCTTAAATCGCACTTAATAATGTCAACAATGTGCAGTGATAGCTGTAAAAAATAATAAAGAACGCTTTATTGATGGAATAATTGAAGAGTAATACAAAGTATGTATTTATAGGTGGAGGAATATATTCTAGAATCCTCCACATTAATGGCTACTTATATAAGGTAATATTATATAATAATAACTCTAACTATAATAGGTAACAACCATAATTATAATATATAATATTAAATATATTAAATAATTGATATATTTAACATGCTCCCAACGTCCTGAACGGTGAAGATTGAACGCCAATTTATTTGAATTGTAACCAGAATTGTAATCAGAAGCTAGAGGTGTATCTTCGGCTAAAGTAGACTGAATGCATCCGGCGTGGAAGAGAAGAAGAAAGGTTGCCAGGAAAGAGAAGTGAAGGCGCTGATGAAGAGAGGAGAAAAGCCGATGCGAACAGACTCATGTTGCTGACGTCAAAAGAGGGAGAAGGTTGACGCACACTGGAGTTGTGTGCGACTAGTTAGAGAAGAAGCATAAGGAATGAGATACTGCTGGAGATGCATGTTGACCGAAGATCTACCCACTAATTGTGCCTCATGTTACTCTCGAGTGAACAGTTGCAATCTTGGCGCCATGAGAGGAGTAAGAATTGATTTAGACCTCTTCTTTTTTAAAAGTCGTCGGACAACAAAAGAAATTAGAAAACTTTATAGTTTCAGGAGATGGTGAAGAATTTGGGTCAAAGGAAAACAGTGATCCGGCGGGCGGCGGTTAATGGCGGTGCCGCCCGCCAGAAGCAAAAGCGGAGAAATTTAGGTCACCAAGAACGGTGACTCTGATACCATGTAAAAAAATAATAAAGAACGCTTTATTAATTGAATAATTGAAGAGGAATACAAAGTATGTATTTATAGGTGGAGGAAGATATTCTAGAATCCTCCACATTAATGGCTACTTATATAAGGTAATATTATATAATAATAACTCTAACTATAATAGGTAACAACCATAATTATAATATATAATATTAAATATATTAAATAATTGATATATTTAACAATAGCAAATATTTACTTGAATAATGACTAATGGATAATGACTAAAGGTGCTACATTGAAAAAAAATATACTCCTCCGTCCCAAAATATAAGCAACACTCCACTATTTAAAAATCACGGGAACTTTTATTTATTTTTGCATTTTCATTGATTATTTGATAGAATAAAATATTCTTGTCACCACTTGTTTTGTAGAACTTTTGACGTAGTTTTTAAATATGTAAGTTTTATTTATTATTTGTAGACCATTCTTTAAATAAAATGGATTGAAAAAATTCAAAAAATTACTCCCTCCGTCCACAAATAAACTTTACATTACGCGTTACGATGTTTGACTGAAGTTATTTTCAAATCATTTTATATGAAAAATGGTGTAGAATTGAAAAATAAAAATTACATATTAAAAAACTATATCAAAAGATCTACAAAACTTGAGGTGACATGATTATATTATTTTATCAAATGGGTGACAAAAATAGGCTAACAAAGTGAATAAAGTTTGACCATGTGAATAGTGAACGTAAAATTTATTTGTGGACGGAGGGAGTATTTCATTTAGCGTAATGTTACTTATATTTTAGGACGGAGGAGGGAGTATGATGTTATTTAGAGAAAGTCGTTATGTTTTAGGGTACCTGGTGATGGCATCAGTCAAGATTTGGGCTTCTTGTAGGGTAGCATAGACGTCATACACATCATCTATGACAGCAATGAGCTCAGAGATCTTTGAGATAATGTTCCTGCAATACTCATATTGTGGCTGATCCATAAACCCCACGCTCCATAGAAAACCCTCCGCCACTCTACTCCTTGTGCAAGACCCCATCCCCATCCCTTCACCCAGCCCTATCTCTTCATGCCACCTTGTAGTTAACAAAACAAAGAAATATTATATCCTCATGTGTTTCTTAAAAACGGTTCTTGTTTTAACTTTGGAAAAAAATAAAGAAAGTGTAATTTTAGTTGACTTTTCAATTTTGCCCCTGATGTGATGAATAAAAGTAAGATCTGATAGTTTAGTTATTAGTGAAAAAGTATGATGTGATAGGTAGGGTATGAAAAAGTAAGGATTAAAAGTAGTTTTTTAATAGGAATGAGAAAGACTTTTAGAGACATGTTTTTTTATTGAAAACGTGAAGGACTTTATGGGACGAAGGGAGTATATAATTTCGTTAATTTCTATATAATTCTCGTCTTGTAAGTTTGATATATTATTCATTAGAAAATCCGAAATTTTAAAAAAAATGTTTTCTCCCAATAATATTTTCCGAAATATAAAAGAAAAGTACTCCGTATTAATTCTTGTTAACAAATTACCTGGACACTTCTTTCAGTTCCTTCAAATAAATTGCCTGCATCATGTTGAAATCCAACTTGGCAAGCTCCAAAATAACAATTTCTTCTTCTTCTTCTTCTTCCACTACCTCGCATGAATTCTTCTCCTTCTTCTTCGTCGCTAATCTTTTTTCGTACGCGTCTATGAACCGCCTCGACTCCACCCTCTGAATCATCCAATGCAAAGGCAACTCCTTTTCGCCGTCGCCATTGTTGAGGTGAAGAGTGCTGAAAACTTTGGCCTTGTCCAATATTTCTTCATCTCCTATGCTGAGGTAAGAAGCTTCGTACAGACTCAGCAGTNGTCCTTTGGGGTCCTCTCTGTGCCTCTCTTCGAATTGTCCTTCCTTCATGAACCCCTTGAATATCTCTGCATTTTTGGATATATGCAATCCAATTCAATCAATTTTTTTTTTTTTTTTTTTGTACAACTTTTGATTTGTTTTTAAATTGTGCACTAGTAACTAAATTAATGAAATTTAAAATAATTTCAGAAAAATATCATAAATAAAAAAAGGACCAGAAATTGTATTGTCATTATTTTGTCACCCATCAATATCTTTGTTTGACTTAATCATTATTATGTTGAAAGCGTGTAATGGTTTGGCCACTTTATGATCAAAATATATGGGAATTTTTTTTGTGCGATGGAGGGAGTAATTAATAAGAAGAATAATAATAATAGCAATTAACCTACGTACGTACGTACGTACCTTGGGAGATAGGGTACCCTTGTTGTCTCGACAGCCGAAAGAGTAAAGAGGCTTGGTAGAGGAGACTCATATCATTATTGTGATGTTTTTGGTTCAAGGCTGAGAGTATTTCATGTATTTCATGGTCAAAATGGTGTGACAAACCAAGTCTTTGAAGAACATCAACAAGCTCCAATTGATCCAATAATAATGTCCCCTCTTTTTGTACCAATAAACCCCTCACCCTTTCCTTCAGCTTTGCAGCTCGCTCCACATATTTCTCATCCTGTCAGATATTTGGAGAAACCTCTAATTATTTAAAACTACAACAATAAAGTAACGAGTATATTCTCCTTTCATTTTTTCTTTGTCCCCAAATAAACTTCTCTTTTCCCTTAAAAACCTCCTTTTACCCCTTACTTTTTCATACCCTACCTATCACATCATACCATTTTACTAACAATCTACATATCACATCTTACTTTTACACATCACACCAAGGATATTTTTGGAAAGTCAACACAAAAATATCTCTGCCTTAAATCCTTAAAATGTCAAAAAGGGAAGTTTATTTATGGACGGGGGAGTAGAAAACTAGATCTTTTGACATAATTTTTATTTATTATTTTAGTTTTATACTTACAATTAAATCAATTAAATTAAAAAAATAAAATTCAACATTGTAACGCGGACGAAAAAATTCAAATCAGAGGAAAGAAGTACGGAGTATTATATTGACTCACCAAATATTCACTGGTTTGAGATTGAATAAATTGGTGGGTCCAAATAGAAGGGGCATAGTTGGCAGACCTCCTTTCTACTGTTTCCTGCTCACACGGCGACATAATATACATACGTACCTTAATTACTAATAATATTAATAAAACAAATATTAATAATTATATTTATTTTGGAGAAAAGAAAGTAATTAAGGATGTTTTTTCTTGTGAGTAGTGAGAAGTTATTGATACTTAAAAGAGATTGGTGAAGATTGAAGCTGGTAGAACATGGGTATTTATAAAGCTTACTTAATTGACTACGGAGTACTTCGTATATCCGGTGTACGATGATTTTTTTTTTTTTTAAAGAATTAAAACCAGTACTCTTGACTAGTACACATTGACTAGTACCAGTGTTTTTGTAATCATACTCTTATATGTATGTATATATTGCCGAACCTAAATTTATTATTCCCTCCGTCCATTTTAATTTTTTCCAATGATTTGACTTTCATAAGACCTTGCTCTTTTGTATTGAAAATTCAGATATGTTGGAACAAACTAAAATGAGTCGGAAGAAATTGGAAAAAGTTGAAAAATATTGGAATGAGCCTGAAAATATTGGAAGAATTTAGAAGTTAAAAAGTCACTCAATTAAATGATCACCTAAATAAATTTGTAAGAAAACTCTAATTTTAGATTTTAAAAAAAATCTTGAGATGATATCTTATAAATTCAGACATATAATACGGAGTATTATTTTATATTATCATATATAAGTATAGTACCTTTTTAAGTCGTTGTTAGAAGAAATTTTAAAGAGTTACTCCCTCCGTTCCACAAAACCCTTCCCCTTTCGTTTTTTTGAATTCCCTAAGGTAGTGTTTGGCAACTAGCATTTCATTTCAATTCATGCATTTCAATTCCAAAATTTAAAATCTTGAATTTCAAATGACAAGGGGAGGAACATGTATTTCAAATTAAGCTTTGTTTTGAATGAGAAGAATTTGACTTAAATCCAAATTCAAATTTTTTAAGTTTCCCAAACATGGGATTTGAGCCAAATCTGGATTTGAAATCCAAATCCATGTCCTCAAACATACCATAAAATACTTCCACTTTCTACTAAAAAACTACTTTTACCCTTACTTTTTCATACCCTACCTATCACATCATACTTTTTCCATAATAACCAAACTATCACATCTTACTTTTACCCATCACATCAGGGGGAAAAATTGGAAAGTCAACCAAAATTACACTTTTCTTATTTTTGCCAAAAGTCAAAAGTGGAAGTGTTTAAAGGTACGGAGGGAGTAGTAGAAACTGGAAGAAGTTACAAGATGTTGGAAGTTAAATTTTCTATCCCAAAAGAATATGGCCTTAATAGTTTCAAATTTTAACTACAAATTACGAAAAAGTACATTAAATTGTGACATAAATTTAATAATCAAGAATAAGTTTATTTTGAAACATAGATTTTAAATATTGTATTTTTTATGATATATACTCCATAGTAATTTGCAAATAGAAATATTTATGGTCAAAATATTGAATTAAATATTGTGAAAGGTCAAATGAGAAAAATTAAAGTGGACGGAATCATCTTTCTTATAGATGCGCTTAGGGTGGAAGGTATATATATATGCTCCGTATATATTGAGTAAACTTTTCTTAGTGTATCATCTCTCTTAGCTTCTATTCCGTACTTTTCTTATTACAAGTGGAGGTATACATATGTCAATTCATCAACTTACTATAACTATTTTAAGTAAATAATCATTTTTAAACTCATAATACTAAGTAATTTTTTTTAAAAATAAATATGTAATTTCTTTAATATGTTGCCAAACGCCCAGTTGCCTACCCGAGTACTCGGCTACTTGGTGCTTTCTAAATCACAAATTTGTTCACAAACAATTTCTTGGTATAGTGCATGTGGCCGCCATCTCTGATCGGATATCTCTATAGTCAAACACATAGTAGGGACTGGGAGAAAGAAATTAATCTTCGTCGCAAGTTCACAACCTACTTCACATCAAAGTAAAAGTCAAATTAAACCGTAATGACATAGACACATAGTACCTAGTACATCTAATCAATCTATCTCTATACAGAAAATGAAACACTGTCTATACGCTAGAGTGAACAACTACCGAATCGAACTCGAAAATTCTAAAAAAATCAAGAAAATTAAACTAAACAAAAGAAATTCCGAAAAAAGATGAACTGTAGCAAATGATCGGTTCAATACATGGGAATGATATAGGTAATTTCTCATATAGAGATTCTTGATCTAAAGACATACTACCTCCGTTTCTCAAAAGAGTTTCTCTTTTGATTTTGGGGGAAAATAAGGAAGTGTTAAATTGTAGTTGACTTTCCAATTTTACCCTTGATGTGATGGGTAAAAGTATGATGTGATAGGTAGGGTATGAAAAAGTAGGGGTAAAAGTGGTTTTTTAATAGAAAGGGAAAGTGTTTTAAGAAAAACCAAAAAAAAAATTGAAAGAGGAATGGTTTTAAGAAACGGAGGGAGTATAAGATATTATAAATATAAAATTATTCTTATAATTATTATCAAATACTACCTCCGTCCCAGAGTATTTATCCACTTTCATTTTTACACAACATCCAATACACTTCTTTAATCCATTTTATCTTGTAATTTGTATATTAAAAAATTATTGAAATTATATATTAATAATCTATATGTTAAGACAAATCAAACAAGATCACACATGACTATATTTAGGCTTACACATTGAGAGAATTTGATGAGTCAAAGTGCTTAGATGAACAGTTCCAAAAGTCTAAACTGGACGAATACTCTGGGATGGAGGGAGTAATAAACTTATTATTTAATACGGAGTATTTTGATTCCAATTTTATTATGTGTACACTGTTCTTTTATTTGAGTTTTAAGTTTTTGTTGATAAATTAAAAATATTAACAAGCATTTGAAATACTATTTTGTCATCATTTATTTTCTTTAGTTTGTAAAGTATAAACTACGTTTCATAAGACACTCTTGAATTTAATTACTCTTTTCTCAGTTTTTTAATGTTTCTTTATTGAAATGCATTTTTTACTTTTGAAAATAAAGGATTTGTTACATCTTAGATTATGAATTAGGTACATATGTATTTATACTTATTTGTAAGGAACCGTAGGATCGATGCGACATAAATTTTCATACCAAACTAAAATATATGAAACGATATCGAAAGAACGTTTATAGACTTTAGTTACTCTCTATACTACTGAAGCACGTTTACAAACTTTAGTTACTCTCTATACTACTGAAGCAGAGTATATAGTGTTGAAAGAAGTTGTTAAAGGGGGAAACCTGGTTGAAAGGGCTACAGTAGTTGGTGATCTTGGCCTACATCTCAAGAGCAAGCTGTTGTGTTCTGTGATAGTCTAAGTGCTATTTGTTTAGCCAAGGATCAGGTCCACCATGAGAGGACCAAACATATTGATGCGAGGTACCATTTTTTGAGGAATGAGAAGAAAATCAGGGTGGAGAAAGTAGGTACTGTGATATGTTCGCTAAGCCAGTCCCCAGGGGTGGACCTACAATGATCCAAGTGGGGTCAAGTGCACCCACTAAATTTTTTTTCTAATGCTAGCTAGTGTAGTAGTAGAGTACCCCTGCATATTTATGGACTCTTATTTTATAACTCCTACAGCTCTTAATATGATTACTCCCTCAGCTTCATTCCAAAATATTTGTCATACTTTTTTTTCCAGCAATCGCAGAAACTTTTGTTTATTTCTATCTTTTCATTGGTTATTTAATAAAATAAAATATTGCTAACACCTCTTATTCTCAAAAACTTTTCATGTAGTTTTTTTATATGTAATTTTTTTCTATACCAATATGTAAATAAAATGAATTGAAAGAACTTTATATTTTACCTCATGAAAAAACTTGATATTTTAGGAACGGTAGGAGTATAAAGTATATTAGGCTGTTCACACCGTTAGCTACATATACTACGGAGTATTATAGAGTATCTACTTTTTTTTGCTCAAGGTGCTGCCTTAGTTTTCAACATAGTAGCTTTTGTTTATTTAATTTAGGTGTTTAATATTATCGTTACTTCTTGTTTTATACAGATTAGAACTTTGACTTAATTTTTAATTTCTATACCAATATTTAAAGAATGAATTTTTAAAAAAAAAATGAAATTTTGTTTCATTTTACATAAAATGTAAAATATTTTGGAACAGAAAAAAATATTATATGTCTAACATGTAAGAAATGAACCCACTCTCATAGAACTCTAGGTCCGCCACTGCCAGTCCCTCATAGCAAGTTCCGACATTTTTTGGACTTGCTTAACATCATGAGCTGTTAGTTGCCCGAGGAAGGTAAATTTGAGGCAAGCGTGGAGGAGTCGTTTCGTCTGGCATTGTGGTGATGCATCTGCAATGAGATTTCAAGTCAATGTAGAGATATCTTAATATGCCTTGAATTTGTATTGTTTGCCGCTACGTAAATGAACCAACACAATATTGCCGAACCACGTATATGTGTGTCTTTACGTTACTCAATTACTCTATTCCGTAATAACAAGGGGATTAATCCTTTGTATTTCACAAGCCATTTCAATATATAGAATATTTTCTGCAACACAATCAAAATTGAGTTTAGCCCTGCCAAAATCTAACGGAGCAATTTCAATTTCGGTTTTAATCCGACGTTCCAATTTCAAAGCAGAGGGTGGCAATTTCGTAAATAAAGGAGAAATTGATGGGTATTTAGTACTCCGTATTTCATTTTACACATTAACACCTGCCCAGGATCGAGAGAGACCCAACGATGATACCATTCGGCGCTTAATATCGGTGCTCAGAACCGGCGACGGGCGCAATCAAACCACCTTCAACGGCCGACCTCAATCGGCCTTCTGCCTTCCCAACTGATGCAGATATTTAAACAGGGAAGCGCGCCGCCGACTCAAGCGCCGACAAGCACGACGGGGGACGAAGTACAACAGAACAACATGGCGACAAACCTAGCGACCGGATCCTTGGATTGAGGATATCTACTACCATGATTTGCATCTGAGAAATTGGTAATTTGATCTTCTTCTTTAAATTTTTTTTTTGTTTCTCCTTGATTTATATCTCCAATCATAATCAACTTTAAAAAGGTTCTATGCAAATTCTCCATGCCCAATCAGTGATATTAATTTGAGAGTTGATAAATAAATCTAAACACATATAAAAGGAAATACATTTTTAATGAAAGGTGAATACAATATGTTTTTTTTTTTGTAATATAAGCATACACTAAAGTCATCACTAATTAATAAGATCAATCAAGCTAATAAAGTACAAAACATATTATTGCTTGCTGGTGTGTACCTTAATGTTTAAGAACTTATTTGTCGGCTAAGGTTCAATGGGAAACCTCTGGTTCTGGAAGAGTTTGAGCAGTCATTTATTCCCTTAAAAATTACACAATTTTCAATAAGTAGTCATTATTATTTACTCTATATGCAAGATTTCTGTTTTTATATAAGCTTTTTCATGGTTAGTAAGCACACAAAATTGCACATCTTAAATTATGCTCAGACAACCCCAAACCATCTCTCATACCATACATTGTTTTGAAAAAAAACAAGGGTAACAATTCCTTGACGGCCGTTTTTTCTCATTAGCGTTGGCTTGCCCTATAGGTTAAGGACCACCAATAGAACTCATGACCCCTTTCACCTTCTTC
>OOIL02000889.1:595694-616243 GCA_900332095.2 Cuscuta campestris | reverse complement strand
TATTTATTACTTCTAATAATGTCCTCCAAATTCTCTTCCCTTAATGTTCTCCAAAGTATATTTCTTTAATGTCTATATATTCATTTTGGAGATATTGTGGTGATTTAATGTCCACTGATCTGCTTTGGATTATGTTGAATTTGAATGGACATTATTCACTACTTTTAATGCACTAAAACTCTATTTTCTTGATGTAAAATTTTCATATATTAATATCTAATGTTCTCTATTATTTCTAATAATGTATTAACTTTCTTCTCTTAATGTTTCCAAGACTATATTGCTTTAATGCCCATATATATTTGTGGGACATTGTAGCAATTAATGTCCACTGATATACTCTCAAGTCTCAACTAATTTCCAATTTCAATGGACATTGTTTATACTATACTTAATACTCTCCATTCCAATTTTGATTAAAAAAATTTCTCACCTCTAAAAATCTTTGATATATTTGTATATTTTAATTTATTCTATAAATTAAAATGCTTTTTTTACATTCTTGTTTTATAGAACTTTTAACGTACTTTTTAAATATATATAATTTTTATTTTTTATTAATGTACCAATTTGTAAATAAAATAATAATATAAAAAATTTTCAGATTTTACTTCGTAATGATCAATTATTAACCAAAATTGGGAATGCACTCCGTAATATTTAATTTCAAAATCTCTAACCCTATTTTTCACAAAAAAGAAGAATAAAACAAGAAAATGAAATCTCAATTTAGAAAAAAAGTCCGACTCTATATCATAATGTATGCCACCAATTTCAATTACAATTAGAATTCCTTCCTTTTATACTGTTTGTCATTCCCATAAATTTAGGATGTGGTGCGAGATAATGGGATATATGGTTAGTAGAGTATAAAATGGATGTCCGGGTCAATTTTGTTCATTCTCCTCACCAAACGTTAGTGCAAATAGGACTACTCCTATTTAGGGAAAACTACTCTCTTTTACTCGAATTTGAGTAATTTACTCGGATCAATTTATCTATTCTTTCACGTTTTTTATAAAGAAAAGTTTATTATGATGTGATATCTCTTTTTAGCTTTTATGGAGTTAGTCTAATTTGTCCTTATTTTCAAAGTACTCCGTATAATTTTGACTTTTTAGCTTCTATGGAGTACTCTACGGAGGATTCATATCTTTTCAAGCAAAGTTTATAATTTTGACACAAGGAGAAAAAATCATAGATACCCAAATTAAATGTTTCACTCGATAATAGATAGCTAGCATATATAAATACTTCCATATATTCAGCAGTACCTTAAATTTGCACCTCCAAAGAAAGAAAGGAAAAACAAACATGGTGAGTACATTGATTTTAACAGCCTTTGCTGTTGTGGTAATATCTATACTCTTTCTTAAAGAATACATTGGGATAAGAAAACACAAGTTGCCACCAGGTCCCAAAGGGCTTCCAATATTAGGGCACCTCCACCTTCTAGGCAAAAACCCTCACCAAGACTTGCAAAAGCTGTCCCAAATCCATGGCCCCATCATGCACCTCCGCCTCGGCTCGGTCCACAACATCGTCGCCTCGTCCCCACGCACCGCCGAGCAGTTCCTCAAAACCCACGACCACAAATTCGCGTCGAGACCGCCCCAGGAGCTGATCAAGTGTCTGACGTACGACCAGAAGGACGTCGTGTTCGGCCAGTACAGCCCGTACTGGCGCGAAATGAGGAAACTAATCACACAGGAGCTGCTGAACAGCTCCAAGATCAGTTCCTTCAGACCCATGAGGAGACAGGAGCTCTGTCTCCTCATAGAGTCATTCAAGCAGCCGGCACTCAACGGAGAAACCGTGGACTTGAGCGCCAAGGTGGCGTCGATGACGGTGGACATGAGTTGTCGGATGTTGTTTGGGATGAAGTACGAGGACTCGGATATCGGGGACGAGAAAGGGTTCAAGGCTGTGATAGCCGAGTCGGCTCACTTGGCGGGTGTCCCTAATCTAGGGGACTATGTCCCTTTGGTAGGGAAGCTTGACATTCAAGGGTTGAACCGGAGGGCAAAAGCGGTGGCCAAGTTGTTTGACCAGTTCTTTGAGAGGATCATTGATGAGCATGAAGAACAAGTAGATGAGGGTTGTTATGATTATGCTTCAAAGGACTTTGTTGATATACTTCTTGGAATTATGAAGAACAAGGAAACCTCTTTTGAGTTCACACGTGAGCATGTCAAATGCATGATGTTTGTAAGGATTTCTTCTTTGACTCACTTAATTATTTCATATTGGGGAATTTTCAACACTAAAACATAATCACTTTTTCTAAATAGCGTCATATGTATTTTTTTTCCAATATAGCATTTTTAGCCATTATCGATTAGTCATTATTTAAGTAAATGTTTACCATCACTGGACATTATTCCTCCTTTTCGAGATTATTAAGTGCTAATTAGAGATAAAATAAAACAGTTTAAGTGTTATTTAAGGAAATGAATTGAGTTTTAATACTATTTAGTGCAAATATTTCTTTCATATTTTGTTCCTCGACTGAAAAAATCTTTCTACATTTTGCTAAATTCATGCCATCAAATTTCATCATTTTTATTTGTCTATAATTTTCATTACTTGTTTGATAAAAAAATGTCACTAGCTATAATTGAAAAATATTGAGTTAAACATCTTAAATTATGTAAATAGAATTTCTTTTGGGACGAAGTGAGACACAGAAAATTAAAGTAAGAATCTTGTGATGATATTCGTGCCAAATCTTATAATAATATACCTCTTCTGTCCCATAAAGATAATAATGATAACAAAATGTTGGACCATGTAGGATTTGCTTGTGGCTTCAATGGACACATCATCAACAGTGATAGAATGGGCAATGTCTGAACTCCTAAAGAACCCAACAACAATGAAGAAAGTGAAGAAAGAGTTGGAAGCACAAGTAGGGCTTGGTAGGATGGTGGAGGAAGATGATTTGGAGCACTTGAAATACTTAGAAATGGTCATCAAAGAGTCCCTAAGGCTGCATCCTGTCTCACCACTACTCCACCACTCAGCCATGGAAGATTGTACCATCGACAACTTTCACGTGCCGAAAAACGCCACGGTTACGGTCAACGTCTGGGCTATCGGTCGGGACCCGGGCACGTGGCCCGACCCAGAGAGGTTTGACCCGGAGAGATTCGACGGGAGAAATGTTGACTTCCGAGGTCGGAATTTCGAGCTCATCCCGTTCGGTTCGGGCAGGAGGAGCTGCCCCGGTTTGCAACTTGGCATAACCATTGTCCGTTTGGTGCTGGCTCAGCTTGTGCATTGCTTTGATTGGGAGCTCCCAAACGCGGCACTGCCTGAAAACTTGGACATGAGTGAGGAGTTTGGCATTGTTGTTAGTCGAGCACAACATTTGAAGGTCATTCCTAGTTATTATAGATTAAGTGTCTAGTTAATTAATTAACTGGGGTGACATCTTTAATTATTTATGCATTTGGCTGCTTTGATATATGTATTCTTCATGTATTAGAACGAATTTTGATAATCAATTAAATAAAAATTCAATTCCTTTCGTATATTTTTGTCTAAGGCCGGTCTTATAACTTATTCTAATATACTAATCCGCACAAGTACTTAATGAAACTTACGCTACACCATAAAAAAAGTACGGGACGGCTGCATGGCTAGTCTATTACTTCCCTCGTTTAACAAAACCATTCCGATTTTGAGTTTGGGGGAAAATAAGGAAAGTGTAATTTTGGCTGACTTTCCAATTTTGCCCTTGATGTGATGGAAAAAAGTAAGATGTGATAGTTTGGTTATTAGTGAAAAAGTATGATGTGATAGGTAGGGTATGAAAAAGTAGGGGTAAAAGTGGTTTTTTGATAGAAAGTGGAATTGTTTTGTGAAAAGTAAAAAAACGAAAGATGAAGAGTTTTGTGAAACGGAGAGAGTATTTGAGTAACCATGGAGAACCCTACCCCACTAGTCAACTACGATCCACCTTTCGTAAAATTGATAGTTTCTGCCCTCTCTAACTCCCATCTTCCCAGTAAATCCCACTCAGTCTCGATACCAACTCATCCCTGACTCACGTCAATTGCATCTCGCAAGTTTAATTGACTTTGGAATCAAAAACATTGACCTCGAAGTCAACTGAACTTGTGGGTGCAAATGTGCAATTGACGCGGGTGGAGAATGGGTTTGGCTCGGGACTAGATGGATGGAGAAGTTTCCTGGGGGAGGGGTTAGGGGGTTATAACAATCAATTTTACAAACGGAGCATCGTGGGTGTCCTCCCAATTTACATGGGCGGCTGTGGCCACCCGCACAGGGTCCTCGAATTTATGTTTTATTATTCAAATTTATTAAAAGTAGTTATTGAAAATAAATTTTAGCATTAATTTTAAAGTTCAACTACTCAACAAAAAATAAAATAAGGTCTAACATGTGATTTTTGAACAGGGCCCATATCATTTTTAACATTTCCGGGCGAGATCCGCCAATTAAAATGGGTATTAACATTTCACGTGAAATGTTACATAAAGATATGGGCCTTATTTTAGATAGAAATATTTACAATAAATAACACTAAAATTTAAGTCATTTCTCTAAATAATATTTATTCGTACTTAGATTATTTTCTTCCCTAAATAGCACTTAATAATATCCATAATGACCAGTGATGACAAACATTTACATAAATAATGACTAATGGATAATGACTAAAAGTGCTACATTGAGAAAAAAACATATGTAGTGCTATTTAGGGAAAGTCATCATGTTTTAGTGCTATTTGTGTAAATTCCTCTTTTAGATATTCTATTTTAATTACTTGATATTAATTTTATTTTTCATTCCCTTTTTCTATTCTATTTTTCTTTTCTTTTTGTGCTTTTCCTTTTTCTTTTTATTTTAGAATATAAAAATGAAAATATTCTAGTCAATATAGACGAATTGAAGTACATGACAACTTTTTTGTTTAATTTATTTTTCATTTCAAACACGAATACTTTTGGTTTTTAACAAAAAATAAAAAAGGCACTTTATGTTCTGTTTGTAACAAAACACATAGCTCATCTTTAAAAACTACTCCCTCCGTTCTCAAAAATACTTCCTCTTTTATTTTTTCCACTTCCAACAAAACACTTCCCCTTTCTATTAAAAAACCACTTTTACCCTTACTTTTTCATACCCTACCTATCACATCATACTTTTTCTCTAATAATCAACTCATCACATCTTACTTTTACACATCACATCAGGGGCAAAATTGGAAGTCAACTATAATTTTACACTTTCTTATTTTGGCTTCAAGTCAAAGTAAGAAGTTTTTTTGCAAACCGAGGAAGTATAACGAAATGGTGCCCTTGGTTGGAAATGTGATAATACGGCAAACAAATGCTAATTTGGCTTTTCTCTGCTTCTACGTGTTATATCTTTATAATACGAGTAAATTTTTTTCTTAAAAATTTTAGGGCAGCATTTTTAATTTTTAGTAAATAAAAAGAGAACTACCTTGTTTGGCCTTTTCCCTTTAAGTTGACATATTTTTGTAGTTCTATTAGTGTCGAATGACAATATATTACGGAGTATTAAATTGAAGTTGCATTAAAAATTTTAGAATTTCAATTAATTCATTGCGAACAAGTTTCCTTTTTATTATTTTTGGAAAATATAGTTTTATTTTAAAAACAGAAAAATTACATAAAGAGAGGATGGGCCAGTCCTCATCAAGATAGCCAAATCCAAATGTATACACAAAATAGGAAATCTAAAATTAAAAAAAAAAACAGATTCTTATGGTAATTTAAAATTCTAAGATAAAAGTGTTGTCTTAAAATTTTTGCTAATATAAAAACATATTTTTATTTATTGATAATATTGCCCTAAAATTTTGATAGAAAATTGGGGTAAAAAGAGTCAACTTTTTGCCCCCGCAAACTTCGGTCAGTTCCTTCGTGCATGCAGCCGCCAGCCCGCCAATGCCGCCATGGTAGAGTAGAATTAAACGGCGGAAAAGTAAACGGCGATTAGTTAGTCTCGTTCCGTGGGTGACTTTTCCGTTGCAATTTGCATGCTTCTCTCAATTCCCAAGCGGAAAATTAAACGGCGATTAGTCTTCTTCCGTGGGTTTGACTTTACTACAATTAGGTAGACGATGCTTTAGGTTGTGATTTTTATTTATCTATGTTTGAGACATACTTTCATCTAATAAGTCCAATATCAAATTATAAGATAGCCAAATTGGCTATTATGAAGTAGTATATGTGTCTAAAATAGGCAAATATTTAGTGCTTAATGTCAAAGAATAGGACCCCTATTAAAAATGATATATTTACACTAAATAACACTAAAACTTAAGTTATTTTCCTAAATAGTACTTAAACTGTTTTATTCCATAAATAGCACTTAATAATGTCCAAAAGAAGGAATAATGTCCGGTGATTAAGAACATTTACTTAAATAATGACTAAAAATGCTACATTAGGAAAAACACATATGATGCTATTTAGGGAAAATTGTTATGTTTTAGTGCTATTTAAATAAATTCTCCTTTAAAAATACACTCTCAATTCTAGAATATTCATCTACTTTGACTTTTTCTAATTAAATTTAAGGAAATTAATCAGTAATTACATATTAAATTTGTAATTTATATTAGTACAATGTGATAATTTTTTGATAATTTTATGCAACACAAATCTAATGAATTATAAATCTCCTACCAGAATATATAATAAGGAATATGATGGGAATCCTAACCAAAGTAATGATAGTAAATAAAATAGAAAAAGTATGATAACAACATATGAAGAAATATGAAAAACTAGAATAATTTAGATGAAAAACTAGAATAATTTAGTAAATTCCTATTACTCATATTATCTTCTGCAAGCTGATCATCGATAATTAGTGGTAGCTTGGAGAGTACAGGTATTGAAATAGAGTTGGTGGATGCAGTTTGCATTGGTAAAAATGGCGGCTAGAAGGAGATAGATAATTAGATATGCAGATCTTCGCTCCATGATAAACAAGCTTGATAGTCCATTTGGGGTAGGAACAATCTATTTTACGAAATGAGCCCCGTAGGCATGGGTGGCCCAGAGGGTGAGATTTTTATTTATCTATGTTTGAGACATACTTTCATCTAATAAGTCCAATATCAAATTATAAGATGACCAGTTTGGCTATTATGAAGTACTCCCTCCGTCCCACTATATTTGTACACTTTCATTTTTGCACATCATCCAATACACTTCTTTAATCTATTTTATCTTGTAATTTGTATATTAAAAAATTATAGAAAGTATATATTAATAATCTATATGTTAAGACAAATCGAACAAGATCACACATGACTATATTTAGGCTTACACATTGAGAGAATTTGATGAATCAAAGTGCTTAGATGAACAGTTCCAAAAGTTAAAAGTGGACAAAAACTGGGGGACGGAGGGAGTAGTAGTATATGTGTCTAAAATAGGCTTTTATTTAGTGCTTAATGTCAAAAAATAGGACCCCTTTTAAAAATACTCTCTCACTTCTAAAATATTCAATCTAGTTTGATTTTTCCTAATCAAGTTTAAGGAAATTAATCATTAATTACATATTAAATTTGAATTTTATATAAGTACAATGTGATAATTTTTTGATAATTTTATGCAACATAAATCTAATGAAATTATATTTGTGAGGATAATAATTAGTCTTATTGAATTATAAATGTCTTACCAGAATATATATAAGGAATACGTTGGGATTCCTAACCAAAGGAATGATAGTATATAAAATAGAAAAAGTATGATAAACTAGAATAATTTAGTAAATTCTTATGACTCTTATTATCTCCTGCAAGCTGATCATCGATAATAGGGGTAGCATTTCTTCTTGGTGATGTCTAATAATTTAAAATTTACTGAGTAGCATTTTTTGAAGGAATTTATTGGGTAACATTCTTTCAGCTTGGAAGACAAAAAATAATAATGATTTTTTTATAGACGCCCTCCAAATTCAAAAATATATAAAAAAATCCTCTATCTCTTTATTTTTAAAATTCAAAAAACAACCTTTTTGGGACATCTAAAAAATAACTTTTTTGAATATCTAAAATATGAATTTTTTGGATGTGCTGAAAAGAATCTTAAGAGCACACTGTATGTTTACGTACATTTTCTCTAAATGTATTTTTTGTACAATTTATATCTCTTCATTTTTTTCATTCCCTTTTTTGTTTTTGTTTGATTTTGATTTTTCCTGTTTTTGTTTTTAACCAAAACCAAAAGCCAAACGAAAAGTTAAAGTTTGATTTGGTTCGATTTCACGAAAAATATGTGAACCCTTGGTTTATCGATTTGGTTTTTGGCGGTTCATGTTTTACACTCCTTTTTTTGTTTTATTTTTTAGATACTTTTTTATATAAAAGGTAAAGTGTGTTGAGAATAATTGAGAAAACGTTGTTTTATACAACAACAACTTTAAAGTACCTACATGTAAATACTTCCTCCTTCCTAAAATGAATTACACTCTTTACAATTCAATAATCACAAAAACTTTTGTTTATTTATGCATTTTGATTGATTATGTGATAAAAAATATATTATATACCAATCTTTAAATAAAATGAATTAAAAAAATTGAAATTTCATTTCATTTTACGTAAAGTTGAAATAAAATTAATTTTTTTAGAGCCAACTAAAATATTTTAATATTATTAGCGTGTACTTCGTAAAAGATCATTCTAAAGAAATTGTTCAACTAAATATTAAATAGAAAAGTGCGGGTATCGATTACCCCTGAACTCTTTAGAAATTGCATGATTAGGTTTATTCCTAAACATTCAAAAATGCATCAAATACCTCTAACTAATTTAAAACGTTACAATGTTGGTCCCTTTTGATACATTTGAAAAAATAATACTCCGTGTTAAACACCAGGGCCGGCCCCGAAAAATAAAAAAATAAAATTGGCCCGGTCCAAAATTTCCATTTTGTGCTCTATTTTATATTTTTAGAATACTTTTGCTTTAAAATTATTAACAAATTTAAAAATATGGTGCCCTAAATTTTGAGGTGCCCTGTGCAGTTGGCCACTTTGCACACCCTCTGGGCCTCCCATGTTAAACACTAAGTGTAAAGGCTAAAGTCTAAACTGCCCCCATCCAACTATTTGGCCCAAACTTCGGTCAGTTGCTTCGTGCTGCGTGCATGCAGCCGCCGCCGGCATTGGTAGAGTGGAATTAAACGGCTGAAAATTAAACGGCGATTAGTCTTTTTCCGTGGGTTTGACTTTACTGCAATTAGGTAGAGGTTGTTTTAGGTTGTGACTTTTTATCAATGTTTGAGACAATACATTTCTCTAATAAGTCCAATATCAAATTATTGTCCTCAAAGACAAACCAGCAATTTTCTCTTCTAGTTCACCACTTATGGTGGTAGGTTTGAGTACAATGTAACATATCTCCTCTATCTCGGAGTATTTATCCACTATTGACTTTTTTCGATCAAAATTATTAAAATTTGACTCTAAATTAAATAAAAATGATATTAAACATTAATACAAAATAGTTTTATTAGATTCATTATAAAAAAATATTTTTAAAAGATTATTTAATTTAATTAATATACAATATATATTTTATTTAATTATAGGTTAAAAATGAAAATATTTGACCAAAAAAGTCAAAACTGAACAAATACTCTAGGACAAAGGTAGTGTATGTCTAGAATAGGCAAAATATTTAGTGCTTGCAAGTGAATCTTTTTTTTGTGAAAGGCTCAATCCTTTAATTATGATTCGCCTTAGGACTCGTAAGAATTTGCCTTAAAAAATACCATTCCTTCACCCGTAGAATCTTCATTAGTTTAACTTTTTTTTTGGCAAATTTAAGGAAATAACCATTAATTACATTAAATTTGCAATCCATATTGGTACAAGGAACATGATAAATTTTTGATACTCCTTCTGTCCCAAAATATTTGTCACATTTGCTTTTTCAGCAGTCGCAAGAACTTTTGTTTATTTCTACGTTTTAATTGGTTATTTGATAAAATAAAAATATTCTTGACACTTCTTATTTCAAAGAACTTTTCATGTAGTTTTTTTGATATGTAAATTTTTTTTATTTCTATACTAATATATAATTAAAATGAATTGAAAAAAAAATTAATATTTTGTCTCGGGAATACAAGTGTGGCAAATCTAATGAAATTTATTTGTGATGCATGTAATTGAAGTTTTATTGAATTATTAAGTTTCTACCATCCATTTTTTTATTTGAAACAAACCATCCAGTACATTAGTATATATAGGGAATACATTGGGATTCCTAACTAAAGTAGGAACATAAATAAAGTAGAAAAAGTAAATATGATAAGAACATACGTACGAGTAAAATGAAAAACTTGAATAATTTAGTAATTTCCTATAGCTCAGTTTGGGGTGTGCATCGGTCCAAATCCGACCAGACCAGCCAGCCCGAACTGTAACTGAATAAGGCACTTTTCTTGGGCCGGAGGCCAACCCGAATAAGATAATGATCGGCCCGGGACCAGACCGGTAAAACTCGGACCGGATCAAATTAGGCTTTTTATTACTTCTTATTTTTTTAAAAAAATCAATTTTATCTATTTGAATTAACAATCCACTTGTAAAAAAAGTATAAATATTACTAATTTATAATTACCATTACTTAAAAATTAAATTTTTTAACATAGTATCAACACAATAATTAAATCATTCATGTCGTTTAAAAAGTAAACTTAAAAGTCAACAATAATACTACTGAAATTCTTCGTACAATACTAGATGTCTGGATGAGGACAAAGATGCTTTAGAGACTATTGTGGATCACAACCCAACATTCAAATCTTACATATATCTTTTTTAAGTAAAAATGGTAAAGACATCATTTTAAAAGGATGTAAAAAATGTTTAAAAAATTCTTTTATTCTTCCCACAAAATAATTATTTTTGTGATATAAAGTGAAAATGTAACACCCAATTAGTCTTAAAAATATAGTAACATAATTTGTAAGAAAAAACATTAATAGAAATCCTATTTTATTTAAATTGACTATTTCAAAAAGTTATGATAAAAAATACGAGTGGCATTGAATTATTCTTAAAGTTATTGTAACATGAGCAAAATATAAAAAAAACTTCATTATTATATTATTATATAGAAAAAAGTTTTAAAAAAATAAAGTTTGACCAGTCCACAGGTCCGGACCCAAACCAGGTGGGCCTGACCGGAACCAAATAAGAGATTTTAGATGACCGAAAACCTGGCCAGAAAAGAACCAATCCGGTCCGATTTTGACCAAGTTTCGGGTCGATCCGAGTCCGAACCGATTAAAGCACACCCCTAAGCTCAACTTCTATTATCCCCGCAAGTTGATATCGATAATGAGGGGTAGCTTGAAACACAAGCACTAAAATAGAGTTGGTGGAATTGGATTTGTAAGAACGACAACCATAAGAAGATGCATATAGTTGTCCCATGTTAAATGAGCTTGAGTGTGTTTGATGATTTTTGATTCGACGAGATTTTACAATTAGAGCGAGGACGATAAGTTTCTTTTTCTCCTCTTGGGTCGATTTCTCTACTTCACGGCCACTTCCCATTCTGTCGTCTTGTAGAAGAAAACATAGACAAATACGAGATTCATGTCCTTCGAACGCATACATAATTTTTTAAAAGGGGCACGTACATTACTCTTTTTGGATAGAAAAAAGAAGTGCAACATCAACTTGGCATGCTCATCGAGATTGGTGGTGGCTGTTACGCCTGTTAGGCATGCATGCAGACAATTTTTTGAGGAAAAAATTCTGACTCCGACAATATAATATAATTTGTTAATAATTAGTATTATTGAATTGTAAAGATAATAATAGAGCTTCCTAGCTAAAGTATGGATAATGGATAGTAAATAAACTAGAAAAAGTAAATATGGTAAAAACATAATATGAAAAATTAAAATAGTTTCGTACTTTCCTATTACTCCTCTTAATTTGTACTACTATCTATTACTCATTAAATTTTTTATTTAATTAACGGTAAAATTATGTTGACACTGGCATTCAGTGTCAACAAATGACACTTGCTCATTTGGAGGGAATTGGAGATCCTCTAATGCCCCAAATACAAAATTGATAATTCTTATCCTCTAACCCCCGCCGCACCCTCACCCCAGCCCGACTCTTGCGCCCCCACTTAGACTCTCCGTCAACCCCTCCAGATGTGTAGGAGCACAGGTGTCGGGCTGGGGTTGGATTCGGTGGGAATTTAGGGAGAGAATTATTAGGAACTATCAATTTTACAAATAAAGCACTAGAAGAGCACCAAATGAGCAAGTGTCATTCATTGACACTACATGTCAATGTCAACAGAACCTTGCCGAATTTATAATGGTCAGTTAATGAATAAAAAAGTTGTCAATACTAATCATTTATCAAATTTCTTTCTTCATATGTTCTCCTCTTTGGGATTCTTAGGGAGCATCATTTTCCATTAGCATCATTGTTTGGGACAAGATCTTAACAATATAATTAACCTTGAAAATGTTACCGCGAAATGATGTTTGTTAGTTTTTTTCAAAATATTTTAGTTGTTCCCAAACCCAGCCTTTACCAGACAGATAGAGAGAAGAATATTAAACATTTCAACTAATTAACGTCTTGGTTTAACTAACCCCTTGTGACATATTTCTTCTCTTTTTTTCAGGTTCAACCGCTGCTCGAGTCTTGCCGAAGACCGATCTGTATTGGGTCCCACAAATAACAACATTAACAAATTAGTGGTTCAAATTAATCAAATTCAGAGTTAAAAACACATGACATGTTTGACCACTGTAGATAACTTTAGGAAAGGTTAGGGAATACCAAATACTTCTTCTATTCTAAAAAGACTTTCCTGGTTTGACAGTGTTTTATTTTTAATTCAATTTATTTAAAAAATGGTATAAAATTCAAGAACACTGCCTTTGTTTGAATTAATTGTCCTAGTTTGAGTTCACAGAATTCATAACAAGTGTTGAAAACTAAAAAAATACGGAATAGGTACTTGAAATTTAATCGAAGGAAAGAGAAAAGTTTGTAGATCACATATTCTTTACTTTATTAAAAAAGTAAAGAAATGTGACAATTGGGATAAACTGAAAAAGAGAGTGAGACGATTAATCTAACGAAGGCAAAAATTTACTCCCTCCGTCCCATAATTTTCTTTTTAGTTTCACGATTTTAATAAAGTTATATTTGCTCTATATATAGTTGCGGTTTTTGTGGAGAAAAAAGAAATGATAATAACCACTCAAGTTTTCCCTTAAAAAGAAAGACGATTTTTTTTAGACAACCTAAATAAGAAAGTAAAAAGATAATTACTGGACGGAGAAACATATATTTGAAAACCACGTCAAAGACTCTACAAAGCTAGAGGTGATTGCAATAGCAAAAAACTAGAATCCTCCCATTCATTAATTGGAGGAGATAATTATACATTTTTATCATATGGGCCAGGCCCAACCTTGCCCAGTAAGGCCATGGATAAACCACACAGGCTGCACTACCCTTTTCGAGGGTAGTTGAGACGCACCTTCTTGGTGTTAGGCCCAAAGCCTTGGGCCCTTGCTGTAGGCTCCGAATCTAGGCATGTGCACTATGGACACAGGTGGCATGCCTGATATGTCCATCGAGCCGTGACACAGTTATACTACCTCCATCCCGGAAAATCTTTCCTGTTTTGACTCTTTTTTACCACAAATTAAGCTTAATTTGAATAAATAAATGTTATAAAAATTTGATACATCAAAACTATATCTTAAGATGAATCCAATTATATTGAATTTACAATAATACTAAATATATTTTTCACAATTTGTGATCAAAGAGTCATTGTTTGACCAAAAAAATCAAACCAGAAAAGATTTTCCGGGACGGAGGTAGTATTATTTTATCAAATGTGTAGTGAAAACTGGCAAAGAAACAACTCAATGTTTGACTACGTGAATAGTGAACAAGAGAATTTTGTGGCAGCCAGAGCGAATATAACTCTACCCAAACAAACTGATGACCCAACTTACCCGCATGTGGAACATTGTGTTTGATGCTGGCAGAAAATGGACAAACAAACTGAGCATATATACCCCATGTCAATTGTATTCTTGTGGCAAAAACACCTGCCAAAATGAAGCATTAATAAAATATGGAGTATGTCAAACCAAACATATGAGTATATATCCTACTTGGAAGTAATATCTGAGGGATTCCTAATACTAGTCCAAAATGGAGTAATGGGGGGGCTAGGAAGAAAATGGAGTTAAGCTTTAGAGAAACCAATAAAAAGATGCTAAAAAACATTTCTTGCTGGATGACAATTACGATTGCACAATATGAAGAAAATAAAAAAGCAAGAAGAAATACAGCAACAATAATAAGGAAATGATTGTTATTACATACTACTCCCTCTCTCTGAATGTCCCATAAAAAAACTTCATATTTAATTTATTTCCGATGGAGCCAAAATTTCACCATTTTTTGGCTTTGGAGTGTGATGGAATAAATCAAAATGGATTTCTAAACTATCTGCGCTTCTTTAATTAATGAAGTAGCAGTTAGTCAAGCAATGCGACTTTCAACGTTGAGCCGGGGGTCTCTTTGGAAACAGCCTCTCTACTTACGAGTAGGGGTAAGGTCTGCGTACACACACCCTCCCCAGACCCTACTCTTGTGGGATTCAACTGGGTTGTTGTTGTTGTTGTTGTTTAGGTAATTGAATATGTCGCCTGCAAAATTTCTCTTTTGGACATATTTCAACCGCTCATTGCTTTATGTGCACCACCTTTTACACTAACACCACTTTTTTCACAAAACATTAACCTCATGTGTTTGAGGATATTTTCATATCTATAAGAACAAAATCCGTGTCTTTGCAAACATGGTGTAAAAGGTGGTGTAGTAATTGGTTATTGGTTTAGCAAAGGCATAGGCTCAAACCATTGTATTAACAACTCCAATTTGGTTTATGAATATTGTCCTATCCCAAGTTATTTTTGTATAACTTAATCCTAGTCCATTGATGATTGTTTGTCCTAGTACTAGTTAATATAACATGGACTAGTCACTTGATGATTGTTTATCTTAGTCCTAATTAGTTTAGTATTACTAGTCCTAGTCAGTTTGGGAATATCATAGAGTAGCTTGAGCATATAAACAAGGGGTGACCTCTTTATTTAGGAATACAAAATTTCATCTTTCAACTTAATTCCAATCTTGTTTAGTTGCTAAACCTATCAATTGTTATTTGCTGAACAATTGGTAACAAAGCAGGACGATTCGATCTGGACAAGTGCTACTCCAGAGAAAAGTTTATAGAGACAAGGACTCAACTAGAGACAAACTGAAAAGGGGAACTACTGAGTCTTCTTTTGGACAGGGACCAAAGTGTGGAACTATTTTGCATAAAAAAGGGCTGAGGAACAAAAAGAGTGCCAGAAACAGGAACGAGATAGAGCAGTTGCTAATTGAATTCTAAACCATTCTTGAGGAACCAAATAAGCTAAAACCAGCTAGAATTTATGATCATGAAGAGGGAAAGACTGTCAATGTAGCGCTTCATAAAGATATGCTCACTTTCAGAAGAAAGGCATGTAGAAGAAATTCTCAAAACAGGGGTGATTAGACTGAGTACAAGTCCTTTTTCCTCTCCGCATCTCTTGGTCAAGAAATAGATGGGACATGGAGAGTTTGCAAAGATTATAGGACCTTAAATATGAGAAAGTTAAGGACAAATCTCCTATTCCAACCATAGAATACATGATGAATGAACTGTTTGGCTCAATTTTTTAGCAAACTTGAATTGTGATCTGGATATCACCACATAAGGATTCACGCCATTCAAGATTCACCATTGGGACATCAAAAAGACAGCTTTTACAGCACACAAAGGAACTATGAGTACCTTGTGATATCCTTTGGACTGTGTAATGCCCCTTCAGCATTTCAAGCAGCCGAGAATGATATATTTTGGCCACATCTCACGTAATTCTTATGTCTTAACGGTATTCTTTGATGATATACTAGTATATAGTCCTAGTTGGGGAAAGCATCTCAAGCATTTAAGGAAACTTCTTGATTTTGCAACAAAATCACTTATACTAAAAGAAAGCCAAATGTGTTTTCGGAAAACATGATGTGGGTATTTGGGTCGCTATATCTCAAAGGGTGGAAGTAGAGTAGAAAATAAAAACAAAAAAATTCAAGCAATGATTCAATAGACTAGACAAGCAATTAATACTGAGTTGCAAAGGACCTACGATAAACATGATATTACAGAAAGACATTTTGCAGCACCACTTAATCAACTTTTTGATAAAGCTATTTACTTCATCCGGAATGAGGAAGTTCGCTATTTATGCAGGTTCGTGACTGTTGTCAAAGGATCAAAGAAGATTAAAAAAAGCAGCAGGCGTGCATAACCGATTGTGTGTGTGTGAGAGAGAGAGAGAGACGTGAAAGTGTTTATCGTGTGGCTTGTGTGTGGAAATACACGTACGGGTGTATTTATACTCATAGGGTTCCGTGCTCCGTAATTTAATTAACGTACCTCAATTAAAATACACTTTTTGGAGCAATTTGCTCCAAATTCAAATCCGTTTGCACTGTTAGACTCGTCACGTCGAACCCTACACAACAATATAATTTTTATAATTTATTGACGAATATTTATAATTGACTCCGGGTCCGTCTCAATAATTAATTAATTAGTTTTAATTAATTAAATATTTTTAATTAATTAATTCAGATAGACCGGATTTCGGGGCATTACATTTCTCTCCCCTTAAAATAATTTCGTCCTCAAAATCACCTGAGTCATTGGTCATGAAGAGTTGATGATACTAAACTCGCATGGATTCCTCAGTCTCCCAGATTGCTTCCATATCGTGATTTCTCCTGAGCACATTGACCAAGGGAACAGACTTGTTCCTCAGTTCTTTCACCTCGCGTGCTTATATCTGGACACGCTCTTCTTCATAAGATAGATTCTCAACGAGGGTGACAGCTCCCTCGGGTAAGACAAGGGATAAATCTGAACGATATCTTTTCAACATGGACACGTGGAATACGTTGTGGATCTTATTCAGTTCTGGAGGTAATTCTAGCCGATAGGCTACTGGTCCCACTCGCTCGGTGACTTGATACAGTCCAATGAGCCTATGGCTTAACTTCCCTTCTTTCCAAATCTCAGGACCCTCTTCCAAGGTGAGACCTTCAGGAACACTAAGTTGTCAACATTATATTCAATCTTTCAACGCTTGAGATCGGCGTAGGACTTCTGACGGTTTGAAGCAATCTGCAATCTGTCACGGATCAACCAAATTTTCTCTTCTGTTTCACGAACATGGTCAGGTCATTCGAGCTCGGGCTCGCTCAATTCGGTCCAACAGACCGGGGTTCTACAAAATTCCTCTTCACTTCTCTAAATGTCCCATAAAAAACTTCATGTTTAATTTATTTCCTTTTAGGTAATTGTATATGCCGCCCACAAGATTTCTGTTTTGGACATATTTCAACCGCTCCTCACTTTTCATTTTTCAACACTTTTTTTCTAAATTCTATAAAAGTCAATCTGAGAAGTTTTTTATGGGATGGAGGGAGTACTAGACAAGGAATGATGTAATAAACGTCTGTCAGACTAGACGTCATCTGTGCACCACCTTTTACACTAACCCCACTTTTTTCACAAAAAACATCAACCTCATCTGTTTGCAAAGGATATCTATGAGAATAAAACCTGTGTCTTTGCGAACGTGGTGTAAAAGGTGGTTTACCAGTTCGTTATTGGTTTACCAAAGGTAAAGGCTCAAACCATTCTATTAGCAACTCTTATTTGGTTTATGATTGTTATCCTATCCCAAGTTAATTTTGTATTACTTAGTCTATGTCCATTTATGATTGTTTGTCCTAGTACTAGTTAGCATTACATGGACTAGTCACTTGATGACTGTTTGTCATAGTCCTACTTAGTTTAGTACTACTAATCCTAGTCAGTTTGGGAATATCATAGAGTAGCTTGAGCATATAAATAAGGGGTGACCTCTTTTTTAGGAACACAATTTCATCTTTCAACTTAAGTGCAATCTCGCTTAATTGCCAAACCTATGAACTGTTATTTGATGAAATTTCGTTCTTGAGGAACCAAATGAGCTACAACTAGCTAGAATTTATGGTCATGAAATTCATCTGAAAGAAGAGGGAAAGACTAACAATGTAGCTTCATACAGATATGCTCACTTTAAGAAGAATGAGATTGAAAGGCATGTTGAAGAAATACTCAAAACAGGGCTGATTAGAGTGAGTACAAGTCTTTTTTTCACATCCAGTTCTCTTGGACAAGAAAAAAGATGGGACATGGAGATTTTGTAATGATTAAATATAGAGACAGTTAAGGACAGATTTCCAATTTTAACCACAGAAGACATTATGGATGAACTGTTTCGTGCTTAATTTTTTTAGCAAACTTGATTTGACAAGTTAAAAAATATGGTCATTTACTTCATTTAGGCAATTGCTCTACTGCTAAGGATGTAGCAGTAGTTTTTGCTAAAAAGGTTATCAAACTACGTGTAATTCCAAAGTCAATAACTTCTTAAACTTAAAGAGATAAAGTGTTTATGAGCTACTTTTGGAAACAAATCTTCAAGCTTGTACAGAACTTAAAACCTACTCAGCATATCACCAAGAAACAGATGGCCAAACGCCCAAACTGTAGTAAACAAAAATGTTTTGCTTCCTATAGCCCAAAATAGTGGGAGCCATTTCTAATGTGGTCTGAGTACTGGTATATACCACTTACCATACCTCCACTGGCTTTAACTCAATTCGCAAGGAATCTCCACATGCAAAAGGTTAAAAAATGTTTGAAGGCTAGAGATTCCGGTCTGCGGGAGTTAAGAGACCAATTAGCTACCCAAACTCCAATGACCAGACTCCAGGTTCCACATCCAAAATCTAGAATTTCTTCTTTTAATATATTCGTTAAGATTTTAATTTTATATGATAAGATATTTTTGGCCAAACAAATACTATGTATATTGATATTTAATTACATCCTCCGGCCCAAAACACTTTACCCAATAAGACTTTCCGAGAGTTTACAAAACATGTTAAAATATGGAAAAGGCAAGGTTAGAATTTGTTTAGACGAGAGACATGTTAGATATAATCGGGTTTGTTCACATATAACCAAATGGGTAATGAGTCAATGTTCGGGTCAGTTAGTATAGAGTCAATTAGTGTGGTGTCGTTTAGTGTGTTTTACATATTTAATTAATTAAAAAAACAGTGGGTAGTTTCTAAAAGAGGCAGTTATGGGTAGTTTCTATTGTTAATAGGTGTGTTGGTTTGTAATAGTTGTGTTGGTTAGTAAAAGTCATGTTCGTCTGTTCTCTATTTATACTTAGAGAACACAAATAATCCTGTAACAGTTTTACATCAATAAAATATTCTACTTTGATTTGATTTGGTCGGTTGGTCCTGTCTAACAATTGGTATCAGATCAAAAATCCAATAAGGACCCAACGATCAAAGGGAGTGGTCTAACTTGTAATCAGGAGTTGTATGATCGGGAGTAGAAGGGCTGCCAGATCATAATACAAAGTGTTAGACTTCCTCGACAACAGATCAAAAATCTTTGACAAGATTCTTCCTCGCCTAGGACAAAAATAGTAGGGGGCTAGTTTTTCCCTTTGGCAGAAGCATTCCATCCAAACAGTGCAGGGAAAAACGAATCAGCGGGGTAGCTTTCGTTTAGTGGCTTGGAAGACGGAAAAGCAAGGGCTTGTTTTCTGGTTGATGGTGGATTGCAGGTGGCTTACGACCCGGGAAGGAATCGAAGTTAAGAATGTTGTGAAAATTGTCGAAGGAATAAAAGTCGTGCAATGGGAGAACAACAAAAATAGACAGATTGTGACTACAAGGGAGAATAGTTAACAGTTTGCCAACCTTAACCCGAGGAAGAAGATATGCAAGGTAAACTACTATTCACTAAAAGTGATGGAAAAGAGAACGCTAAGGAGCACAAAACTGAGCATTGTGGTTGCTGGAGCTCAAACCGAGAAGACTTTGGACGTGGCCGAGGTAGAGGTCGGGGGTCAGGGAAAAGTCGGGATGGTGGACAGTTTCAGCGGGAAAAGAGTCACATTAGGTGCTTCAAGTGCAATGAGTTAGGGCATTTTTTGAACGAATGTCCAAAATGGGATCAAGAGGAACACATTGCAAATTTGATTAAAGATGATGATGAACCAACATTGCTGTGAAGATCAGTGTGAACAAACAACGATTAAGGGCATGATTGTTAGATATAATCGGGTTTGTTCACATATAACCAAATGGGTAATGAGTCAATGTTCGGGTCAGTTAGTATAGAGTCAATTAGTGTGGTGTCGTTTAGTGTGTTTTACATATTTAATTAATTAAAAAAACAGTGGGTAGTTTCTAAAAGGCAGTTATGGGTAGTTTCTATTGTTAATAGGTGTGTTGGTTTGTAATAGTTGTGTTGGTTAGTAAAAGTCATGTTGGTCTGTTCTCTATTTATA
>OOIL02000889.1:523995-585971 GCA_900332095.2 Cuscuta campestris | reverse complement strand
AATTTTAAATTTTAAATTTTAAATTTTAAATTTTAAATTTTAAATTTTAAATTTTAAATTTTAAATTTTAAATTTTAAATTTTAAATTTTAAATTTTAAATTTTAAATTTTAAATTTTAAATTTTAAATTTTAAATTTTAAATTTTAAATTTTAAATTTTAAATTTTAAATTTTAAATTTTAAATTTTAAAGTTTACATTTTAAATTTTAAATTTTAAATTTCAGTTTTTAAATTTATTTTTTTAATTTTTAAGTATTTAAAATGTGTAATATAAAATATAAAATTTCATATTAACAGTACTTTTAAATTTTTAATTTTAACCTTTAAAAGTTTAGTTTTAAATTTAAATTTAAATTTTCATTTTAAATTTTAATATTATAAATTTGAAATTTAAAAATATAATTTTGAATATAAATTGCATATTTTAATTGAATTTTTTTATAAATTTAAACTTTAATTTTTTAATTTTGAATTTTGAATTTTACATTTAAACTTTTAAATTTTTAATTTTTAATTTTAAATTAAAAGTTCTTAAATGTAAACTTCAAATTTTTAAAATTAAATATGAAATTTTAAAATTTTATATTTATGTTTACGAATTTAAAATTTAAAATTTTAAATTTTAAATTTAAATTTTATATTTTTAACTTAAGATTTAAAATATTATATATTAAATTTTATATTTTTTTAAATTTTAAATTTTATATTTTAAATTTAGAATTTGAAATTTTATTTTTTAAATTTAAAATCTGATTTTAAATTTTAATATATTTGAATTTAAATTTTCAGTATTTAACTTTTAGTGTTGGTTTTTAACTCTTAAATTAAAATTTTTAGATTTAATAATTTCAATTTTTAATTGTAAATTTAAATTTTTTTTTACTTTTTAATTTCTAGTTTTTCTTTTTAAATATCAAATTTCGTTTTTTATTTCGATTTTTAACTTTTAAATTTTAACTTTTAAATTTTAAATTTTACATTGTTATATTTAAATTTTATTTAACTCTTTAAATTTTAAGTTTTATTTTACATTTCAAATTAAGATTTTATATTTTGAATTTTAAACTTTACATTTTAAATTGAAAATTTTAAATGCCAACTTTTTTATTTCAAATTTTATTTTTTTTAGTTTTAATATTTTAGTTTTTAAATTTTAAATTTTCATTTTAGTTTTTTATTTTAAATTTTAAAGTTTAATTTGTTAATTTATAAGACCAATTTCTTTGTTATATCTAAAAGGATTTGCGTGATTTGATTTTGACTCGCAGAATTCAAATTTAGATTTCTAATTCTTTTCCTTTGCAATGGAATGTAAAATTTTGAATTGAAAGATTTTGAATTAGAAGTCAATTCCAATTCCACATATTTATGTACTACCAAATAGCAACATTGAAGTCTTCAATTCTAATTAAATGGCCTAAATTCTGTGTACTAAACAGAGCTTTTGAGATTAAAGTGGTTTTTAAATAATTACTCTTGGAATGAAAAAAAAAAGGATTTTTCACATATAATATGGTCATATCATCTTTTATCTTGTAGAATTAAAAATCATAACTTTTAATATGTTAGTTTTATTTTTTATTTGTTATCAATTTTCCAATAATATGAATTGAAAAAAAACAATGGGGTATTTTTTGTGTCGTATGTACTTAGAATATTTTACTTTCTCCTAGAATATTTGTCAAGTTTTAATTTTTTTTAGTCAATTAAGATTGATCTTTGACCTATCCAATATTTTAAAAGTAGTGTGCAAGTTAAATATAATAAAATTATTCTTGTATCAACATCTAATATAAACTTTACTTAACTTAGGGTTAAATTTGATCAATTTTGAATTGCGCAATTGACAAAGCAAAGAGTACAGTGCTAAAGGGGTAAAACTCGAGTTTGAACTCTGACAACTCTGTTGGAAGGCAACTATGCTAAGCATAGGGCCTCTGTAAGTACTATGTGCAGACTTCACTCTTTGCCAATTACCTACAATCAAAGTGCAATTTACATACTCGCAATGACTGTCCAGCCGAATCTGAAGGCCTTCTGTAATGCGGGTCGACGTCATCTTTTTTTTAAGGAGCGAAGGAGTATTTTTTTATTAGTTGAACACTTCAACCTGGTTGTGGGGCCATCACCCTTCAAAAGTCGTATATATATAAACCGTCTTAGAGGCCGGTGAGTGACGGAGAAAACCTTGAGAGGGAAGTATAGCCTATACTCCTATAGGTACCTCATAACAAAGAAATCGAAATTAGATTAAAATAAAAAAAGTGTTTATGTAGCGTCTAAGGAAAGAATCCATTATATTTCTCTATATTATAACTGGCCTTAGCTATTTTTTTCCATCTTTAATTTTTTGTTGATTGTTTTTTTAAAGGGCATAAAAATAAAACCAGAAGCGCAGTACGTACGAAGAAGGATGGGTAAATCGGAGGAGAAGAAAGAGGTTGATTCATTGGAGATCAAAGTGTCACTGTCTTGCCAGAAGTGTGCCAAGGATGTTAAGAAAGCTTTGTTGAAGGTCAAGGGTAATTTTATTACAATTTCTTTTTCTTATTAGATAGTGCAACTCTAACTCCAAGAATTAGAGCATCTTATTAAAGCAAAGGGTGCTTCCATGAAGTCATGAACCTAAGGGTTTATTTGGTTGGAAGAGAGGAGAGCGGAAGGAATGGATGAGAGGGAATGAGAAGGGATAAGAATTCTCCTCGCCTGTTTTAATTTGGTTGAGGAGTACGATGTTTTCATGGTATCAAGTTCGACATTTAAAACGTGAACCTTCTCACATTTTACATATCTTTCATGTGGATACTTTCTATTTTGCAAAAAGTCCAATTCTTTTATGCTATGAATACACTAAGTTCCATAAAATAAGCATGAATCTTAGATCCACGGAAGAATTTGCCTTGGTTGAGATGTGAGGGAAAGGTTTTATTTTCAATTTTTTTATATTTTATATTTTTCATTTTTAAATTAATTTTGTTTCCTATTTTTTAAAATTATTACCAGTATTTTTTAAATTAATTTTTCATTTTATTTTTTATAATTTTAATTTATATTATATTTTCTAATTTTATTGATCTATTTTTTTTATTGAATTTTTAAATTTATTATAAATTTACTTTCTTAGATACTATTATAATTATTTATTTATCTATTTATTTATTTATTTTATTAATATAATTATTTATTATTATTTACTCTTAATATTTTATAATGATTTTTATTTATTTTTTTGTTTTATTAGTTTTTATTTTTATTATTTTATTATTATACTTTTTTTATTATTAATTTTTATTTTTATTTTATAATTATTATTTTTTCCTTAATTATTGGTTTTTATTTTTAATTTATTAATTATTATTTATTCATTTATTTAAATTTTATTAATTTATACATACACACACAGCTTCAAACTTTTCATAAACTGCATGTTTTTCTCTCGAAATTATAAAATTGCATCATTAATCCATATACTTTTCATAAATTAAAATGCATGTTTTACTCTTGAGCTCTTTATAAAGTGCATCCTATGTTTTTCTCTAAACTTTCTAAAATGCATCATTAGACCTTATATTTTTCATTAAATGCATGATTTCTCTTAAACTTTTAAAAGTACACCATTAGTTCTATTCTTTAAATAGTATAGTTGAAATCCGATATAAAAATTTCTCTTAATTAAACTGTGACTAGTTTTTTACTATTTCGATAAAAAAGAAAAATAACTTTGTGAGCATAGATAGTCCCTACGTGTCAAAATCTTCTTCTCATGGTTAAGTTAAGATGATTGCTAGAGTTTGATGAAAATGTTATTGATAAATGTTTTCTTAACGAAACTTACACATTAGGGGATTTCAAAAAGTTGTACACAATAGAAGTGTCAATAATTTATCTTTGTGTGTGTGGCATGTTTAACCAAATTAAAAAAAACAAACTCCTCAATTACGTCTTCATCAAACTCTAAAAGACTAAAATATCGTCGTCTTTACTGAGGGTCTGAAGTGTGAGAAAAATTTGAGGAGCAGTTAGCAACTATGTCCTCTAAGTTATTTTTTATTTTTCTTTAAGTTTGTTTAAAGATGATGTTCAACTAAGAGATATTATTGGAATTTCAACAAAGCATCATATCAATTTTTTAAATATCGCTTTTGAGAGTTTGGGGAAAACATACACTTTATGAAAATATAGAATATGTCACGGAGTATAAAAATAAATTGAATACAATTATTATTGTATTAATCTAGTTTTCATTTTATTGATCTCAAGGTGCGTTCAATTTATCTATTGTAAACTTATCATTTGGCTAATTTAAAAAAGAGTGAACTTTTGAAATTGTACTCAATAATCAATATTCATGTAATTTCCCTAGTTAGTCTCAAAGATAAACTAATTACCAAGATAATACTAGTTAATTGAGAATAATGGTTAGTTTAGACTCCCCCGACTAACGACTGTTAAAATGATGTCAAAATTGTGTTAAAACTTATTCTAATTATTTAAATTGGACCTTTCAATTTAGATGTTTTTCTGAATAAGTCTATTTTCAAAATAAAAACTTATTAAAGATGGAAAAATATTTAATACTCCTTTCTTTCCAATATATGACTCATTAAATATGTTGGCAATAAATTTTGGACCAATTTTTAGTTATATTTATTTGAATATAAATTTGGACAAACATCATAAACTGAATAGCAAACCTAATTTAGAGACAGATAGAAATGTTTATTAAATATTTTATTTACATGATATTCTTCTAAATCTTTTTAAACAATTTGAGGCATTTACTTTCAAATGCATTACATTATATTTATAGTGTTATTTGTTATATTCTCATATTATAAAATTTACATTAATTTTCAATAGTTAATAAATTTTCATTTAGAAAATACTAATTTCAAAAAACAACCAATTTGAAAGGATCATTTTGAAAAATTTCTATATGTTTTAACATCTGACGGTTGTTAATTGTGATACTAATTTAACTAGTATCATCTCATTAATTGATTTATCTTGGAATTTTTTGAAAAAACACAATTTTTGAGTAACATTTTGAGAACTTACTCTTAACAAATATTTTATTGGCTATAGTAAGAGCGGTAATGGCGCGGTGAGAGTGTGCCATGCCACGCCACCTCAGCACAAACCATTCCAATTTGGATAAAGCTATTTGTACCCCAAGGGTTTGTACACCGCAAGTATGCACCAACATTCTGTGTTGGTGTAATGCTAAGTTTTATTAACACATCAACACTTGTGTTAGTGTAAATTTTTGTTAATGTTCCAACACTTTGTATTAGTGTGAACCATCAAAATGTTGATGTATACGTTTGGTGTAAGTTTAGGGTACAAATTTCGGTGCAAGTGTAGCATGGTCCTTCCAATTTTTTTTGTCTCGTGTAGAATCTCTACATCAACACTCATGGAGTCATGGAGCGTTTGAGTGTGGCACTCCAAGCCTCTTTTCCTTTTTTCTAAGAGAGAATTTTTTGATTAAAAAAACTTTTTTTATAAAAAAGTAGACATATTTTTTTAATAAAATAAATAATAAAAATAATTTTATTAATTAAACACATAAAAATTAATGTAAAAAGTGACAAAAACAATGACTTGACACTGCAGAGTTTGACACTGCAGGGTAGAGTTTGCCACTCCGCTCATGTATTCCGTTTGCTGAGTGGGCTATTTTTTATTGATTAAAAAGTGTCACGTCAGCGTGTAGTCAGTGAGTAACATTTTATTTTTCCCCCATGATTGCCTATGCTCTAAGGATTTGTTTCTATGGCCACTATGTTTGAGTGGCCAGAGAAGATAGAGGGCACCTACGATTCTCTGTTTAAAAAATTGATAGTTCCTAACCCCATAAGTCCCCCGATAAATCTTCTCACCTAGTCCCGACCCCATCACACCCCTATCCACATAAACTAAAGTCAACCAAACTATCAATTTTATGAACAGAGCATCATACGTGTCCCAATCGAGACGGTATCCTTTGTTGGTCACTCAAAGAGAGTGACTATGGAACAAGAGTAATATATGCTTGAGTCTAGTTTCATAACCACCCTGTTTGAGTGACCACGGAAGACATTGGGCACCTTTGATGCTCCATTCGCAAAATTAATAGTTCTTGCACCCCGCCAATGATGTAAATATGGGGATGAGTTGGTGTCCGGATTGGATAAGAGTTTACCGGAGGCTTGAGAATATAAACTACTCCTTCCGTTCCACAAAACCCTTCCGGTTTTGACTTTGGGAAAAAAATAAGGAAAGTGTAATTTTGGTTGACTTTCCAATTTTGCCCCTGATCGATGTGATGGAAAAAAGTAAAATGTGATAGTTTGGTTATTAGTGAAAAAGAATGATGTAATAGGTAGGGTATGAAAAAGTAGGGATAAAAGTGATTTTTTAATAGAAAGTGGAAGTGTTTTGTGGAAAGCAAAAAAAATCGAAAGAAGAAGGGTTTTGTGGAAGGAGTATAAATTTTGTGAACGGAACTCTTTAATTAGGTGTCCCAATGGAGAGAGTATGTTTTTTTTTCCGAATGTGGTGGCCTCGCCGGAATAGGGAGTGTAATTTTTATATATGTTTTCCGGTTCATGCATGCAGGAGTTAAAAATGTAATTGTAGATTTGGAGAAAGGGAGGGCGAATATAAAAGGATCAAAAATACATCCAGATGCGGTGTTGCAGAAACTGAAGAAGAAACTGAAGAAGGACGCTACAATAATACCGCCGCCGCAGGAAAAGGTGGTGGCTCCGCCGTCGAATAATAACGTCGCAGCCCACGTGCCGGGGGTTTGCGTCATCAATGGCCAGTACTATTACACCCAGTTTCCTCACTACCCAGTAGTAGCCTATGGGCCGCCGGTTTCGGCTCACCATTATCCATATAACTACGAGAATAATAACCCTGATTTGTGCTCAATCCTCTAGACTTCATGATTCAAATTAAATTACCTTATACGGAGTAATTAATTTTCAATCCCCTTTTGAACTTATTAGTGTGTAAAGTGTAAACAATTACGTGTAAAACATTTGATGTCGTGTGATGGTGTAAAATTTTAAAATTGAATGCTTGGGTTTCTTTGATGAAATATTTGCACTAAATAGCACTAAAATTTAAGTCATTTCCCTAAATAGCACTTAAACTGTTTTATTCTCTAAATAGCACTTAATAATGTCTATAATGTTCAGTGATGACGAATATTTACTTGAATAATGACTAATGCATGACTAAAAATGCTACATTGAGAAAAAAACACATGTGGTGCTATTTAGGGAAAGTCATTATGTTTTAGTGTTATTTAAGTAAATTCCTCTGATAATAATAATAATAATAATAATAATAATAATAATAATGAGAAATATAGTCTTGTGATACTTAGCTTTCTCCTCCATGAAATTCAACTTTTCCTCAAGTTGGAGATCCAACAAAAAACGGGGAAAAGGAGGACATAATGTTCATCCTCCGGGGTCAAGCACCTTGATTCTTAGAGCATCAAAAGAACGTATTGGGCCTAAAGCACCGCTAATATTGATGAAACTGCTCTATGCAACCAATGGCAAGAAAACGATGTCATCCCGGACAGAACATTCAAATTTATAAAGGACAACAACGAACTTCAATATTGGGCGTCCCGGATTATTTTGTGCATCTATAAAAAATCACATCGTCAAGGGAAACTTTCTTCAAGATTGAGAGGCTTTGGCAATGGTTTTCCTAATAAACATCGATTGCGACAAATCAATTACTCCAATTGGTTCTTGCACGTGTTAGTTCCTTTGGGTTGTCATGTTTAAAATATTGTATAACTCCTGTTGGGGGATGGCATAATTTTTTGACAATCTAGTATAGACATGTTGTGTTAGTAGCTAGCCGTTTTGGTTGCTTTACAAACCGAAAAAACCAAAATAAAAACCGTATAAAATCGAATCGAATAACCAATGGTTTACATATTTTTTTATGCAAAACCGAACCGAACCACCAATTTACCTTCCGTTTTGTCTTTGATTTTAGATGAAAACCGAACCGCCAAAACCGAACTCACACCTACTTATAGTCTCGTAATTGTTATATATTCCAATTACTATAGTGGGTCAATTAACCTAATATATCCAACACAAGCCAGATTTGTTCAAACATTGCTAGCTTTGTTCCACGATTCAACCATTCCCAAGGTTCCTTAAAAAAATCATGCAATTGTGTTTCTAAATAAATCATTAATACCGGTACTTCATTTAATTATTTGTCCTAAAAAAGTCTCCTGGTTAATATTACAGATCAAAATATTTCTACATTTTATATACGCTTTCATTGATCATTTGATAAAATAAAATAACATTATCATCACTTTGCAAACCGTTGACACGGAGTATAATTTTGTAATATACTCCCTCTCTCCCTAAATTATTTACTTTTTATGCAAAACGAAGTAAAATTCTATGTTTTTCAATTCATTTAATTATTTTAAGATTGATATATAAATAAAAAATAAAACTTATGGAGTACATGTTTAAAAAGTATATCAAACTTCTACAAAACAAGAGGTGACAAAAATATTTTATTTCATCAAATTGTTAATGAAAAGACACAAATAAACAAAAGTTTTCGTGATTTTTTAATAGTAAAATGTATAAATCATTTAGGGACGGGGGAATATTCTTAAATTCTACATCAATTTTTATTTTTATTGATTAAGATATAATTTCAAACATATATCGTAAACCAAGAGTTTTATTTTGGGATGGAGAATACTATTTTTCATTTTCTAACCATAGAATCTTCAATAACGGACTTTATATTTTTTCCATTCCATAGCACCTGAAAAAATACTCCGCACTTTAGGGTGGAATTTGATCTCTTTTTTAAAAATAAAGGTAACACGGTTTGACATTAATAACTAATCATGTTTTTAATTACGTGTAATTTATTACGGAGCATTACAAGTGGGAAAAAGTTAAAAAAGAAAAATGCATTTTTTTTCTTACTATAAAGTCCACTGTTCTCATGGCCGGGAATGACCCTTCATTTTTAATTCCACCACTTTATTTCATGCTATCATAAACAACAAAAAAAATAAAATTGGTTTTCTTTTTTGAAAAAAGAGAGAGTAATTAAAGTGGTAATTTAATTAATGGGGATTAAAGGAAAGATAGATTGTATTTCAGATGTTATGGTGGGCAGCAGTGAGAAGAAGAAGATGAAGAAGAAGAGGAAACAAATGCAGACTGTGGAGCTGAAAATAAGAATGGATTGTACCGGTTGTGAGCGTAAAGTCAAGAATGCCCTGTCTTCTATTTCCGGTAATTATATTATTATTATTATTATTATTATTATTATTATTATTATTATTATTATTATTATTATTATTATTATTATTATTATTATTATTATTATTATTATTATTATTATTATTATTATTATTATTATTATTATTATTATTATATAACTCCGTATTGTTATTCAGTTTATTTTATCACACCAAGTATAAACATGAAAATTCTTTACATTGTTATACTCCCTCCGTCCATAAATAATGTTCAGAGTTTGACTTGGCACGGAATTTAAGAAAATGTAAAAAAAGCCTTTACTTTCCAGCTTTGCCCTTTGATTAATAAAAATAAATAAATTAAAGGTAAAGGTGAATAAAGTTAAATAGTAGTGATTGGATAGATAAAGTAATGAAAATGATTAAAATATTGTTAAAGTACAAGTGCAAGTACAAAAGTGGGGTGGTTGGAGTAAATTAAAGTGGGTGGTGGGTAAGGGGTATTCAAGGCATTCCACTTATAATTCTTTGCCTAATTTAGAAAGATGAACTTTATTTGTGGACGGATGAAAAAGAAAAGTACGAACATTAAAAATGGACGGAGGGAGTAACATTTTTTTAAATTTTTGTGTCAAGTTAAAAGGAGAAAAAAGTTGTGTGTTTCATTAAAGTTGGGTGGGTGCATGCAGGGGTAGTATCGGTGGAAATAAACAGGAAGGAGAATAAGGCGACGGTGAGAGGATATGTGGAGCCAAACAAGGTGTTAAAGAAGGCAAAGTCAACGGGGAAGAAGGCTGAGATATGGCCGTATGTGCCCTACCAGTTGGTGGATCGGCCCTACGCCGCCGGGGCATACGACCGGAAAGCGCCGCCGGGATACGTCCGTTCACTCGATCCCTACAACACTCATAATAATGACTCCTTTGACTCGTACACATACATGTTCAGCGACGAAAATCCCAATGCATGCTCCATTATGTAGTACTCTATTATCCTTATTACTTCATCATATATTTTAATTTAATTATTTATAACCGATAATTTTATATTTATACACACACACACACACCTCATGTTGTCTTTCTAAAAAGTATACTTAATGTTGAATATATAGTAAGAATTTTATGATTTTTCTGTGGGTTTTCAATTTTTTATTTATTTATGCTCTTCTCTTGTGCTATTTCCGTTTTAAAAGTGGTTTTAAATTTTGATTGGGTTTCAAAAAAATAAGTGCAAAAATTATTTGTACCCCAAAGATTTGTACCTCATTTTGTACTTTGCAGGGATGCACCAATATTTTGTGTTGGTGTAATGCACCGACATTTTGTGTCAGCGTAAATTTTTGTTAACGCACCAACACTTTATGTCAGTGTGAACCATCAAAATGTTGGTGCATACCTTTGGTGTACAAATAGGGTACAAATTTTGGTATACATGTAGCATGCTCCACAAAATAATTGGCATCATTATTGACTCAACTTGTAGGATTCATCCCTGATTATTAGTCTATTTTTTTTTTACAATTTCCTATTAAAATTGATAAATTTTGATCTCAAATTAAATAAAAATGATATTAGACATTGATACAAAAATACTTTTATTACATTTAGTTATATGAAATATTTTCAAAATATTATTTTATATAATTTATTTACAATATATATTTTATTTAATTATGGTCAAAGATTGAAAACAGTTGACTAAAAAAAGTCAAAACTGGACAAATTTTACGTATATGATATGTAAATGGAGTAGATATGTCACTAGACGGAAACAATATAATGTATCTAATGACATGTGACAACAATCCTCAAGAATCATTCTGACCTCATTTGTAGATATATACTCACAAGGACTCTCTCACATTCCTGGAACAGGCAGTCTCTTGTTCTTAAAATATAATGGAGGAACTAGAACTTCTTGTATCAGTGTGATATTGGTCGGATTTGAAAATATGCTTAAACAAAAAAAATATAATTAGATATTAAATTATACCCCCTCCGTCACACAACCATTCTTCTTTCTTTTTCATCCGTCCAAAAAAAACTTTTTTCATTTTTACTAAAAAGGTCACTTTAACCTCTACTAATTCTTAACCTACCTAATACAGCACACTTTTTCATTTCTAATCTACGCATCACAACTACTTTTACCTATCACATCCAAGGACATTTTTGGAAATTAGAGTCAATACCAATATATACTCATCTTAAATCCCTTAAATTCAAAATAAGAAATGTTTTGTGAGTCAAAAGTTAGGCGTGAATTACGGGTAGTAATGTGACCTTTGTGTTTTTACCCTCGGTAACTTTGAATTAATTGCTCCAATTAATTCATTGACAATGATTATTTCGTGCAAAAGTAGGCTCTTTATATATCATAGAGAGTCTCGGAGTCCCGCGTCATCCCATGACTTGTGTCCCACGGCGCCTCTGCTTTGACTTTGCTTTGGAAGAAACTAAGAAACATACTAAATTGAGCCCTTCTCCATTACAAGTACATACCAGCTCATCATATTATATACTCCGTATATTGTTTCAAAATTTTACTATCATTGTTCTTTGCTGTGAAACTTTTAGATCCTAACATGAACCAAACATAGCCTTAAAGTATAAGGACTTTCTAACCATGAACTTAAATAAGACTTAAACCTAATTTACTTAATTAGTTCAATACTCCGTTACTTATCTATGTAACTAATTTACTACGCCATGTTTTCGAGGGTGTTGGAGATTGCATCTAAAAACTGCTTTTGATTTCTGCTTCTTTAAAATGGAATTTTTTAATTTGCTTCTGCTTATATATATTATGGCTTTTGAAGTCTAAAGTATGCTCCTGTGAGAAGTGCTTTTAAGCAAATATAAAACTATTTGATTTCCAGTTATACTCAAAACTTCTGTTTCTTCACCATTATACCACTCTCAAACACCATCCTAATGTTGCTTTAATTCCTATGTTGGTTTTCTATCCACTTAATTATGAGGTTCCATATTATGGAGTACAGAGTACTCTATAACAATTAGATACTTCTTTTGTGATTGATTAACTTTATTTTAAATTCAATATACCAAAGTATTTAAATAGTTATATAAATTTCAATTTAAAAGTTATATAAGTAAATATTACATAAAATAATCTTTAAAATAAGACGCGATAAGACTGCTACTTTAAAAATGATTAACGAAATTAAGTGATGAAAAAAATTATTTGACCTCTAAAAGTAAAGAGGCCATTATATCATTATTACAGAGTATAATATGGTAATGAAAAGGTTATAATAAGACTCGTTTCGAGTGTCATATTATGAAACTGGTAAAATCACGACAACAAGAGCTCAACAAAACCAAAAAATAAAAGTTTCTCCGTGTAGCAGTACTGCCAGTGTTTTTCGGAATTTCAGACTAGTTATTAGGGCATGTTTAGTGAGTTTTGAAGATATAATAAAGAATAAATTCTATAATTGCTCCTCTATAAGATATGGTTTTTCAAATTTAGTCATTTATTATCAAATATTACGCCTATGGTCTTTCTTATATGGGTACCTTTCCACGAATAGTCCATTTTTTTGAACTACTATCATGTTGGTGTTAATTTGAAGGCTAAAAGTGTAATTTTATATCAATCTTATGTCCAGTGACGTGTTCTAATGTCGATTAGACCGATAAAACAATAACAATGACTATGGTTGTGGACTAGCATTTTGACAAAAAATCATATTTGTAAACTCTGGTTGTAGTATAAAGTGACTATGATTTACAAACGACACATCAGGAGCGACATTGTGTATGACAAGAAAGATATATAATTATTGTGAAATTACATTTTTAACCTTCAAATTAATACCAATATCACAGAAGATCAAAAAGACTATTTGTAAAAAATACCTATAAACGGACCATTGCATATTATTTAATAGTAGATGATTAAATATGGAAAATCCACTGTTATAAAGGACCAATTCTGAAATTTATTCTATAATAAATACAGATTTTGAAGTCAAAAAGAAATGAAATGAGTTTTAAAATCTAAATAAAAAGTGGTTGGAGAAGAATTGAAATGAAGTCAAATCTTTTCCTAAGCTGGATGGGGAGTTTTGCTGAAGTTGGAAAATTTGTTAGTCTTGTGTTAGTAATTTTCCAAATAAAACCTCANTTAGAAGAGAGGGATTCTTTAAAGTTTTTATTTGATATTTTACAGTCTAAAATGCAACACTTTGACCATCAAAATCTTTATATATATAGATATATATTATAAAAGTATAGTATTTCAAAATTATGTTTTTAAAAAGAACTTATTGATAAATTTTTTATATCACAATTCAGCGCACATTTTCGGTAATTTGTAATCAAAATTTTGAAAAATGGACCATGAAAGCCAAACTCGGAATATCTAAAAGGGACTTAAAAAATAGTATACAAGTTCTTCCATCACTCCCATATGGATACCATACATCTCAGTGATTGTTGGAAGGATACAAATTAAGGTGTTCAAATTTAATTTAGATCTATTTTTTGTGCCTTTTAAATACAAAAAATAAGGGAATTGTGTGTGTATTTATAGAAATCACCCTAAATAGGACTTTCATGTTTTTTTCCCCGAAATAGGACTTTGCACTGTGCTAATGTGACTTTGCATTGTGGTAATGTGACAGCGTACATGTGCACATTACTATACGTTTTTGGTCATGTATATGACCATGTTTGGTAATGTAAGTCCTATTTCAGGAAAAAAAACATGGAAGTCCTATTTTGGTATATCTTCAATGTTTTAGTCCTACTTTAGTTTTTGTCCCGTGTATTTATCATCTCTTAATGATTTCAACTTTAAAGGATGCAACAGAGGCCTAATTCGTTGATCATATGTGTTAATTTTGTTGAACTTAATTCGTTGATTATATGCAACTGAGTTTAGCACTTCTCCTCATTTGCTATCTCAATTCTAACACCAACATAATTGAGTATCTTATCATTTGCACCCCATTGCTTCATATCCAACAATTTATAAAGCACATTTGATAACTAAATTGGTATATTTTTGTATTTTTCTTTCAGTCATTGTATGTATGGAGTATGTCTTTTTTTTAATTTCTGCCAGCTTGGATTTGAGGCTCAAGGTCTAAGAAATAAAATATGATCTATTGGTGTGGATCTCAAGGCTCGCCCTCTACTTGTAACTCAATATGAAGATCCACAATAATACGTGTTAGATAAAGATCTAGAGATTATTAAAAAACTTAATAGCATTCCAAGAGTTATGCCCTTTTTGGAACCAAGGTGAAAGATATGGTTCATAGATGCAACAATTTGCATTTTAGCTCTGACATTGTCGACAACTTGTTTATTGTCGGGTGTGTTTCATTGTGGATTTTGAGGTTGATGTAGTGCTCATGTACAAGTCCAAGGTACAAGGGAAATTTAGACATTCAGAATTGTGAAGATGCTATTTGACCAATATTTTATTCACCACCCGATCAAGTGAAGTATGTGAAAATTAAATTTACCTTTCTAGCGAATATTTATTCTAATTCTATTGATGTCTTGAATAGTTATGAACATTCTAAATTTCTTCATGTCATTACGATTCCCGAACTCTTTACAGAGGGCAACTCTGGAGGATTATAACGAATCCTCCTGAAGTAGTGATGGGCAGGTTTTTCAATAGTAATGAAACATCGAGACCTATTTGTAAATATCCACTTTAGATTAGTGCATGAAAATCTTGAAAGAATTGAGTACATTGGTTTAAAATCTTTAACCCAAATTGCAAAATGTTTATCGAATGCATCCATTGCCGCTAAGTAGCCTATAATGAGCATCGAGTCCTCTATATGCGATATAGTTGGGCAAGTTGTAGTGATGTTAAGAGAGCGCTTGAAGGTCATCCAAGAATGACTAAACCTTTTATCCACAATACGAGAACAGGTTATGGAGGATTGGGCCTAACCAAAGACGTAACTTATTTTGCGGATTTATCCAATTGCCTTGGTTTGGTCGACGAAATAAGTTCTACATTCTAATAAATGAAACGAGACTAGCAAATATTGACAAATTAGTACGAAATATTATACATTGTGTGGGGTCGGGAAAGACTATCGCCATAGTTGGGTTTAAAAAATGGTCGATACCAAATATGTACGTGAGTCGCCTTCGCTCTATATATGTCGATCATTATTGGAAAAACAATGATGCTCGATTGGTCATTTATTACCTTATTGTTTCTAGGCATAAAACCAAAGCATACTTTGCAAAAAATAGTTTAAAACCGACTAGTGGTGGCCAAGAATAGAGAAGCTGCTTGACAAGTAGAACTTATGGTATTTGTGGTTAGGTGACCCAAATTCGAAGTGATGTTGTAAGGGCAAAGGGATGCTATGTTAGCAGTAATGATGATCCAAAATTTTTCAAAAACAAATGTACTTACTAATTTGTAAAAACATTACATACATTACCTTACATTCGTAGCTCATATGGGATTCTGGAGTCTGTAGCTAGTGGTACGTTCAAATGCTTGCCCATCTCGAATCAAATCACGACAATAAAAAAATTAGATCCATCATAACTCCTAACATGGCATAGCTTTGCTCTTGCAACATCATCTTAAATTCAGACGACCTAACCTGAATACCATAAATTCTACTTCATAGGTAGCTTCTCTATTCTCGGCCACCACTAGTCGGTTTTGAACTACTTTTGCAAAGTATGATTTGAATTTTTCTTGAGAACAACGAAATGATAAATGACTAACCGAGCATCGTTGTTTTTCCATAATCATTTACATATATAAAGCAAGACAAGTTACAAACATTGTCGGTATGAACCATCTTTGAAAACCCGAATATGGCGATAGTCTTTCCCAACCCACACGATGTATATTATTTCGCACTAATTCATCCATCTTTACTAATCTCATTTCAATTATTACAATGGAGAACTTTTTTCGTTCACCAAACAAAATTGAATAAATATGACAAATAAGTTACGCCTTTGATTAGGGCCTTTCCTCTATAAGCCGCTCTTCAATTGTAGAGAAAATGGTTAGTAACTCTTGGATGACCTTTAAGCGCTCTCTTAACATTGCTACAGCTCACCCTATCTCGATCGCATATAGAGGGCATGATGTTCATTATAAACAACTAAGCAGCAATGGAGCATTTGAAAAATATTTCGCAATCTACACTAAAGAATCTAAACCAATGTACTCAATTCTTTCAAGATTGTCGTGCACCAATCTCAATTCTCAAGTAGATATTTGAGAATAGGTCTTGAGTGGCTTCATTACTATTGAAAACTTGCCTATCACTAATCTAGAAAGATAAGTTATATCCTCTAGAGTTGTGCCTTCTAACACAACTTGAGAATCATAATGACATGAAGTTTAGAATTTTTATAACCATGCATAAGAACAACAAAATGAGAATAAAAATCCACTGAAAAGGTTGATTTAATTGCCACATACTTCTCTTAATAAGGTGGGGAATAAAATATTGCACTTGAGCAGTAGAATAACCACAATGAAAAACACTCGACAATTAACAAGTTTCCCAACAACGTCACAGTTGAAATGAAAATTGTTGCATCCATTAATCATATCTTTCACTACAGGTTATAAAAAGGGCATAAGTCTTGGAATGCTTTCAAGTTTTGAATAATCTCTCGATCTTTATCTAGCACATAAAATTTTGGATTTTCCCAATAAGTTACAAGTACAATCATGATGAGGATGCTGAGTCTCTTAACACCAATACATCATATTTTATTTTCTAGACCATGAGCCTCAATTTAAATGAAAACCAAGACGAGTATGAATGGATTTGCAAAAAGACAGTAAAAGATTAGAAAAAAAACAAACAGATTAAGATCTAGATTAAGATCTGGAGATAATGGGAGAGGACAAAGTACAGGGTACCTTTTATAGAGTTCACGGTCTAATGGATTCCACATTGCCGATAAATGACTTTATTCTTGAAAAAAACAATTTGTAAGAAAACGAATACGGCAATCATGAAGAAATTACGGGGATGAGCTCTGGAAGGATTGGCGGCCCAAAGGTAAACAGAAAGGAATAATAGAAAAGGGTTTGAGTGTTTCTACTTATTATATACAGTGTATTATAAAAGGCACAGTCCATTGTGGCTTTGTGGGCCAAAATCAGGACCCAATTTTTCTGCCCAGCCCATGTCAAGAATTCAATAGCCTCTTGTGGAAGATACACACTCCGTATGTTTTTAACTACCTCCCTACTTTGACTTTTTGGAATCAAATTAATTAAGCTTTAAACTTTTATTGCTTTTAATTTGTATTGTATATTAATTTATTGAAATACAGTTTTAAGTTGTCATTAATATACTATTGTTTTTACTTAATAAAAGTTCACATTTAATCTACTTTGACTCGAAAAGACCAAACAGGATAATTACACTAGACAAAGAAAGTAATACTTTTCTTCATAGACATTATTCACAAGTTAAACTTAATTCACTTTATTTGCTTATTTTTGCTACTCATTTCATAAAATAATATAGATTTGTTACTTGTATTATAGATTTTTTCATGTATCTTTCACTATATAATTTTTATGTTTGAATTTGACATTTATAATTTAATAAATTAATTTAAAAATAAAGTCAATCAAGCCTCGTAACGGCTGACGAAAAGATCTATGGACAATGAAGGGAGTACTATTTCATTATCAAATATTTGTGTAGTTCTGGCTTTTTTATCATAAAAATTTACAAGTTTTAACCATAAATTTAATAAAATTGTTATTACATATTAATATAAAATAGCTTTATTAGACTTATTATACATTTTAAAATATTTTTTATCTACTTAATATACTAAATAATAACTTTTAATTATACGTCAAAAGTTCTTAGTTGATGGCAAAAATTTCAAACTGGACAAATATTTTGAGACAAATCGAGTAATCAAAACTTTTTGTCTTCAACTTATTTGTATTACTTATTACTTATCAATACTTTATTTAAAAGCTGGGGAATAGTTGACCAAAAAATGGGCAGAAAATTTAATGGAAATGTTATGTGCATTTAATATATTATTTAGGGAAATAATTGTACGTTAAATGTATTATGCGGGAAAATTTTATGGATATATTGAGTGCGTTTAATGCATTATATTACTTGTGGAAATAATTATGTATTTAAAAATATATTTATGGAAATAATAATATATTATTATAAAAAAATGGTAGTATTGTATATGTATGAAGATAATATTTTACTTTCATATTTAAAATACTCCGTAAAAAATATTTTAATGTATATGCATTTATTATTATATAAAAATAATAGTATAGAATGTGAAAAAAACATACTCCATAATATTTTAATTCAATATAAAAGTAATAATAATGTCAGGTATAAACAATATATGGAAATAATATGCACTACTACTCCCTCCGTTCAATAAAACTTTTCCTCTTTTGTTTTTTTCTAATTTCTTAAAACACTTCAACTTTCTATTAAAAAATCACTTTTACCCATAATTTTTCATACCCGACCTATCACATCATACTTTTTCACTAATAAACAAACTATCACATCTTACTTTTACCCATCATATCAGGAGCAAAATTAGAAAGTCAACCAAAATTACACTTTTCTTATTTTGGTACAAAGTCAAAATAGGAATGGTTTTAAGGAACGGAGGGAGTATTATAATAGAGACAACATTTCCACATATATATGCAATTATTATTTTTTATGGAAATGATAGTATTATATACAAAAATACTATATATATATATATATATATATATATATATATATATATATATATATATATATATATATATATATATATATATATATATATATATATATATGCATGTATTACTATTTATAGAAATGATAGTGTAATATACAGAAATAATATTTTACTTTTATAACAATAACGAACAACAAAAAGCCTTATCCCTTTATGTCAAAAATATTTTGTCCAATTTTTATGCATCAATATATGGAAATATTGTGTTACATATTTTATTTTATATGCGTTTGTAATAATTTCTATCAAATTTAAAACATAATTATTTTTTCAATATTTAGTATCAAATTGATTTATATTTTTATTCAACACTATGAAAATTTAAAATTTTATGTATGAATTATTAATCACGGTGAGTGTTATTATTTATGGACACTTATATCATTAACTAAATATTATTATTAAACATGGTCTATTATAATTATATATGGACACTAAGGAAACATTGATCATTCAATGAGTTTATTTAATGGTACTCAGTTTACCAATCACTCAATACGAGGAAAGATATTTTCTGGAAGACACATGGGTGACGAAATTGTTATTCTAAGACTATCATTGAATTGACATCAGTTGATGCAAGAATTCCATTTAAGTTTTTAAAAAAAAAGATAATTCTATATGGGTACTTCATACACAATAATGATTAAATAAGAGTGAAGGGCGATCTCTAAATACGTAAAATTATTGTTAAGGAAACTATTATTTAGTCAAAGACAACTATATGTTGGAGAATAACATATCATAATGGCTTGAGAATTTTCATATACAACAAATAGAATGTTCACAGTTCACACAAATTGTAGCAGCAATGTAGTTATAAATAAGTTTTCCAAAAACGTAATTCATTTGATATTCATGCATTAAAAGAACGAAAAATTTTAAATTTTATTATATGATCTATTTATTTTCTTTAATAATAACACCAATACATTTCATACTGTAAATATAAGTTGTGCAACGCACGAGTGTGATACTAGTTTTTATTAAAATTAGATCATACTTTGTACTGATTAGATCACACCAGAGAACAAGCTCTTAGTCGCTCTATACAATTTGTATCCATTATTATTATAGACTCTCGATCATTATAATTTTTTGTTATTTATATGTTTTTCATTAATTATTTCATAAAATAAAATATACCTATCACATTTTATTTTATACTCCCTAGAATTTTTGTATTGTTTTGAAATATGTAATTTATACCTTTAACTGCAAAAACTAATAAAATTTGAGAAATATTCTTGAGCAAAGGTAGTACTCCCGTATTTCATTATTTTATTATGAATTTAAAATTAATTTAAAAAAATTATCAAAGACATGACATGATAAGAGAGTTAAAAAAGAGTTATAAATCATGATCAGAAAATTAAAGAAAATTGTTTGGAAAAAGGGATACGGTATTCATGTGCTCAGTGTGTTAAACTTCTTTTGACATTGAAATCTGCATCAAGTGCCTAAGGTGTATTGTTCAAAAAAATAATGATTCATACTTCCAACCTCCCTACCCGCCTGCCCCTTACCAGCCTTGCCCTTCTTGGTTTGTCATTTTACAAAATCACCACGGTTCCCATGACATTGGAAATCAATATCATGAGATCAGGGTCGGTCCTAAAAATCTAATGGCCTGGGTCGAGACCGAAAAATGGCCCTAAAGGCCTTATGCCTAATGACCTACAAAATTTAAGTAGGTAAACTAATTATTTTTAAATTACAATTAACGTAATAGTACTATACTCCGTAACAATATGAATCAATGACAAAGTCATAGAATTATTACATACCGTAAGAGTTAACCGGGGATTCGTGAAGTTCTCATTGCATTCTTGAGAGCAAATTGGTTGATCATCATTTCTTGAATATCAAATGAAGAACACATTAAATCATAATTTCATTCATAACAAAGATTATTGATTAACAAAACCACAATTAACAATTAATCCTAGATTTAATATACTAAATTGCGGGGATCAGCATTAGCAAAAGTATTTTTAGATTTAGGAACAAAGCAAAACTAACATGCTGGAAAGTGGAAATAATTAACCAAGCTAAAACAAGACTCCAAAATTGACCCAACATTGTAGTTAAAAGAAGAACTATGTCCCTCTTGCAAAGCTGCAGTCATATTTAGCACGAGTAAATTAAATAATTGGAAAAACTATTAAAATAGCACTAAAATATATTCCACATATATATATATATGTGTGTGTGTGAGAGAGAGAGAGAGAGAGAGTGTGTGTGTGTGTAAATGGCACATTTGATATTTTGATAGTAATACAGGGCCCTAATATTATCAAAATACTTGATATATATTTCCAAGAAACAATGAAATACAACATTACACTGGACTCATTTGAACACTCTTATTAGTACTAACTATTGCACTTTTCCCCAAATTTTCATGGCAACAGGGAACAAATTGAGACATATATATGACGCATTGAATTAAAGGACGGATTAGGGATAAACATATAATGCTGTAAACTAAGATTTAATGGGTCGAGACAAGATTATGGTGTGTTTTAATCTTTTTTACCCTATAATTAAAGATTATTCAACTAACCCTAGACTCAATTTTAATTTACTCCAAGAATGACGAATGAATAATTGAATAAGAATGATGAATACCTCAAAATCTCAAATTCTGGAAGCTAGAGTGAAGAAGAGTTCTTCCGCGCCGCCGCTGCCGCCGCTGGAGTGAATAGTCTTCTCGAAACTGGACGGAAGAATGGCTGGAGCTCTGGGTTTTGGGCTTACTATATATATGCTGTAATATTTTTAAAAAATTAGGCCCCCATAAACCATGGGCCTGGTCCAATTGGGCAGCCCGTCCCCCTTATGGGCCGGACCTGCATGAGAGTCACCCGAATTCCATACGGTACTCCGTTCAAAAAATTGATGATTCCTACCTCCTAACCTCCCTGATAAACTCCCCCACCCAACTTGGTTTGATCCGAACCCACCCATCTCCCCCGTCAATTGCACCCCACAAGATGTAATTTATTTGGAAGACAAAATTTGACTCCAAAGTCAACTACATCTTGTGACTTGTGTGATGATGCAATTGACAGAGGAGGGATGAGTTTGGATCGGATCGAGTTGGGGGTATACTTAGGGGATATGAACCATTAATTTTTCGAACGAAGCACCGTAAGGACTCCAAACAGACCTATGACATGAGGAGTTAATGTCATTAGAACCTTGCCCTTACAACATTACTTTTCTTTTTATATTGTGATATGTATTACTATTAAATAATTTTATTAAATTAATCTTGTTAAAATCTTTCAAAATTTAATTTCGTTGCACTAATACGCAATATAAGTTGAGAGTAATTAAAATTTAAAATTCATCGAGTTTGACTCGAATAAATCAAACTCGACTAAAAGATTGAGATATAAATTTAGCCTTTATATTATGGCGTTTAGAAATTGCCACGCGAGCATTTGTGTTCCACTTTGTTGGCAACCGCATTAACCAACAGAAATGGAAAGAGGAAAGCTTTCCATGGCATGGAATCTGGAATCACCCACCACCTGTTCGATGAAATGCCTTTAGCCAAAAAAAACCTCAAATACCTCTCAACAAAGCAAAAACAATAAAAAATAGTCGAAGAACATCATCAATCTGGACATCATCAGCCCCAAGCCAAGTACAACTTGGTCCAAACAAACACCCAAACCACAGCTGACTTCAATTTCAAGAAAACCCGAAACCGCAGGTAATGGTTTTCCTTAATCCTCCCCCACCATTTATACCCGACCGATCATCGTCACATCCTAAGAATCCCAGTTGATCCGAAATGGCAACCGATGAAAGAGCTTCGCAGATTGTGTTCTTCGATCTGGAGACGACGGTGCCCAACCGGGCAGGGCAGAAATTTCAGGTCTTGGAGTTTGGGGCAATGGTCATCTGCCCGAGGAGGCTGGCGGAGCTGGAGAGCTATTGCACCCTGATCCGGCCGGGGGACCCGTCCGTGGTCCCGGTACGGTCGGGTCGGGCGGGCGGGATCACCCGGGAGGCCGTGTTTGGCGCGCCCACTTTTGGTGAAGTTGCAGACAATGTGTTTGGGATTTTGGACGGGAGGATATGGGCCGGGCATAACATTCATAGATTCGATTGTGTTCGCATTAAGGAGGCCTTTGCGGAGATTTCCCGCCCTCCGCCCGTACCCGCGGGTACCATTGATTCATTGGGAGTATTGACCGAAAAGTTCGGAAGAAGGGCGGGAAATATGAAGGTATGCAGTGTCTGTCCTTCGCGACAAAAATACCTAACTAGGACGAAAACATAGGTTTATATATTCGAATATAACCTTAAATGTCTTTATTAATGAGTAAAACAAAATATGACTCATTATAATGCCAGATAATACTAAAATAAAATGTCAAAAAAACACCGTGAAATGCCAAATTATGGCATTTCACGGTGCCAATACTTCTATTTCGTTGATCAAAATATATTAATTTTTTAAATTATACAAAGTATATATGACTTATTCAGAAGGTAATTATGCTTGTTTTTATCTTAAGATGGCAACTCTAGCAGAGTACTTTGGACTTGGGCAGCAGAAGCACAGGTAATATACATAAATTAATGCCAGAAATGGCTGGAAAAAGTTATTAATATCTCTTGAGAAAAGTTTGAAGGAAAAGAAAAAAAAAGCTGAAACATTAATGTTATGAGTACCTACTTGCAGGAGCTTAGATGATGTTCGTATGAATCTGGAGGTCCTAAAGCATTGTGCAACGGTCCTATTTTTGGTATTTATCCAAATCTTCCTCTCTATTTTCTTCCCGCTTTGATTTGATTTTACGAATTTGGGTATATTGTGCCTTATAAAAACTGAGAAACAAATCGGGGAGGTTGCCCAAATAGGNTTTGGGTGGCGGTGGTTAGAAGGAGGTATGAAGCATCAATTTTACCAACAAAGCGTTGTAGGTGTCCCGGATCATATAATGACATTGGTTTCAAGATCAAAACTTTCTTGCCGTTGTTAGCATTATTATTATTTTACTCACTTCGTCCCTGAAAGATCTTCCTCTTTCATTTTTTTGTTGTCCCCAAAAGATGTTCTATTATCTATCAAAAAACCACTTTTACCCCTTACTTTTTCATACTCAATCTATCACATCATACCTTTTTACTAATAATCTATCTATCACATCTTGCTTTTACTCATCACATCAATGGTATTTTTGGAAAGTCAACACAAAAATATCTCTTTTTTAATTTTTCAAAAAGTCTATAAAGGAAACCCTTTCAGGGACGGAGGAAGTAGTATTTTTATCACATTATACGGGAGTATTGCATCCTAAAAATTAGATGATTTTAATTTTTTTAACCTAGCGAGTCGGTCGGAGGATTCAGGATGACCCAGTTTTAGCGGGTCATTCGTGTTCGATCATCTTCGAGTTCGGGTAACAAAACAGTTATTCAAAATGTAGCATTTCCCAGTCAGTTCTCGGGTCAAAAACACCTCGGGCCACTTTTTGCACATCCAGTGGCTTAAGTCCTCAACATTACATAGATATGAATGAACTACGAAACAATTAGTAACGAGTTTCGCACGTCGTTCAATTCGCAGGAAGCAACTCTTCCGGATTTATTGAATGGGAAGTGGCCGGAGGGATCTTCGCAGATGACAACAAGGAGCAGAAGTATAATGGTAAAGTATATTCTTATACTTTATATAAATGCATAGTTAATTAGAGGCTAAAGTAAATTCATATTCATAAAGAACAAAGAAAATGATTGAATATTGGATTTTGATTACTCCAATATAATAGGAAAGCTTCCCCAGACAAATGAATCAAAAATGGGCAAATAATTGTTCATCAATGGCTACAAGAAGCAGCAGAGGAAAACTGAGCTGTAGAGGGGAAGAAGAAGCAATAAGCAGAAAATCTCCAGCTGCAACTACTTCTGTGGGAGGGTACCAAAGAACTGTCCCTTACACTAGAGGAAGCCTGGGAAGGGTAATTTACCCTATTAATACCACATTCCATCTTCATATCCATAAATGTGATACTCCCTCTATTCCATCTTCATATCCATAAATGTGATACTCCCTCCTAGTCCAGTAGAATTTGATAGTAATTGATCTTATTCAATACTGAAGATTCTATCCCTATATATAGTGGGGCCGGTTCCCATGACCCGGAGGTGTTCATGTGCCCCGTTCGTAAAATTGACAGTTCCTACCTCCACTAACCCTCCCATCACCCCGCCCCGACCCGAACACACCCCCTCACCTCCTTCAATTGCACTCCTAAGTTAATTTTGACTATGGAGTCAAATTTTGACCCAATAGTCAAAATTGGGGGGTGCAATTGAAGGGGTTGAGGGGGTGTGTTCGGGTCGGGTGGGGTGGGGTGGGGAGTTTATTAGGGAGATTAGGAGGGTAAGAACTGTCAATTTTATGAACGAGACCCCAGCGCACCCCAGGGTCATCCCATGACATTAATTTCTTATGTCATTGGAACCGAGGGGATATACAGAATCAAGTGAGAATGTAATCTAATGAAAGAAATAATAATGCATCTCGAGCATAAGATTGTAAGATCTAAGGGCTTGAAAAATTCAAAAAAAATCTGAAAAAACACGGTGACATTATGGTAGATAAGTTGAACTTTACTCCCAGTGCCAAAAAATGCACTACCACAATGTAAAAATGCATCGTGACGGTATAAAAATGCACCATTCTAGAGAGAACCTTAATCATAATAGAATAACAATTTTGCGAAAGTTAAACACAATATTTAATGTTGGATGTGGGACTTTTATGTCTTGTAACACTGATGACTATTGCTTACATATAATCAGATGAGTGCAGGAGTGAAGAATCTATGGTACAAAGCACACATAAGACCTTTCAACACCTTGCTAAAGCATTCCCATTCTTTGCTATGATGACCACAACATATATATGTGCAGATTTCCAGCACTGATCAAAGATTTATTCTTCCCTTTTTTTTTAATTTTCATTTTCTTGTAACAATATGTAATTGCATATATGTGTCTTAGCAGTTACCATTCATTGTGTATTTTTATGTACTTATGTAGGGAAAAATAAATAAAAAAATGTAATGTTGACTCCAAAATGCTTGTATTCTTTGTCAAGTGAACTTGTACATACAAAACTACCATTTAGCTTGCATTATTTAATGAGAAATTCCCAATTTACACGAGTTTTTTTTATTATTACACATGTAGTTACACTAGTCATTTCTTCCACTTAGTTCATTTCTTCTAAAAATACAAGAAATGCTTCAAACTTTTCTTTTTTTAAAAAAAAAAATTCACCAATCGCTTTTCACAATATATAAATGAGGTACTCCATTTTGGTATAACCTTATCATGGTTCAAATTTTTAATGCCTCCCACAAGTTATAAAAAAAAATAGTGGGTAGCTTGGAGTTTTTAGAAGAAAGCAGAAAATTCTGTTGGATATTAGGGTTATCAGTCTATGGAGAAGATAGAGGGAGAAGAACTCGTTCTGGTTGAAATTCTGACGAGATTGCCTGTGAAATCTCTAGGACGCTTCAAGTCTGTGAGCAAGAAATGGCTCTCTCTCATCTCTGATCCGCACTTCGTGAAATCCCATCTCAGGAGATCGCTGGAAAATTGCCCTAGCGCTCGCCACAGGATCCTCATCAGCGATCCTCTCCATTCTGTAGATTTCAACGGAAATCAAGGTACGCCTAAGAATCGCTCTGCCGGTTATTGTTTCGGATCTTTTGTTTCAATCAATGCCTGTATTCAGATTGAATGTAATGCCGGATTGAGGACCGAAATCATTCCATTTATTGTGGTTTTTGTGTGAAATTATCTCTTCTTCATAGTAGTTGTTAGAGAGTGCCTTATGGATTGATAGTTTGAAGAACTAATAATATGGAATCTGGATTGACTGTGAAATTGTTGATATGTGTGATAAGATCTGGCGGCTGAGTGTATTTTCTGATGGGGTAATCGTTCGGTGTATTGCAGTAAAAGGACGGATCAGTCCTCCAAAATCTTTTGAGCAACCATTCGAGTTGGCAGGCTCCTGTAATGGCCTTATCTGCCTGTATATCGCACGCGAAACGTTTGCTGCGATCAATCCAACCACTGGGGAAACTCGCGAGCTGCCAAAGCCTACTCACATTCCCACACATGCTAATTTCTTCAATGGATTTGGCTATGATGCTACCACTGATGACTACAAGGTGGTAAGAGGCCCCCAACCCACTATTGGTCCGCAACCTGAATTCATTGTTGAGATGTTCTCGTTCAAGGCCAACTCCTGGAAGAGGATCGAGTATGATCCAGAGCTTAAGGTTATTGAGAACGGGTTCTTTTTCAATGGCTGCGTGCACTGGCTTGTGACAACTTGTCATGGCAACAGCCGCTATGAACAGAGGGTCGTCTCCTTGGATCTTGCTGATGAAAAATTCCGAGTTGTGATTCCACTTCCTGATGTGGCTGCCCCAAATGTCACTTTTAATGGGCTGAACATTATCGAAGGCTGTTTTTCTACATTTTCTGGTGGTGGCACCTTTGGTCCAGATGTTGAACCAGTGGAAGTCTGGGTAATGAGAGAGTATGGGGTGAAGTCTTCTTGGACAAGGCTTTGCCGCTTCACACCCCATGCGCTGCCCAAAACTTGTTACTTGGTGACACTACTCTGCTTCAGGGATGACGGAAAGGTCATTTTCGATGTGGGTGGGTCCCGTCTGGTTGTTTACAATCCGTGCAACGATAATAGTCGTGTCATCTTTCCCAAATCTAAGAAGGGTTCAGATTACTTCTATACTGTGGTTTATGTCGAGAGCCTCGTTTCTCCCAACTAGTTTTATATTTTCTCATCTTGGATCAACAGTTAGTTTTGAGGATGCAGAACTATAGCTTGATTAAACTTTTAAGACGAAACTGATTTTTGCAATGCTAGAAGTTTTATGTTTGCTAAGTGCATCCTATATATAATATCTGCTATTCTGCTTAGTTGCGGATGTTATTATTCTTCTTGACCTTGTTTTCAATTGACTTATGGGATCGTGCAGGTCGGATTTGATCATTTATATATGCTATTTATTGCTTAAATTTCAAATACTCTTAATTAATATATATATTGTTGTTCACTTGTCCCAGCCAGAGTAATGTTTCTTCCACAAAATGATATGCGAATCTCGGTACAGTTTAGATTATTTAACATACGAGTACAACTAGGTCTTGGCATGGTTTGGACCTTAGCAGGCGCCGTAACAAGTTCGTTAATGATAATGCTGCAATGCTTGACTTGAGCTATGGCTTCACATCATCACAAAAGGTACGATTTTGTCCAATCTTTAAACTGTTGTCTTGATTGGGTGGTGCTAGTGGTACATGGAATGTAACCATGCTTTACTAGAAATCATTGAGACGACCAAAGTGAAATTTGCATTAAATAGTACTAGAACATATGTTTTTTTTAATTTAGTACCTAAAACTTTTTATTCACTAAATAGTACTTAAATTATGTCTAATGACAACAACAATGTCTAGCGGCGGTCGACATTTACTTGGAACAATGTCCAGTGATGGTGGACATTTACTTGAACAATGTCCATTGTCCAGTGACAACAACAATGTCTAGCGGCGGTGGACATTTACTTTGAACAATGTCCAGTGATGGTAGACATTTACTTGAACAATGTCCAATGAACATTGAACACTAGTACTACATTGAGAAATTAAAATATATGGTATTACATTGAAAAACTCATTATGTTTTAGTATTATATAGGTAAATTCCCCAGGCAGAAAAGCATCCAAAAAAAAAGAAGTCATATATAGTCGATGAAATGAAGACATTTATGTTAGTTGATTTGCTTTTTGGACATTGTTCACCCCCCTTTTATCACCGGTAGAGTATTTTTGTTTACACAAGTTCTATGCCACTCACTTGTGACCACACTCATTTTGAGTGACTAGGGAGGACACCTGGTAAACCCTTTACCCAATCTCGACCCCAACCCATCTCCCCACCCACGTCAATTGCGGGGTGCAAGTTGAGGGGACTTCGGGCTCAAATTTTTTGACCCCAAAGTCAACTAAACTTGCACCCCGCAATTGACGTCGTTGGAGGGAGGGATTTGGGTNGGGGGGGGGGGGGTTACCGGGTGGTTAGTGGGTAGAAACGATCCCTTTTACCAACGAAGTACCGTAGGTGTCCCAATTGGGACAATGTCTTTAATGGCCACACTAATTGAGTAGCCATAAAACCAGGCCGTTTTTTGAACAAATGTTATTTTCCAAAAATCTGTGTAGACTTTCAATTGCATTGTACATACATTTGTCTATAAGGTCTTTTTTTTTTGCCTTAATTTTAACGGGAGAAGAATTTCCAGAGTATGCTATAACTAGAGCCCGAAGTCCAGATAGTGACTTAAACTAAAACTTGGAGTTTGGTGACTAGAAAATGAGGTTAAAAATTGGAGTTTGAAGTCTGAAAATAATGCAATTGGAATATAAAGATGAAAACAACATTCACCTAATCCCCCTCGTCCTGTTGTGAAGTTTACACCTTTTTTCGTTTGTCTTGTTTGAAGGTTTACTCTTCACTATTTTACAAATTTGGTAAAGTGCCCAAGTCAATTAATTACGTAGTACTACGTATTTTGTAATCAATTCATAACAACTTAACTTTTTACTCTCTCCGTTCCAAATTAAGTTATCTGTTTATTATTTATAGGATCAAAATTTATTCATTTTCTTTTTGATACTCTTTTGATAAAATAATAGCCATGTCACCTTTTGTTTCATAGAACTTTTGATGAAGTCTTAAAAATTTTAGTTTTTAGTTCCATTCCAATTCTCTAATAAATTGCATTAAAAATATTTTTCATCAAACATCATAAATCGAAACATGCGATTTAAATTATTTAAGTTAGGACAGAAAGTGTTTTCCGAAACTTTTTATAAACTCTATGAAAAAGGACAATGAAATGGAGGTAGTATAGAAAATGCATGTCTCTAAAGCTGACAAATCGGTCGGCCAGATCGGGTTCAGATTTGGATTACTTCGGGTTCAGATTGTGAACTGTATGTTCATAACCCAGTGTCATCGGAATCAGGCCTACCCAATGGGTTATGACTTTGGTTTAAAATTTTTTAAATTCACATTAACACTTGTGTTTTGTATTCAATAAATTTAAATTATCAAAAATATGTATTAAACTATTAGATTATTTTATTATAAATTTTGAAGTAATTGTTAGATATATAAATCAATATAAAGATTTAAAAATATACTAAAAATGAGTAATAAGTATATGATTTTGAAAAACTCTTACATTACCGGGTCGGTCAGGTTGGATTTGACCCATTTTTAGCGGGTCGTTTCAAGGTTAATCACATCAGGTTTGATCATCAAAACCTTTGTTTAAAATCCAGTATTTTTGGGTCGGGTTTTGAGTCAAAAATAGGCGGGTCAATTTTTGCTAGGTCTACATGTCTTTATTACCCGAGTAGTAACAAATAGGTTTTATACAATTTAATGCAGCTCCTCTGCCTTTTAACTTTTATCTTTATTTTCGCCTCTAGATTTTACTCCCAGTGTCCCTAACACTATGTTTGATTCAATAAGTTTAAAAAAGTATGGTTAGAAAATAGTTTTTTTTGTTTGGTTAGAGATGAAAAAAGTAGAAAGAAAAACAAATGAAAAGAAATAATTTTCAAGATGAGGGACACTAATTCCATTAAGTTAATACTCGTTTTAGTCCCTGTAAGTGTAGCCACGAGTCAATTTTGTCCCCGTAAGTTCAGTTTAGTCAAATTAGTTTTTGAAACTAGGAAATATGAATCAAATTAGTTCTTTATGCAAAATTTATCTTCAAAAATCCTAAGTTAACATGTATTAATACATGGTGTCATTGCTCTTGCGTCAATTAGCGTGATAATTAGAAATTTTTGGAGACAAATTACGCTCGAAGAACTAACTTGATTCACATTTTCTATATATAGACTCAAATGAACTTATAGGGTCCAAATTGAATCGTGAGTATACTTAGAGGGACCAAAATGATTATTAACTCAATTTCCTTTTGTTTTGGGAAAAAAAATAAGAGAAATCATACTAAGTTTGATTTTAAAATTTGACACTAAAGACATATAGGGATAATTATTGTCTATGTATTTTTGTGAATCTCATAATATCAAACTTCCATACTATAAATGATATACTCTTTTGTGGAAACCACAAAGAAAAACTAGATTGGTGATCATCGTTTCATATTTCCGTTTGTCCGTTGTAAATATTAAATTATTTTTACGAATTACAAATATGTCACAGGCCTGTCGCAGATCTGTAACACAATTAGATCTGCAACACAATTAGATCTGTTTTAGATTTCCTTTGCAATTCTGAGAAATTCGTGTAGTGGATGACTGCGAAACACGATTCTAGAGTAAGCACACTATAAAAATTTAGGCAACAGGATTACGGGAGAAAATTAATTGGCAGTTCTTAAATCTAAGCTTTAATACCATTATATGTAGTATTTAGATTCTGGGGTATATTTCGTGAATCTTTATTTGAATCTAGCGTTTGAATGGGTACAGTTATCACCATTGTTTATTTTTAATTTCTGTGACAGTCTTCAAATAAAATAAATTAAAAACATATCAAATTTAATTTCGTTTTGCATAAAAGGTAAAACATTTTGATTGAGAGGAAGAAATTGCCAAAAAAGATGGTTCTCGAAAGTCCATTCCCCTAAGCAATGTGACGAAATTATTGGTTCATAATGGGCAATACACTGAGTGAGTGGTTGCAAACACTTTGTACTTTGAGGACAGGTTTGACACTTTCACGTCGGTGGAACTAATCAAATGATTCTTTTCCATTATTGTCAAAAGTAGAAAAGCTTTGAAATTTATGCCAACCAAACATCCCCTCTATACAACTAGCCCCCCCCCTCCCCCGTACCCAACGTCATATATATTCACGAGGGACCATTGTTTTGCACATTTTCCTCAAACATAAAATAAAATAATCACTTTGTCTCAAAATAAATGTTCTCGGTGGAGTTTTATGATTTTTTTTAAAAAAAAAAATTGTATGGTAAATATTTATGTAGCAGAGAGAAAAATAACGTGAATTGTCGATTTTTTTAATAGAATAAGAAATTAATTTTAAATTATTCAAATAAAAAAATAGGTCATTCTTTTAAAGACGTAGGGAATAGGAATATCAATAGTAGTATAAATATTCTCTCTTCTCTAGGTAAAGTTAGCAATAATAACGATGTAAAATGATTTCACCCAAAGTTACATACGTAAAAAATATTTTCACTCACCATCTTATTTTTTTGGGGATATAAGTGAGTGACACGAAAAGTAAGATAATGTTACAAATAAGTTAAAGTAATAATGAATGCAATGGGATCGCACAGGAATTATATTCTTCCTTCGTCTTAAAACTCCCTACTCGAAAATAGAGATACTGATTTCAAGAATTTTGATATCCATCAAATTTTATGGAGCAAAATTATACTCAATAGAGTAATGCTAGATATATATATATATAAAATAACTTCATATTTTTTAGTAGAATAAACTTAGGGGTTCACCAAAATGAGCAACACCAAACAAATACAGACACTTAATATATGTGATCACAAATACTAAGTATTTGTTTTTGCCTGGTGTACAAATACAATAATTCATTTTGGTATACCTCTACCATGGCTCTTTCTAGTTTCATCTGGGCACAACAAGTAGTACAACCCTCCATTCCCTTGTAATCATTGTCACATTCAATTATCATTCCATCAAATGTATGGGAAGTGGGAAGCCATTTCTTCTACATAGTTCTTGGCCATGCATGGCCAAGATTCCCTCCTCTTTCCAATGGTACGTAGACCAAAGCCACTAGGACGATGCCACGTGTCACCTCACCTCCCCCAATGCTCTCTTTATAAACCCATTTGCAGCAGCCCCAAACACGCCTCACTGCTCCCACTATTAGCAGAGTGAAGAAACCAAACCCCTCACATCTGTTCTTCTTCTTTATAGTTTTCCAAACAAATCTTCCGTTTTTTCCTTTCTGAAAATGTTCATCGAGAGCTTTAAGGTTGAGAGCCCCAACGTTAAATACACAGACGGAGAGATACACTCCGTTTACAGCTATGAAACCACAGAGCTTGTCCATGAGACCAGAAATGGAGCCGTCCATCAATGGGTCGTCAAACCCAAGACTGTCAAATATGAGTTCAAGACAGATACCCATGTCCCCAAACTCGGGTTAGTTCCCATTTTGCCCCTCAAATCTTTCAATTTGACCCAAAAACATGGAAAAGATTGGATCTTTATGGGATCTGGGACACCTAATGCATGTTTTATTCATGATCTTTTGGTAATTTGTAGGGTTATGCTTGTGGGTTGGGGAGGGAACAATGGGTCCACACTGACTGGTGGTGTCATTGCAAACCGAGAGTGAGCTTCTTCTTCTTCTTCTTCTTTAATCAGTACCATTTTTTATTGTAAAAATTAATGCAGTATTCGATTTTCAGATGATATTTTTAATGTGTTTTTGGGAATTTGGAATTTTTTGATATGGATTTTGGGCAGGGGGCTTTCATGGGCTACCAAGGAAAAGGTGCAGCAAGCCAATTACTTTGGTTCACTCTCCCAAGCTTCCTCAATCAGGGTGGGATCCTTCAATGGGGAGGAGATCTATGCCCCTTTCAAGAGCCTTCTTCCCATGGTAAGTTTCTTTTTTCTTTGGTTGAAGATGTTGCCAATGGTAGAGTCTACCTTGTTGTTTCATTTTTGGGCCTTTTTGGATGGAATGTTTTGATGAGAAAGGCTCGTGGCTTCTTCTTTTCAACTTTATATTTCAGTTTTCCATTAGAATTTAGTTATTGGAATCTAAATTCTTGTTATTCTAAGACTCTAGACTCTAGCTCCAGACACTAGATCCACTTAAAATTAAGGCAAAAAGAAGACTCCCTTAATCTTTATCTAAGAAGAAAGATGCTGTTGAAATGGTATAGTACGGAGTATCATTTATACTCTTTATTTAGATATAATAAAGAATATTTCTTTCTCATTCACCAAGGGTAATTTTGTAATTTGAGATAGGCGTGTGCCTTCACAAATCACAAGAAGGCAAAAAAGCTAGAACCCAAAAATATTCTTAATTTTAACTGGCATAACTCAATTAAAAAAAAATTTAGACCAAATTTGAGTGAGTTGGATGGGAGCACAATAATTAGAGAATTTAGCTAGCATGTTGGTGTGTTTTATATCCATCTCATAAATAAAAAATCTTGCATTTATTGGGTAATGGTTTTTTGCTGGTGGAGAACAGGTGAACCCAAATGAGATAGTGTTTGGGGGATGGGACATAAGCAACATGAACCTTGCAGATGCCATGGCAAGGGCCAAAGTCTTTGAGATTGACCTACAGAAGCAGCTGAGACCCTACATGGAGTCCATGGTCCCTCTCCCGGGCATCTTTGACCCTGATTTCATTGCTGCTAACCAAGGCTCACGTGCTAACCATGTGATCACTGGAACCAAGAAACAGCAAGTTGATCAAATCATCAAAGACATCAAGTAAGCCATGTTTACTATGTCTGTGTTTGAGCTGAAGGTCTCTTGGAAAAAACCTCTCTACTTTTGTGTAGGGGTAAGGTTTGCGTACAAACACCCTCCTCAGATCCTACTTTTTGTACAATTTTACCGTATTTGCTGTTGTTATTTTAAAAATTCTTGAATGTGATGGTAGGGAGTTTAAGGAGAAGAACAAGGTGGACAAGGTTGTGGTGCTATGGACAGCCAACACAGAGAGATATAGCAATGTGATTGATGGGCTGAATGACACAATGGAAAACCTCTTGGCTGCCTTGGACAGAAATGAAGATGAGATTTCCCCTTCTACCCTCTATGCCATAGCCTGTGTCATGGAGAATGTGCCCTTCATCAATGGAAGCCCACAAAACACTTTTGTCCCAGGTTTCATTTCTCTCTGCCTCTTAAAAAAATGGGACTTCATTTTGAGTAACCCTTTAATGACTATTGAGTCTTAAAACTGAATCCGAGTAATAGCGTGTAGTCTTTCTTGAATGACTACTGAATTTGGAAGGGGCAAACTTTGTTTTTAACATTTATTTTGAAATTTACAGGGCTTATTGATTTGGCAATCAGGAAGAACAGTTTGATTGGAGGAGATGACTTCAAAAGTGGACAGACCAAGATGAAATCTGTTCTGGTTGATTTCCTAGTTGGTGCTGGAATCAAGGTATGGTATGGATACTTGTATGACCATAAATCTTGAATTTTCAAGAAAAAAATGTAGTCTTTAATTTCATAGAAAAATTGAACACAATATATGTTTCTCCAAATGGACCTTAATTGCTATGGTTTTTTTCTTCCTTGGTTTGATGTTTGGAACAGCCAACATCAATTGTGAGCTACAACCATCTTGGTAACAATGATGGCATGAATCTATCAGCTCCCCAGACATTCCGTTCCAAGGAGATCTCAAAGAGCAACGTTGTGGATGACATGGTCGCCAGCAATGGCATCCTCTATGAACCAGGGGAACATCCCGACCACGTCGTCGTGATCAAGGTAAAAAAACAAACCATAAAACTATATTCTTGGACCTGCAGTCACAAGCTTGAGCCTTTGGCTGAATTTGGTTTTCAGACATAACGTTTTTATTCTAAAGACAACAAAAAAAATTCGTGTTTTGATGATGAATAGTATGTGCCATACGTGGGAGACAGCAAGAGGGCAATGGATGAGTACACATCAGAAATATTCATGGGGGGAAAGAACACCATTGTCCTCCACAACACTTGTGAGGATTCACTTCTTGCAGCTCCCATTATCTTGGACTTGGTTCTCCTAGCTGAACTTAGCTCCCGGATTCAGCTTAAATCCCAGGAAGAGGTATATAAATTTCATTCTTTTACTGTTAATCTTCTTGGCTCTTGTAGTTTGCCCAGGGAATGACCCAAGATAGGCTTGCTAGGTTAATGTAAATTACCAAACATACCCTTACTCTCAAGATTCATATGATCAATTACTATGCTTTATATTTCATCATATATTTGCAGGACAAGTTCCATTCCTTCCATCCAGTGGCCACAATTCTCAGTTACCTCACTAAGGCTCCTTTGGTAAGTCTTTACACATTGGTTTTTCTCCCTTAGAATCCTCCCCTAATTTTAATTAGTGCCTGCTTTGTAAGACTCAATTGGCTTAAATGACTAAACTTCTGATTAAAAAAAGGAAAAATTCATCTCAATGCTCTAAGAAATTTGAGATTTTTGCACAAATACTCAAAAATTTTGAGATTTTTACACAAATACTCAAGAATTTTAAGATTTTACACGAAGACTCTTAAATTACATAATTATCACCGGCGTTCTCAGAATTTAAATATTTTTACTCAAATATTCGAAGATTACAAATTGATCACAAATACTCAATGAAACAATGAGGTATCCTCCATGTGCAATAAAAAAAATCATGGTCTGTTAGTGTAAAAAAATCAAATTCTTGTAAACACCCATGAGAGTTATATAATCTCATAATATTCGTGAAAAATCAGAAATTGTGCGGATTAACTATTAATATGTTATAGTTAACCACTTCCATTGGACTTTGTCGTCGCCTACAAATAACTCAAAAGTTGATATGAGGAGTGTGTCTTAACATTATGTTGTAATGTGGTGGGGAAATGAGAGCAGGTGCCGCCTGGAACACCGGTGGTGAATGCGCTCTCAAAGCAGAGGGCTATGCTGGAAAACATTTTCCGCGCTTGTGTTGGGCTGGCGCCAGAGAACAACATGATATTGGAATATAAATGAAAGCTAAGATGCTGTCATTTATACCCAATATCAAGTGTAGATGGGGAAGAATGTAATGAAATTCTTGCAATGGAACCATCATCTTAGATTCCTTGCCTTTGTCTTTCTTTTTCTTTTTCTTGTAGTGTAATTTATGGTGTGTGTAATATATATTTTGAGAGCCAAAGTTGTGGTTTCTGGCATTTGTTGTATAATATTTTTATTATATGAGTATTATGTATCCTGGCTCTCTAGCTTGATTTTATTTACATATTGGATTGGATGAAATATGAGTAAATATATTACTCCTTCCTCTGTCCCAATTTATTATGTTATTCACTATTTATTTATATATTTATTCAGACTTTATCGTAGGATCCAACAGGATTGTTGTTGTTTGTTACAAGTATATGTGTTGGTCATTTAATGAACATTAGACGGAAGCAAAACCAAAATAAAAAATATGCAAAATGAATATTTTGTTAGTTCTAATTAAATTAATACTCAATGGTTGTAGGGTTGTCGATAATGTGCATATATTTCCTCCGAATTTTCAGAAAATGCATCATTAGTCCTTATATTTTTAATAAAATGTGTGTTTTACCTCCAAACTTTTTAAGTAGTGCATGTTTTCTTTCTGAACTTTTAAAAGTGCACCAATAGTCCATACACCTCCGGCAAAATTGACGTTGCTCATCCCCTCCAATGTGTTCGTGGCATCTCGGCGACCCCCAAGGACCCCTCAATTGCAAGATTTGATGACAATTTGCAAAACCTCCCAATTTCGGATTTTAGGGTTTTTTCGAGTGGAAAAATTCAAATTCGAGGAGTTGCAGGCCAAATTGTACAAAATGATTTGGATATTCTTGATCCTCATCTCAAGACGAAGAGAACGGCGTTGGTCCCGCCAGAATCTGACCAGGTTGATTTTCCGGCGACCTTGACGTGGTGCGATGGTGGCGGGGAGCAGAAGCAAAGAAAAAAAGAAAAATGGGATCAAATTGAAAATTTTAAAATATATAAAATTCTAATTTGGCCCAAATGATCGGAAGTTAACCTAGAAACGGGCAAATGGACTTTTAGTAAAAGGATTGTGTAAGTTCAGGAATTTTTGTAAAAGGATTTGAAGTTTAAGTACCACTTCAAAATTCCAGCTAAAGGTTAGGTACCATTGGTGAAATTTACCCAGCTTTGCCATATGTCCCTTTTTTCTTTTTTCTTTTGTTTTTCTTCCATGATGCTCGGTAATTCAATAAGACAATAACCCACACCCACACCCCCACCTCTCACTCCCATCCCACCCCTATTCAATATTAAAGAGTATTCAATTATTAACACATCTAAGTTTTAAAAAATAGAAAAATTATTTTAAATAATTTTATTGTTCAGTGTCAAGAAAAATAATCGTTAATAATCTCACCTAATGGTCACTTAACAAAATTTTTGAAAAATACTTGTTTTTCGCAAATAAATGAAAGATGGAGGGATTACTTTAGAAGAATATAATAGTGGATTCTCGAAAAATAATTTAAATATAGTTTTGTTTAATTAAAAAATTATTCATGTGATTTTTTATATTATTCTTATTAGGGAAAAAGAAAAAATGAGAGCAAAACATTAAAAATATACTAAAATAGGACTTTCATATTTTTATTCCCAAAATAGGAGTTAAAATGCATTTACATTACCAAACATGGTCATGTATATTACCAAAAAGTATAGTAATGTGCACATGTATAATGTCACATTACCACAGTACGAAATCTTATTTAGGAAATAATAATATGGAACTTCTATTTTAGCACTTTTTCTATATTTTTGTCTTATTTATGGTGATTTATTTTCTTAATATACGTAGTAATTATTACTACTCCTTATTATTTCATTATAATAATTAAACAACTATAAACCATCAAATAATTAAAATTATACTCCAAATGGAACTAGAACTTTGTTCTTTTATTTTCTACCTCCTAACTTTTTACATTTTTCAAAGCTCTAATTTTATTGAGGTAGGATTATTTTACAACACAAATTTTTACAAATTGTTATAATAACCCAAAATGCTTATCAACAATAATCTATTGCTTGTATTATTTTTTTCAAAATGGCACTACAGAACATGAATTTTTTCAATAATTCAATACAAATTTTTCTCCAAAATAACAATTCATCAAAAGTTGTGAAAATGGCACACAAGAATTTTTTCTTCAAAGCGACACTAATTATTTTTAATTTACAGCTCACTATAACTTTTTTGTATTACAATTTCATTCTCGAGTGATACTTTAAATTATTTTTTGATAATCCACTATAATATTCTTCTAAGGTAATCCTCCCATCTTTCATTTATTTGCGAAAAATAAGTATTTTCAAAAGTTTCGTTAAGTCATCTGATACACAAGTACCAACTAAGAAGGAAGAAGAAGGCTCCTTCGTGCCTTGGCAGATAGTCAGGTTAGGGAGAAAGAAGAGAGAGACTAGGGAAGAGGAAGAGAAACGGCTGGAAGCTTATGAGAAGGGAGTTACATAAAAGAAATAATTAAGGGGAAAGAGATTGTAGTTATTCTCCGTATCCAACCAATGATACAACCTCCCTTTAAACAAGTTCCCCAACCCCAATTTTCTACATTATCTATCCTGTCGGTTCAAGAAAAGCATCGAGGTAAAGAACCGAAAAGAAACCCTCGAAGGAGCGCAGAGGCTCACCTAATAAAATCTACATTACAATCATAATAATAATAATAATACTCCCTCCGTCCACCTAAGATCTTCCCATTGCGCGTTACGAGGCTTGACCGACTTTATTTTTAATTCAATTTAATTGATTATAGGAGTAAAATTTTAAAATAAAATTCATATAGTAATAAACTACATGAAAAGTTCTACAAAACTAGAGGTGACAAGATTATATTATTTTATGAAATGACTAGTAAAAATGAGCAAACAAAGTGAGTAAAGTTTGATTCTGTGAATAGTAACTGGGAAGATCTATGGTGGACAGAGGGAGTAATAAATAATAATTCTCAAATTGCATAGTCCTTCTGCCAATGCGGCGGCCTCCTCGCTCTCGTACTACGCCGCACCTCTCCCATGCATGCACGATCAACCCCGTCCTCGACGTCCTCACGAGCCCCAGTCGTAACATGATCATTAGGTGAGATTATTAACGATTATTTTCTGTGACACTGAAAAGTAAAATTATTTAAAATAATTTTTCTATTTTTTTAAACTTAGATTTGTTAGGAGTGGGATGGGAGTGGTGGGGGGGAGGGTTATTGAATTACCGAGCATCATGGAAGAAAAACAAAAGAAAAAAGAAAAAAGAAAAAAGGGACGTATGGCAAAGCTTGAAGTATGGGATAGAAGGGTGGGATAGGAAATTTAGTACAGGGGATCCCATCCCAATTTTATAAGTTCAAACATGTAAAATTTGAAGAATCCAAGGGTAAATGATACAAAAAATTCATATTGATGCATATTTGTCATTATTGTAATGATCCTATATGACATTGTCATTATGCTTAGATAGTATTATCAAAAAGTTTTTTAAAAAAATTATCTTCCTCTTTTTAGTCTTTCTAGCTAAATTTTGAAAAAAATTAAAAGTTGTTGAAAATGATCGCCATGAATAATTATGGGCATGTTTAGGAATAACATTATAGGTATGATTGATGTTAGCATTTTAAAAAGTTATTCACGAACAGTATTTAGAGTTAACATTTTCAAAGTAGTATGCACAATTAAATTTTTATCCAAAAGAGTGAAAGACTAAGACTAAGAGATACTCCGTATTATATAACTTAAATATAATATATTTATAATTATAATCATAATCGATCTACACATTCACCACACTAACACACGCATGTGTAGATGTGTAAATATGCATATATAGGCAAATACATAAAACATCCTAATTTATAGACATCAACTGAAAATCATGAGTTCTGGGTGGCGGTTGTACTTCAGCCGGCAACCACCGTCTAGCTCTTCTCCGGTGTGGCGGCCGGTGGCTAAACACCATTCTTTCCACTCTTCACTTTGTTAATGGACTTCTCCTTTCTTTCATCTTGCAATATTTTTTGTTCTCTACACTCTTGGCTACAAAATGCAGTGTCACCCCTACATAAAAATCCATGCACAAACATAACATAAATCTCGTTTATTAGAAAAGATTGTTTTAGGAATTTATTCCTATTGAAATAAGAAATAGAACAAGTGAAATGTACTTTTGAAACCGTCCAAAATAAATAAATAAATAATTTTTTTTCTTGGTAAAAAGGAATATTTGACCAAGTGATAGTGGTGCCAATAAATAACCTTGACTAATTAATGAAGTGTTAGTTTAATTAGGAGTAATTATCATGAACACTACAAATGAATGACATGATTGGTGCAATAATACTTTCAAGGATAATAATACTTCTCTTTTAGCAATCTTTCAATTTGACCAATTCAATGATACTTTAAGTTTAAAATTTGTTTTGATGAAAATTTCAGATTTTCATTATTAAAATAGAAAACAAAACTAAGAAAAAAAAGTATTTTTGTACATCCAAAAAAAAGAAAGTAAAATTTTTGGAACAGAAATATATACCCTTTTTTTAATCTCAATTTTTTTGTTTTTGTTTTCAATAACTGGTCAACTGGGTAAATATGGTCAAAGTATGTACCCACCCACCTGTACATAAAGATGTCACGACAAGGCACCAAGCGGCGGTTACAAAGGCCACACGTCCTCAAGAAATTTGGCGTCTCAATATGGCCGCCTTCGCCGGCGGCCGTCTTTCCTCCGCCGGCATGCTCCTCCGGAGGCTGGCCGTGCTCCGCTTCACTCCCGCCGTCGACGGTGATGCCCCTCATGCTCGTTGTCCTCCGGAAGCTCGCCGACCTACGCTTTCCCAACATCTTTGTAATTTTTTCTACCAAAAAAAAAAGAGTACTATATATAATTGTATTTTTAATAATAATAATTTTTTTTGTTACAAAAAGAGAGAGAGAGAAAGAGGATAGAATAGAATGATGAGTGGAGTTTGGGAGGAAGTGGATATGATTGTTGGCACCTTTTTATTTGCACAATTGTGTCACCATAATTATTTGTTTGTATGGTAAGGCTTTGTAACGTACTTTCCCATATGACCATGGATTATTGATCCATTTGAGTCACATTGCATGTAGCATCTTACCTTATTCTTACCCATAATACATAATAAAAGAGGTACTGAAATTCTTTCTAACTTGAGTGGCACGAAGATCACTCTCTAAGATACATGGTGAAGTTCATCCAAATTCGAGTCCTAGCGAAAACGGAAGTATTGACTTTTTATACGTCATTAGGTTGAGTAGAGTAATATCATTCAAAAAATAAAAATAAAAGAGGTACTAGTTTCATCTTGACAAAGTTTAAATTTGTATCGAATTTGACATATCTCAACGATCTCTATCGATCCGTCAATCTAGCTAAGATTAAAAGTTTATTTACCATCTTTGCGTTTGCAAACTATTTTTACAAATTAAAATTAAAATTTATTCTTTCCTTTTTTATTAATAATGAACATGAAAATAAAAAGAAACACTCTCTTTTACAAAATCACTATTTGCGTCACCAAAAAATTTAAAAAATTAAAAAAAAAACGTTCTACTTTGAACAAGATGCAAAATCTCACCTCCTGTGAAATGATTTTATTAACAAATTACTCCTTCCATCACATATTCGTCTTCCTGTTTAGTATGACGATCTCTCGTTACTTATGTTATTATGAAGGTTTCATTGATCATTTGATAAACTAAAATATTGTTGTCACCTCTTCTTTTTTAGAATTTTAATGTAGTTTTGAAAAAAATATAAGTTGTACTTCTTTTCTCTAGAAGTTATGTCAATTTTTAAATAAAATTATTTTAAAAGAGATTAGATTTTACACGTCGTTTGAGAACAAGAAGAAAGAAATGACAAGAATATGAGACAAAGGGGTACTATAAAAGTAAAACATATAAATCACATATTCCAAAAATATATCAAAACTTAAAAGTTCTAGAAAATAATACTCCAAAAATATATCAAAACTTAAAAGTTCTAGAAAATATAATAAAAATTATTTTATTTTATCAAATAATTAGTTGTAATACATAAGCAAGTTTAATAAGAGTTATAGATATATGTAATAGCATGTTTATTTAGGAATGGAGGGAATATATTCTTAATACATACTCCCTCCGTCCCAAAAAGAATGAGACGGTTTGACTTTTTGGGAAATTAAGGGAGAGATATTTTGGTATTGACTTTCCAAAAATACCCTTGATGTGATGAGCTAAAGTAGGATGTGATGGGTAGATTATTAGGAAAAAGGTATGATGTGATAGGTAGGGTATGAAAAAGTAAGGGGTAAAAGTGGTTTTTAATAGAAATGTAACGGATTTTATGGGACGCAGTTTTTTCAAAACGTAACAAACTTTTTGGGACGGAGGGAGTACAAAAACTAAACTTCAAGTGTTGTACTATTCCAATTTAGTATTGGATCCGTTCGTTCGTCCCAAAATGACCTACATAAAACCTAAAATGAGGCCGGTTAAATTCAAAGTTTTTAAAATTTATTTTATTTTAAAATTTTTATAAAAATAAAAAATAAAAATTATGGAATACGGAGTACATGTTCAAAAAATATCAAATAATTAACGAAAAACATACTCCAAAAAAAAAATTGTGAAATATGTAAATTATTTTGGGAAGAAAGATTTTGGCAAGAGGTATGTTATCCTCACGCGTGTCAAATTGCGAAGTGTGTCAATTATTGGGCTATTTGAGCTACAATGGGAACATAGGGACATGAATGGCCCCTGTTTTTCAATCAATCAAATCCATTTACTAAAAGAGAGAAAAGGGCAAAAATGGTAACGCTGTGATTTGGCGCCCCTGTTTTGTTAAAACAAAAAAGAATAATTGTGACCCCCAATAATCGTAAAATTTGATACTCCCCCCATTATATAACAATGTCTATTTTTTATTTTTTCGTTCTTTAAAAAAACTCAAATAATATGTGAAACAAAAAGTTTACCTCTTCAAAAAATAAATTCTAAGAGCTTGTTTTTTAGGACTGCAAAAAAAAAAACTAGATGTTAGACGAACGAAAAACAAACTAGAAGGAACTGGAATAAACTGGAAAAAAACTAAAAGGAACTGGAATGAAACTGAAAGAAACTTAAAGAAATTATTTTAGTTTAATTCTTATTTTAGAATATAATAGAATTACGGTAGGAATTGAAGTTTACTTATTTGTTTTACCCTCTTCGATCTTATATGAAGATGGTTAAATCTTTGTAATCTCCAAGATAATTTAATACAGAAATACTTTCTCCTCTTATTGTTTTCTACATTGTATCAGAGATGAGTTTTTAGTGACTTAAAATTTTGTGCCTTTGCTCCTTGTAGGTTCCGCCACCATTAGCCACACGTCGGGCTGTTGTTCAATTCTTCTTCCAGACCAAATTAAATTTCTTACGACCACCAAACCGGCAACACGTTGAACCTAAACCTAACCCATATTGAATCACAAGAATCACCACCATTCCATTCTCTTTCCGCTCATCACCTTGACGTAGAAACAAATTCATAATGGTATGTGGAAAGTACCGCACCAATGATCAAGGTCTCTTTAGTCGCAAGTCACTCATCCTTGGATGGATTTTCGTTCTCAATGAAGAATATGACTCATGAAGAAGTCGTACGACAAAGGTAATTCTGCAGAATGAGGGCAATTTCTTCAAGGCAAAAATTTAAAAAAATGGCGTTGAGGATGCGTGTTAAAAAAATGGCGTTCGGCCTGTTTGTTTGAATTCAGTGAAGGATAAAAAAGAATTGCATCCCTTTTCTTGACTGGTTATTCGACATATTTGAAAAGAGTGGTGTCTCCGTAACCACGACACATAATATTACCACCACAAAATAATGTTTTATATCAAGCAAGCTCTATAGCAATCTAGTGACAAGCATTAAAAATATTGTTGTTAAGCTTACTATTAATCAAACATTTGATATTGAACCAAACATGGGCCTCACATTCTTAACTGCTTGTTGGTTTCTTTTGATGGATTATCTTGGTCACGGCCTTCCAAACTACGTAGCAAACAACTGCCCAAGCAGCAGCCCACAATGCGCTCTCCCTCTTGCCACCATAAGTTTTAAGTTTCTCACATTATCCATTTTGATGTATTTTTGGTCAAACAATTACACGTCTTGACCATAAATTAAATATAATCTATATAAAGAAATGTTATAAAAATTTGATATATCAAAACTACATCCTAAGATTAATCTAATTATATTAAATTTATATTATAATTCAATATACTTTTCTCACAATTTGTAGTCAGAGCGTGTAACTGTTTGACCTAATACTATTCAAAATGGGTAATGTTTTGTGAGACGGAGGAAGTATCATATAATATCATAGTGTAAACTTTTATTTTAGGGAAAAAAATAGAACTATTATTCTGAGTATAAATGCTTTGTTTTACTCTTATTTTGATAATTTCATTAACATATACATAAAATTGTTATATGATTTGGACATTGTAAAACTAAAGAGTAAAAAGGTATAAAAATTAGTAAAAAGGTATAAAATACTAAAATATTAGTTATAAGGTTTTTAAGAAAAAATAAAAGTTTGTACCGTCATTTTAACTGATTGTCACTACCACAGTAGTCTCTGACCGCCGAAGCGCTAGCGTCAGTCGCCAACATTGACTGTTGATTCACCATCGAATAACCGGTCACACTGTCATTACTTTTCATCACATTGTTATTATACTCCTTTTCAGACCATGTGACTCCTACTTTGATATTTTAGCTAAATTTTCACTTATCTATAAAGACTTCTTATCAAACAATTAGCTCATGAAATATGTGAAAATACAGATTTATTACATTTAGATTTTAGAATTACAATAGTCCAACTTCTCGAGATGGTGTGTTTTTGAGTACATATCATTAATCCGGATTCATATAACTGGGTTGTTCCGTTGTTGCTGTATTTATTTTAATTTTTCATAAAGACTAATATAACTACAATAAAGTTTTACAAATACTTTTTAGATTCATCTTACGATTTGTAAAATTAAAAGAAAACTCAAAGTAACTAAAAACGAGATATACATAATGTTATGCTTGTTTGGCAACAACTTAAATGTTTTGAAAATGAGATCCAATAACATTGTTTAATTTTAAGGTTATCAATTCAAAACTAATGAACACATCAACTAAGAAATTATTTAAAACGATAATGTTAGTTGAAAATAGAGTTCCCAAACAAGACAAAGCACTCATGTTTTATAATTAATTTTTTATTAATTTTCAAAATATTTATTGTTCACACGGAAAAGCAAAATACATTTTGGATATATATATTAATTAGCATATTTATAGCTATCTGTTTCAATATTGGCAATCTAAATCTGGTCATTAAATGCATATATATACGTCTATATATAATTGAAGGTGTCGCGGGCAAGCAAATGCGGATGAGAAGATCCGTATGACGCCACCGCGGCAGCCATCTCCGGCGGCCGCTCCGCCACCTCCGCAGACGGCAAGCCTAACAACGACGAGGTATTTATTACCTACATTATTGATTTTCATTTATTTTTCGTTATAAAAAAAAATACAAACAAATAACTTTAATTTATTTCCTGATTATATTTCTTCTTCTTTTTTTTAAAAAAAATAAAACAAATAAAAGCTTTCAACCAGAAATGAAAGGGATCCAAAAACTTAGCTCGGTTAAACTTTCTCAGGCAAGTTTTTAAACCTAAAGAATACAATGCAGATTCAAGAAATATCTTTTTTTTGAATATAAGGAATTAATAATATTAATACTCCGTATTTGGAATTAATCAGAATATTAATTAGTCCATATATTTTATGATCTTGTTGAATTTTGACTTGATGTAAGCATGAGACAATTATAAATATCATTAAAAAAAATTCTCTCCCTCTTATTAAGATTTTTCATTTTTTACTTTCTTGATATGAAAATTTATTTCGAAAAGAAATAAATAATTTACTTATAGAGTGCATTTAAGTTATTATAAGTTACTTCCACCGTCCCTCTAGGTCCTTCCAAATTAGTTTTTATAAGCGGAAAGTTCTGTTGGCATTGGATTCCAATAATCTAGTGTCAACGGATTACACTCGCTCATTTGGAGTTAACCCGGTGCTCTAAATGAAAATTTGATGCTTCTTACTCTCTCCTACCCCCTACCACACCCCTACCCCAGCCCGGCACCTACGCCCCACCCTAGACCCCCCTCTTTTACCATCACCAAATGTGTGCCTAAAAGGGGGATCTAGGATGGGGGCAGGGGTCGGGTTGGATTGGGGATGTGATGGAGGCATTGGAAGTAGGGTAAGAACCATGCATTTTACGAACGGAGCACCGGCTGAACTCTAAATGAGCAAGTGTCATGTGTCGAATCCAGTGCCATGACACACACACACACACACACACACACACACAGATATATATATATATATATATATATATATATATATATATATATATATATATATATATATATATATATATATATATATATATTTAACAATGGAAAGTATAGGGTTTTTGTTTCAACATGGAATGTGGGTGGAAAGACTCCTAACCATGGACTCAACCTTGAAGATTTCTTGCAAGTGGAGGATTCTCCTGAGGACATATATGTCTTAGGGTATGTTCGTAGTATGTATTAATTCAGTTTAATCATTTTGCATTAACTATATAAAGTGACACTTCCCTTGATCTTAAAATAATCTTCTCTTTCTTACTCAAAGTTTTTAAAATTTGACAAAATGTTGTTAATAAAAAGTATACTGATTATAGTTTAATAAACACTCCCTCCATTCTTGAAAACCCTTCATTTTTATGTTTTTAACAAAACACTTTTTGAAGGGTAGATTTTCAAAATTGCATTTTTAAATATTTATAATTACAAAGAAAATTATCAAAAGCCAATGTTTAGCACTGGGGAATATATAATAAATAATCAAAATCGCATTTTTAATATGGTTTGTTACAGATTTCAGGAAATAGTTCCACTGAACGCAGGAAATGTGCTAGTGATTGAAGACAATGAACCAGCAGCCAGATGGATAGGGTTCATAAGCAAAGCACTGAACAAGTCATACCACTCCGGTCCCACCACAAAGCCCCATGCAAAGGACACTTCTTCATCAATAAGGTCCAATTTCTTCCACAAACCATCCCTTAAAGTCCTATCCCGTGACCTCCGGGCCAACAACGCTCTCCTCAAGTCATGCAACTGTGAATGCGACTCTCCCACACGCCTCCGAAAGCCAAGCACGGTGCCGGAATTCTCCCCCCAGAGTCTCTCTGGTGGTCGTCGTGCTGCCAGCATGGACGACAGGGATTTTTCTGTCGTCCATGCGCGGATATCTGACGACGACATGTCATCAGCTGACTTGGACTACAACCTCATTGCCAGCAAGCAGATGGTCGGGATATTTTTGTCCGTTTGGGCACGTAGAGAATTGATTCCCAATATCGCCCATCTCAGAATCTCATGTGTTGGAACAGGAATCATGGGATGTCTAGGCAACAAGGTTAATACTTCAAACTCAATTTTTGTGACAAACGATGTTATTACGGAATAGGGTAATTGAGTAATCAAAGTAAACAGAAAACGTAAACGCACACAGATTTAACATCGTTCACCAAAGTTGTGTTGGCTACGTCCACAGGCAAGAACGGAGGCAAATTCTATTATGACAGAGGTTCCAGAGTACAGAATTCTTGTGTCCTACTAGTCTACCACTATATAAATAGGCACACAAAAAGGCTCACAATACAGATTCAAGGCATATTAACAAATGACAATTACACAAATTATATGGACAGTTAATTAATTTCTTTTTTTCATGTGATTAATTAACTGCATTGATTTAATGAATTAAATGCAGGGTTGCATATCAATAAGTATGTCTGTGCACAAAACAAGTTTCTGCTTTGTGTGTTGTCATTTGTCTTCTGGGGAGAAAGGAGGGGATGAGCTAAGAAGAAATGCAGATGTTGCAGAGATTCTAAAGAGCTCTCAATTTCCCCAAATTTGCAAGAATCCTGCGTATCACTCTTTCCCAGAAAAAATCATTGATCATGAGTAAGTTGTCGTCCATCATCTTTACTCATAAAATACTCAAAGAAATTTGTGATTTTACGTTAATACTCCATATATATAAGTGCATAAGTAATAATGGATTGATGAAGAGTAAAAATATTCGATCAGCCGCATAATATGGATGGGGGACTTGAATTACCGCATTTCACTTAGCTACGAGGAGACAAAGCTGCTGTTAGAAGACAATGATTGGGAGTTTTTACTGGAGAAAGATCAGGTCTTTATATACATATTATCTTTTTATTTATTAATTCCCTTTTGAATTTCATGGCCTTTAATTTATTCTATGATGAACTTGATTAAATAATTAACTCGTATTATATTCAATGCAATATTTCAAAGTGCAGTTGAATATGGAGAGAAAAGCAGGGAGAGTGTTTAGTGGTTGGAAGGAAGGAAAGATATTGTTTGCTCCCACGTACAAATACACTCTTAATTCCGACTCGTACGCCGGAGAGACTATCAAATCAAAGAAGAAACGACGAACCCCTGCCTGGTTTGTCACCTAGCTCTTCCATAAGATTATTTAATTGAACTAATAGTGGTCGTTTTTTTCGAAAACTAAAACACCATACCAAACGACACACACATATATGAGCGAGTGTCATCCGCTGACACTAGAAACCAGTGTCCATGTGTGTGTGTGTGTGTGTGTGTGTGTGTGTGTGTGTGTTCCCCACTTATGGGAAGAGGATATGTATGTACAGGTGTGACAGGATATTGTGGCATGGAAATGGGATGGAACAAGTATCATACATAAGGGGAGAATCAAGATTTTCAGACCATAGACCAGTTTGTGCTGTATTTGCAGTGGAGGTTGAAATGCTTTGTAATAAATCATTCACTTATAATTGCAAGGGTTTCTCACCATCATCATCATCATCATCATGCACTTTGGATTATGAAGACATGCCCACAATAGGAGGCACTGCCAGCATTATTGATGCTTCTATATTATAACTTCTAATCTCTCCCTTTAACTCTAACATCAATAATAATGTATTTTATTTTCCTTCTTTGTAATATTATCAATTATCATAGTATATATTTATTGCATTCTTTGATTATATAGCAAGAGATGGTCAATAGGATAATGATGAAGAAGCTATGTAGAGTGAGAGAGCAAGAAACAATATAATTACTCCCTGTGACACAATGTAGTATTCATATTTGACTTTTTGAGATCAAAATTAAAGAATTTTGACTGTAGAACTCGAAAAGAATAAAAAGAATTGAAAAATATTGCAAATTTAATACTCTGTATCATTTGATTTGATTCGTCTTGAAATGAAATTTTGGAATGAAATTCAAATATCATATTCTCATTTAAGTATAAATATAACTCCTTGGTTCCCATGACATTGAGAATCGATGTCACCGGATGACCAGGGATGCTCCGGTGCTAAAATTGACAGTTCCTACCCCCTCTAATCCCCCGGTAATCCCCTCACTCCCTTCAATTGCACCCCCCCAAGTTAATTTTGACTTGGAGTCAAATTTTAACTCTAGAGTCAAAATTAACTTCGGGGGTGCAATTGAAAGGGGTGAAGGTGTGTTAGGTTCGGGCGGGGTAGTGGGGTTTACCGGGAGGGTTAGGAGAGGTAGGAACTGCCAATTTTACGAATGAGGCATCCGAGCATCTCCCAATGTCATGGGAACCGGCCCGTAAATATAATTAGCTTGTTTAATTTGTTGCTTAGTCACCTTGATAAACATCATCGTACGCTAAATCCCAAACAGATGTTGAAAGAGAACTAAAAACTTCCTCACCCGAAACTTGCTCATCCTGCGCTGGAACTTGGTCCATATTCACGTCCACATACATCATCATTGGATCATACCTTAATCCTTGTCCCCCATAACTCTCAAATCCCCCATTGTCAAAGTGTGAATCATACTCCTCCAAGCTCCTCTGCATATCTTCCTCTATCCATTCAGGGTACTCACCTCTACCATCACAAAATGAACAGATCTTTTCGTGTTCGGTTCGAGAATTTTTGTCAAGAAATCCAAACCCTAAACAACTTTTCGGACATCGCAAGTTCGGGCATTCGTACAATGCAATCTCCATGGACGCTTCACGTTCAAACTCACATTTCCTCTTCTCCTTCGAACCCACATGTTGATTACATTTGGTTGTTTTCTCTTCCTCGCCTTGCTTGTCGCAGAGCGAAATGTTTTGTGTCTTTTGCGTCACGAGTTTGAGGATGTCTTCTTCGCGATTGACAACCTTAGACCACGTCCCGGATTCCTTGGAGGACATCTTGTTCTGTAGCGACTTTGAATGCTTGACCAAATCTCTCATCCGGTCCAAATCGGGGGACATGTGCTTGATGATCCCGGCCAACACGGTGACTTTCCAAGCTTTCTTCAAATCGTGTGGCTTCTTGTACGGCGGCGGGCCCTGCTCCAATGACACCACCCCTTGATCCCCCCCACCAGAGCTCAGTCCCCGTGGGCCACCACGGCGGCGGCAACCCCTTATCCAATGGGAAGCTCCGCTGTGGTGGATCACAATGCTGCATCAAAGCAGACAACAGCGAACCCAATGTAGCATCTTGTATGTCCGGGAGGAGGAACAAGATGCTGCATGCTGGGTTGTCACTGTTGAAATTATTATAGTTGGTTATTGCCTGTGTCTCTTCTAGGAGTTTTGGGAAGAATTCGACTATGGCCGCCAGAGCGTTCTTCTCGAAGTTGACCTTCTCCTTCCACCATTCTCTCAGGCTATCGGACGATCCTGTCACCGATTTCCCCTTTTCTGGAACGATGCCGTAAACGAACCTGTGATAATCATAAGAGGCTATGATAAGTTTTTTTAGAGATGGAAATATGATCAAAGAGATAAATATTTCCTCCATTTCACAATAAGTGTCTAGCAAGGATTGTTAGATGATTTGGAGATTTTGATGCAAAAATGGGTACTAAAATAAGGGTCTTAAGTGAAGGCGTATCTGATCATTCACCCCTGTTGATGACTAAGATAAGAAACCAGAGAATTCGCAATTATTTAAGATTTTATAATACATGGATGAATGACCCCTTGTTTCTTCCAATCCTCCTGCAAACATGAAAATTGAATGGGGCTCAAAGAAGCATATTTTAGCTGGTTGAGAATTTAAAAGATCTCAATGATACGGTATCGTATCGGATAGGGAAGGATTTCGAGCACCTTCGAGCTCCAAGAACAAAAGAGGCGAGAAAGAGAGAATCGCACGACACTTTGTTCGGCGAAATAGAAGAACGAGATGGGAGAGGAAGAGATTAGGGTTTAGGAAAAATGGTTTCTTATTGATTGAATAATTCTAAACACGTACATCTCAACTTATAGAATAGAACTCTAGAACCCTAAGAGAGTCCAATCCATAAAAGAAACTAAATAAAATAAGAAACTAATTAATAACCTAACAAAAATAATATTCTCTAATCTTAATTAACTAACCATATATAATACCTTACCTATAATAATAATAATATACTAATAATACTAATAATAATGATAATAATAATAATAATAATAATAATCCCGTAACACTCTCCCCGCCTCGAAAACCAACTTGTCCTCAAGTTGGAAATCTAGAATAAACGAGGAATCATACGTTGCGAACAGACATCCTCCGGGGTCAAAGACCTTTATGAATGGAGCATGAAAAGAATTTGCCAAGCTCAAAGCATTCACAACTCCAAACAAATAACTCCAAAGAACCAATACCAAGAAAATCTTGCCAACACGCGTGACATCCCCAGAATCATAAAGGACAACAACATCACTTTCGGACGTCCCAAATATTTCCGTGCATCCATAAAAAATGACATCATCACTTGAATATTTTGCTTGGACAGTGTGGTCTCGTTGATCGTCACCAGAAACATCAACAACAACATCAACAACGGTAACAGGAACAACATCTATGGGATAAATAATAAGATCATCATCGAGAACACCAACAGGATCAATAAAAACTTCCTTTTCAAATTCCTGGTCCTGGAAAATTATGTTCTGCACAGGTGCTGTAGGGGCCGGATCTCGTGGAGCGCCGATGAGTTTCCTTATAGAGCGCATCATGGTTGTTTTGAAAATGTATAACTCTATAGGAATTAGGCTCGACATAATTGGGGGACCACGAACTAAATCCTGCATTGAACAAAAGGCCTCTACGGAGAACGCATATACCTCAGAATCAAATTTTGGTAGACTTTCAATTGGACGGAATGCCTGAAGTTTCTTTATAATTTCATCAACGGAATCTTCAACTGCACACACGCCTTCATAAAATTCAATTTGTCCCCGTAGAACTTTCTCGAGTAAACGAAGAGCTTTGTCCAACAGAGAATCCATTGCCAAAAGAAACACCACCACACATAAATTGAATTGAATTTTGTGGCTGATTTTTTTGTATAATTTTTTTTGGGTGAGTTCAAGAATGAGAGCACCAATTGATACGGTATCGTATCGGGATAGGGAAGGATTTCGAGCTCCAAGAACAAAAGAGGCGAGAAAAGAGAGAGATTAAGGTTTAGGAGAAAGTATTTTCTTTATTCATTGATTCATAATTCATTGAAATGGATACATATATAGCTAGCACCCTTAAAGAATCCTTACCGTAGAAGGAAACTAAATAAACAAGGAATTCTAATTATAAATGGTAACAAGTATCTTAATAATAGAATACTACTTTCTAATAATAATATAATTAACTAACCATAAATAATGATACTACCTAATATAATAATATAATAATAATGGTAAATAACTAAATATAAACCCGTATCTTGTATTTTAGCTGGTTGAGAATTTAAAAGATCTCAAAGAGTCTTTTAGGAGACTCCACTCATCTAAATATAAGAAGACACATATGCAGGTGGATGAAATCAGGGAAGAATTATTAGAGGTTCAAAAGAATATTCAAATTGGTAATGGTAAACCAGAGTTGATAGATAAGGCCGGAAAGAGAGGTGATTGTTAAACTCCATAAAACAATAAAAGCTTCCTATCACATGAAGTGTCAACAAAGCAAACAGGAATGACTAACTGAGGAAGAGGATGGAAGGAGAAGAAGAAACTAACAGGGAATGATAAATAAATAAATAAATAAATAAATAAATAAATAAAATCTCCTTTTGATAAGTTTTCAAAAGGAGATTCAAAATCATGGCCAAAAGAGAAGTAATTGTAAGAGTACAAAAGAGTATGTAGCACTGATTCATACCCTTGTCCTTTGCAGACGTTCATAATCTTGACCATGTGCTTGAGCACCGCGTCTTGGGACCTCGCCGCCTTCTTGCGCCGGGACAACTCCGACCGCCGCGAATCCTCCTCCCCCTCGTCGCCGCCGCCGCCGCCGATTTTTTCATTATCCATTGCGGCGGCGCTCTCCCGCTCCTCCCCGAGCCTCTGCATCCGCATCGAGTCCTTCCACATCCGCTTGTTCAGATCGCGGTAGCTTATCTCTCCCATTTCTTCTTCTTCACGCGCCGCCTCCGTTTGGCCGCCGGGGCTGAGTGGTTCAAGCTCCCTCTGAACAAACTTCAACATGTTTTTTTTTTCTTTACATTAGAATGAACAAATTAAACTTTGTTGGGATATGAATTGGAAGATTGTGGAGTTGTATATATGTCGGCGAAAATGAGAGAACTAAAAATTGAAAGTATATCTATCTCTCCACCCCTATAAACATTTTCTCTTTTGACATTTTTGGTCAAGTAGTGAGTCTCTTTAATTATAAATTAAACACGCTTTAAATAATTGATATAAAAAATTGATATTTCAAAACTATATACTAAAATGAATCTTATTATATTGAGTTTATATCATATTTAAATATGCTTTTCTCACCATTTATATTTAAAAAGTGTCATTGTTTACTTTAAAAAGGTCAACAAGGAAAGGTTTTGAGCACCAAAGGGAGTATTAAAAAGTGAAGTATATCTCTTGAAAAATCAACTATATGTGACTTAAGCGGGGTCCCAAATTTTTGTATTATTCTTTTGTAGTTCTAAAGTCCACATGTGAAATATAGACCGTTTCATATTTTTCATTGGTTGACAACTGAATCCTTTCCTTTTTTTACCACAGATTCAATTCTTTTATAATATAAATACGCTAAAGTTCATAAAAAGAGCATACTCTTTATGATCAGGAAGAATTTGTCTAAATTTTAATAGGGCTTACTATATGTTTATTGTTCTCATTTGTTGATATCTTTGAAAAAGTTTCTTTTAACGTCTAAATATACGAGTATATTTTTATAGTTGAAATTTTATATAATTGATGGTGAAAAATCAAAATTAGCATTGATTTAATTTAAAAATATAAGTATCACTATCAGGCATAAAACAAAATATGACACATTATATATAGTTTTACCGACGAGTACATTATATATAGAGTACATTTTAATGTTTTTCTCACTTTTTCAATATACAAAAGAATATATTGAAATGTATTTTAGATTTGATATCTGTTTATATCAAAACTTTTCTAAATTTCTCAAATTTGAAGGAAGGATATATACATCCCCAAGATTACAATATCAATGAATTATTTCTAAGATAAATAAAGATTTTTTCTTAACAATAAATATTGGGGAAAAAAACTATGAACAATTAAAGTTAAAATAAAGACAAATTTTTCTTTCAAATAATGTAAAGTGTGACTTATGTTGTGTTTGGTTGGGCGTAAAATATTTTCCAGGAAAATTTTGATTCCATTTTCATGTGTATGGTGACATTATTGGAATTGAAGGGAAATATTTTCTTACCAAACAATGGATTATATAATTGAAGAATAATTTTCTTTAGAATTATTTTCCTTTAGATAATATTCTTCAAAGAAAATATTTTACCACAATCAAACACAACCTTAGATGGATGAGTATGTTAAAAAAAACTTGGTCCGTGCATGCCCGTAACCAAGATTAGATTTGATCTTCTTGTAACTTTCAACTCGATTAATTTACATTATCTTATTTCAAAAAAATATATACTCCCAAAAATCACACTCCAGTACCCCATAATTGAAGTTTATGGCTAAGTTTTCGAGTTTGACGAGTATTATTTTTTATTAGGGAGTATTTAATTTAATTAAAAGTGAGTGAAAACTCAAAAAAAATATATGGTCTAGAGTATTTATTTAAAATTAATCACATAAAATAATAAAAAGACTCGACTGTACCCGGGTATTATTCCAGAATCATTAAAAACCACATGCTATAAGAAATGTTATACTCCCTCAGTTTTGAAAAACACTTCTCATTTGATTTGGGGGCAAAAATAAAGAAGTGTTAAAGTATAGTTGATTTCCAATTTTGCCCCTGATGTGATGGATAGATTATTAGAGAAAAAGTATGATGTGATATGTAGGGTATGAAAAAGTAAGGGTAAAAGTGGTTTTTTAATAGAAAGGGGAAGTGTTTTGTTGGAAGTGGAAAAAATGAAAGAGGAAATGTTTTTGAGAACGGAGGGAGTACATCTTTGTGCCTATCTAGTGTCATGGAAAAAATATAAGGCAAATTTTTCCCTCAACTTAAAGTTAATGTTCATTTTATGGATATTAGTACATTCGTATAATAAAAGAAGTGTGCATTTTATAAAACGGAAAATATCTACATTTGAGCTCATGAAACGTATGAGATGACTCATATTCAAAATGTGGACTTTGAACCATATAAGCATCACTCCATGAAAAAATCTGAATGAAGAAAGAAGTCTTACTTTTCGGAATTTGAAGTAGTCCTACGTCTAATGGAGTAATTTAGGTCTTGTTTGAGAATATTGTTTTTTATTAGTGTTAGCATTCTAGACAAACATTTAACGGTGTAAGTTAATTTTGAAAATGGTAACACTAAATGCTATTGTTAATTAACCTTTTAAAAATGTCAGCGCTATGCTCTAACGTTGTTGCCAAACGGGGCATTAATAAAGTACTCAATAACACAGGACTTGAGGATTGTATTTGCGCTAGGGTGGCGTGATCCGTGACAGTTTGTGATATTACCGAAACTTATCACGGACTGTAGTTATTTATATTGTTCGATATCTGTACGGCATAAACCATGAAATCATTCGGTACTACTACCTCCGTCCCATTGTCTTTATCCAGTTTTGACTTTTGAAACTGTTCATCTAAGCACTTTGACTCATCAAATCCTCTCAATGTGTAAGTCTAAAAATAGTCATGTGTGATCTTGTTTGATTCGTCTTAACATATAGATTATTAATATATAATTTTTATAATTTTTTAATATACAAATTACAAGATAAAATTGATTAAAGAAGTGCATTGGATAGTGTGCCAAAAGGTAAGTGGACAAAGACAATGGGACGGAGGGAGTATTCTATTTTGAAATGAAATGATACAATATCATATTATGCTCAAACCGTGCCAAAAATTTAAAGAATACGCGTCACTCAAAAAACACAACGGTTCTTTTAACCTTAGAAGTTAGAATGACTTGAGGCATCTACACTACTCCGTAGGTAAATTTTAGGGTTCCTACCCCTTAACCCCACTAATGACTAACCCACTGCACCCCCATCTTAGCACCATCGCCCCTCCTAGATCGTTGGTTTGGCAGAGGGTAGGAACTATCCGTTTTACCATCGGAGTATCGTAGGTGTCCTAAAATACCAGTCATTTGATGTCACTTTTGGCCAAGCTCAAAAGATCCTTGCCGATCAAATAATACTACATCTGCCCGAATGTATTCATCCGGTTTCACATTTCAATTCAATATGGATAAAATTTGAACCTCAATTAAATAAAAATTATAATGTATATTGGTGTAAAAATGATTTAATTAGATTAATCTAATTGAGAACTTTCAAAATTTTACTTAATTTTTTTAATGTGCAATACAAATTAAGAGTGATCGAAATATTAAAGTTCATCAAGTTTGACTCAAAACTAGTAACATGACTATTTCAATTAATCAAATGATATGAAAATAAGTTTAAAAAAATATAGTTTGATCATGTTAATAGTAATGTAGAACATTATTACATGATGGAAGGAATAAAATTTTTCATCCCAAAATTATCTTCATACTTACTATTATAACTTTGGTTTGGGTGTGCATTTTTATTAGTCATTTGATACACTGAAATAAATATGTCACTTTTTTATATATACTCCCTCTGTTTTTTAAAACACTTATACAGAGTATTAAAAAATCATTTCTATCCCTATTAATTTTAATATATATATATATATATATATATATTTATCCTACTTTTTATAATAATCTACTACCACACCTTACTTTTATTTATTGAATCAAAGATAAAAATTAGAAAATTAAATACAAATATACAAATCGATTCAATTAAAATTCATTCTAGATTTTACCCTTTCGTTCTTTTCTGGTGGCCCAGCGCGCCCGATCAATCTTCTTGGGCCGAAATACTCCCTTCTCAATCTCTAGGCATTTGGGCTTTCAAATGAATTGGGTTTTTATGTTTTTTTACGAAAGGCCCGGTCTACCGGCCTAATATCACCACTAATTATTTTTTCTTTTGTATTCCGACTCCATTTGATCAATTGATCATGTGACATTATTAGCAAAATGCTGACAATTACTCCTTCAACTCATATTTTTCTTCTCATTTTGAATATCGTACAAAATTATATTTTTTAAAAAATGGTTATATTTATATTTTGACATAGAAAAAAATATAAATTACACCATACAAACTTATACTAAAAGATTTACAAAACAAGATATGACAAAAATATTTTATTTTATCAAAAGATTAATGAAAATATGTATGCAAACATAAATTATCGACATGTTGTAGTAATAACTGGGAAGCTAAGAAAGATATGGACGGAGGAAGGATATATTTACAGTTATGGGCTGTTTGGCAACTTCTGAATAGGTAAGTGCTGAACTAGTAAAAGGTCTGAACCATTAAGAGCTAGTATATTGCTTTACTATTCAGAGGCAAATGTTTGATCAATTCAGATAAGAGGTCTTAACCATTCAAACTCTGTATAATACTTAACCATTCAGAGGCAAATGTCTTAACCATTCAGAGGCTGAAACAAACAGTCTGAACCATTAAGTGCTGAATCATTCAGACATCAGAACCATTAAGAGGCTGAAACAAACAGCCCCTTACTGTAGCATTACAGAAGCGAGGGTGAAATTTTTTAATGATTGTAGTTTATTTTTAAACTTTTAATTTATAAATGAATGTACTTTTATTGAAAATGTTAAATGATAGAATTTAGGATGAGTATGGACAACTGAATTGGGCAATAAGACACTTGGGTTGAACCACATTAAAAGATTGAATCCAATATATTAGTTAGTTTAACTCAAAAGCTTATATACCAATTATTTTACCTATTAACTTTCGATGTGTTTAAATTCTTATTTTGTTTGAAAAACAATAAAAGCTCTTTTTGGTAGGCGAAATGTGTTTTATATATAGTATAGTCTAGTCCAATTTTAACTTAATATGTCAGATTTATCTCTTCCATTTTTAACTTCATAATTCATATGTTCTACCCGAGTAAAAAAAATATTAGACTTAACATTTTGCATGTAAATTTGACGAACTTTAAACATGTCAAAACAAACAAATAAAGTTTAAACATTAATTAAGTACTGGAGTAAAAATTACATGACATATTAATTCGAAAAAATAAATATGTGACTTTTTGAAAGATTAATCTATAAAATTATTTTTGTTTTACATGCAAGATATGTTCTATTGAACTAATAACTAAAATTCATATAATTTGGCTAAAGTATGCCAAATTGTGAACCCATATGCTTAAATAGAGGTAACCGTTTATTCCAAGGGTACAATTTGTGCATATGTTCGCTCTAAAAAAAGAATGATGCTTAGGAATCCATCACATTGCCTCCACGGGTGACAATCACAGATAATTTATACATACATATGATAATCTTCAGTGTTTATAGACGATTATCGTCTTGTCTGTTTATACTCATTTCGTCCCAAAAAGAATGTCACAGTTATTATTTCAGTATCTCGATAATTTTTATTTGTTTACTCGTTTTGGTTGATCATTTGATAAAATAAAATATTTTTGTCGCATCTTATTTTGTAGAATTTTTGATATACTTTTGAACAGTGTAATTTTTACTTTTTATTTCTCTACCAATTTGTAAATAAAATAATTTTAAAATAGATGATATTTTGCATGTCATCCGAAATGTGGCAAACAATTTGGGACAGAGAAAATATAAATCATCTGTGATTGTCATTCGTGGAAACACTCGTGGAGAACACCTAGTATTTTTGAGAGAAAAAAAATTGGTACCCACATGGGCATCTCAATTGAATTCAGAGATAAAATTTAGAATAAGAGACTAAATCGAGCCTCACCAACAACAGTGTGGGAGCAACCTCTCAATAAAAAATGAGGGGGACTCTTTGTGCGCAGTGAGCACTGGTCGTAACTGTTGATTAATACAGCGGGAAAAAAATAAAATAAATAATCCGAACTTATAAAACGTTCGTATTTTACAACAAAAATAAAAGAAAGTAAAAGTAGGAGTCTTCGGGGGCTCGAACGGACTTTACTTCGGACGGAGAACAAAAAAAAAAAAAGGTCGCCGGAGATATTTCTTGAACCGTAGGTAAGGAAAGCGGAGTCGCCGAAGCTTTCCTTAAGGTAGTATTGCCCGCCTCCCGCACTGGCTAACGTGGACAATCTCCTCCCAGGATAAAACCGCTTCGTGCTAGGTCTAGAGCGGTAGAACAAAGCACCGGCGAACGAGAACGACGGGAGTTATAGCCGGAGCACAGACGCGGGCGCGACGCGCCTCGCCACGCCACGCCCCGACCCGACCCGACCCGACGCGCGCGTGTCGTGACGTGCAGAGCCGGACGGGCGGCGGCGGCGGCGGGCGCGCGAGGAGTTCTCCTCTTGTTCCTTTCATAAGCTCAATTCAATGCCTAAGCTTAAATATGAGAATACGAAAGGTTTAGAAACCGGTGTGGGACAAAGGCATTTACTCTACCTTAATATTCAACTTTGAGAATTAATTTCTCATTCACCCGAGCACCGTTTATGGCGTGTAATACGTCAAGACGTTCGTCTTACTTACGAGATTAATCGTCCATAATTATTTTTGGAAAAATAATTTTGTGGACCCTATCAAATTTATGTCCGAAAATGTCCAATTTACTTAAAATATTCCAACAATCCCCCACATGAATGAAAATTAATTCATGTAACTGGCAATAACTCTGAAGTTGAAACCTGCGAGAGTAGGTAGGTTTTATGCCTTTGAACCTACTCCTTGTAAAGTATACCTTCTCATGACCGACAAGTCATCTTGCACTACAGAAACTTGACATGACGGCAAATACATTTGCTGCTATATGTTATGTGTTCAAAGTTGGTTGGTAGTAAGGCAAGAGTACCCACACGGGTAATACCAGCACCTTGTGCGTAGACCAAGACCGAGAGTGTCAGACAGGATCAGCCCGAAATCCTTCTGTTGAAGCGACCGCACTTTACTCTTACATAGGTGATTCTTCTAAGAGTATCCCGATTACTCCACTTGGACCTCGTTGTCCATAGTTCAAGAATCATTAAAGCGTCATGCTAACCTCATCGTTTTCGGGAGTCATTATATCTCAGTAGGAACGGGGTAGTGTCAAAGTCGGTGAACCGGCTTGCCCCCACAGTGACCGTGCTTCGTTCCACAAGTAGGTTGTCCCATTGAACCCAGGTTCCACCTAGGTTGGGTTTTCCTTCATGGAACGTTCCCAGCACAGGGTAGGGCTTTCAGACCCATTCCTACCACTAACTTCTCATGTTGCTCATTGGTTAACCCTTTGGTTAATGGATCCGCTAAATTATCCTTCGACTTGACATAGTCAATCGAGATAATACTCGTATTGAGAAGTTGCCTAATGGTTTTGTGTCTACGGCGAAT
>OOIL02000889.1:469616-523564 GCA_900332095.2 Cuscuta campestris | reverse complement strand
CCACCTAGGTTGGGTTTTCCTTCATGGAACGTTCCCAGCACAGGGTAGGGCTTTCAGACCCATTCCTACCACTAACTTCTCATGTTGCTCATTGGTTAACCCTTTGGTTAATGGATCCGCTAAATTATCCTTCGACTTGACATAGTCAATCGAGATAATACTCGTATTGAGAAGTTGCCTAATGGTTTTGTGTCTGCGGCGAATGTGCCTAGACTTACCATTATACAATTTGTTCTGAGCTCTTCCTATTGCTGACTGGTAGTCACAATAAATGCAAATAGGAGGAACTGGCTTTTCCCAGTTTGGAATATCCTCAAGTAAATTCCGAAGCCATTCGGCATGTTCTGCACACTTGTCTAGTGCTATGAACTCAGACTCCATGGTGGATCTGGCAATTAACGTTTGTTTTGAGGATTTCCAGGAAACAGCTGCACCGGCTAACATAAAGACAAATCCACTTCTAGATTTTGAATCCTTATTATCCGCAATCCAATTGGCATTAGTGTATCTTTCCAGTACGGGTGGATACCTACCGTAGCATAGGCTATAATCTCGAGTATACCGAAGGTATCTCATTACTCGGACTATGGCCTTCCAGTGCTCAGCACTCGGATTGCTAGTATACCTACTTAGTTTGCTAATGGCGCAAGCTAAGTCTGGCCGTGTGCAGCTCATCAAGTACATCAGACTTCCGATAACTCTAGCGTATTCAGTCTGAGAATCGCTACTCCCTCGGTGTTTACCAAGGTGAACATTTACATCTATCGGCGTCTTAGCTATCTTTGTATCCTCCTTGTTGAATTTCTCAAGGATTTTGTCAATGTAGTGGGATTGGCTCAAGCTCAGACCATCCGGTCTTCTTAGTATTTTGATTCCAAGAATCACATCAGCCAGACCCAAATCTTTCATATCGAATCGTGCATTCAACATGTCCTTGGTGGACTTGACCATCCTATCGTTGCTTCCAACGATGAGTATGTCGTCCACGTACAGACATAAAATGACATACCCTTCAGATGTGTCTTTAAAGTATACGCACTTATCCGACTCATTTATCTTAAAACCGTCACTCATTATTACCTCGTCAAACTTATCATGCCATACTTTTGGCGCTTGTTTTAGACCGTATAATGATTTTACAAGTTTGCAGACCTTCTTTTCTTGGCCCGGAACCTTAAACCCTTCGGGTTGTTCCATATAGATCTCTTCATCTAGTTCGCCATTTAGAAAAGCTGTCTTCACATCCATTTGGTAAACATCCAAGTTTCGTAAGGATGCAAATGCGATGATCATTCTGATAGAATCTATCCTAGTCACAGGCGCGTAAGTATCAAAGTAGTCATAGCCCTCGCGTTGGCTATACCCCTTGATCACAAGTCTCGCTTTGTACTTGTCAATGGAGCCGTCAGGCTTCATTTTCCTCCGAAAGACCCATTTGGAACCTAATGGCTTACACCCTGGAGGGAGATCAACCAGTTCCCAAGTGTGATTCTGAAGGATAGAATCAACTTCACTCTTTATGGCTTCCTGCCACTGAGGTCCCTCTGTTGAGGTTACGGCCTCGTGATAGGTTCGCGGTTCCTTTTCTACCAAACAGGTTAGAATATCGGGTTCATTTTCCATTAGAAATGACAAAGTTCCTTTGTCAAATTCTATCAGATATGTTATGAAGTCAGAACCGAACGTCTTTTCAGTTCGCATTCTTTTACTTCGTCTCAGTTTAGTCTCATGTTCGACTTCTTCATCATCGTCATCGGAATTCAACTGATTTGGATCATCATTATCCATCATCTCAGCATGAGAACGTTTGGACGAACGGGCTTCGTCACTTGACTTGCATGGAAAAATATGCTTGAAAAACGTTGCATTCCGTGACTCGATGATTGTGTTCTTGTGAATTTCAGGATTATCTGATTTGTACACCAAGAACCGGTACGACGTACTATTGTACCCGATGAAGATTCCATCAACTGTTTTTGGACCGATCTTCATCTTCTTTGGTGGTGGTGCAAGTACTTTCGCGAGACACCCCCACACTTTAAGATACTTATAGGAAGGTTTCCTATTATGCCAAAGTTCATACGGAGTTTTGTCAAGTTTCTTACGAGGTATTTTATTTAGTAAATAATTACTTGATAAAACAGCCCCCCCCACATGTTCTGAGGTAATCCAGAACTAAGCAGCATCGCATTCATCATGTCTTTTAGAGTGCGATTCTTGCGCTCCGCTACTCCATTAGACTGTGGTGTATACGGTGGGGTTACTTGATGCACAATTCCTTGTTGTGCACAAAACTCATTAAGTGGAGCATCATACTCACCACCTCTATCGCTTCTCAATGCTTTTATCTTGCGATTAAGTTGATTTTCCACTTCGTTCTTATAACGAACGAAAGTGTCTAACGCTTCATCTTTACTTTTTAGTAAATAGATATAGCAATATTTCGTGCTATCATCGACGAAGGTAATAAAGTACTTATTACCTCCTCTTGAAGGCGTTGTCCGAAAATCACACAAGTCGGTGTGAACCAACTCTAGAGGTTGAGTATTTCGTTCGATCGTTTGAAACAAACTTCGAGTTGACTTTGCCTCAACACAAGTTTCACACTTGCGAGTTAAGTCAATACTAAATTTAGGTATGTGTTCCATGTTAATTAATTTCCGGAGAGATGCATAATTAACATGTCCTAGTCTACCATGCCATAAACTAGAAGACTCACACACATAAGCAACAGGATTTTTATTGATCTTTTCATGAACAGTCATTACATTGAGCTTTACTAGCCCATCTGAAATGTAACCCTTCCCAATAAAAATCCCTTTCTTGGATAAGATTAGCTTGTCTGATTCAAACACCATCCGAAAACCGTGTTTGATCAGCAATGACCCCGACACTAAATTCTTGCGAATGTCTGGGACATAGAGCACGTCGTTGAGCGTGAGCTCCTTGCCGGAGGTCATTTTCAGCTTGATCTTTCCAATCCCTTGAACCTCTGATTGGGCCGAATTACCCATCCACACCTTGTCACCGGAGCTCTCTTGAAAGTCGTGAAACATGCTCCGATTTGAGCAAATATGGCGTGTGGCTCCTGTGTCCACAAACCATTCCTTCGGGTTTGACCCGACGAGATTCACCTCGGTGACAACCGCACAGAGGTCCAGGTTGTCAAGCTCCGCACACATGGCTTCAGTGGTTTTCTTCTTTCCCTTTTGTGGCTTCTTTTTCCTACAATCGGAGGAACGATGCCCGGTAATGCCACAATTGTAGCACTTTCCTGCAAATTTAGAAACTCCACCTTTAGGACCCATCTTCTTTTTGTCCTTCGCGCCATGTGAAGAGCCCGACGGATGTTCTACAACATTCGCCTTAGCCCCTCCATTTCTTCTAGCAAGCCCTTCCTCTCGGATCCTCAACCACGTGAGCAGTTGCTCGAGATTCAGCTCCGTTCTTTTGAGCTTGAGGTCGGCTTGGAAATCTTCCCATGACCGGGGAAGTTTGTGGATGATGGCTGCCACTTGAAAGGCCTCGCTGACGCCTACTTTTTCTTCATTGCATTTATTGAAGATAACCGTAAGCTCCTCAGCTTGGGCGACAACAGATTTGCTATCGACCATCTTGTAGTCCAACATCTTTCCGACGATGAACTTCTTCGTGCCGGCATCTTCAGCTTGATACTTTTTGCTCAAGCTATTCCAAAGCTCCTTGGCGAGCGTCACACCGGCATAGACGGGGTACAACGTATCTCCCAGCCCTTCAAGAATAATATTTAAGGCGAGATAGTTGTTGTGGTACCACGCTTGGTTCACCATTGCCACAAGGGGGTCGTTGGCTTCATTGGGCTGAGGGGGATCTTGCTGTATGTACTCAGCAAACCCCAGGACGGTCAAGAAAAACATCATCTTTTGTTGCCACATCTTGAAGTTCGTCCCATTGAACTTCGGTGGCCTTTAAACCGAATTAGCGGGCACCGAAATCGGCCCAACTGCGTTGGGCGTGTGGAGGAATGGCCCGTTAGTCGCCCAATGGGGTCCAACGAATGGATTGACCGGTGTGGGGAAACCCGCGTTCGGTCCTACGTTGACCGGTGTGGGAAAACCCGTGTTCGGTCCAAGGTTGACCGTCGAGGCCGAAGCCATGGTCGGTCCAAGAAACGGGTTCGAGTTACCGACGGGGTGATCCCCCGTGGTTTCGAGCCCAGGAATGGGTCGAGGGGCCGACCCGAAGATCGAGCTCGGCATTGCAAACGACGTCATGGTTGCGGCCCCCACACTTGCCCCGAAGGGTAGTGGTGAAGACGGCACAACCATGGCAACCGAAGAGGTTTCCACCAGAATTTCGGAACTTATTCCGTTGCCGGAGGAACCCACGATGCCGAATCCGAACTCCATCAATACTACCTTAAGATTGTTGATTAATACAGCGGGAAAAAAATAAAATAAATAATCCGAACTTATAAAACGTTCGGATTTTACAACAAAAATAAAAGAAAGTAAAAGTAGGAGTCTTCGGGGGCTCGAACGGACTTTACTTCGGACGGAGAACAAAAAAAAAGGTCGCCGGAGATATTTCTTGAACCGTAGGTAAGGAAAGCGGAGTCGCCGAAGCTTTCCTTAAGGTAGTATTGCCCGCCTCCCGCACTGGCTAACGTGGACAATCTCCTCCCAGGATAAAACCGCTTCGTGCTAGGTCTAGAGCGGTAGAACAAAGCACCGGCGAACGAGAACGACGGGAGTTATAGCTGGAGAAGGTGATCGGAAACGGGAGATAGTCGGAAAGTTGTATAACGCAGAGAGATTGTTTCAAGTGTGTCTTTCTCCCATAGCCAAGCCCTCCTTTTATAGGAGGGAATTTTGGCTCTTCAATGGACCATCGGAGATTACGAGGTGCCATGGCACCCCCTTCGCCTCCCTTGTGCATGCATGCCTTGGACGGCACTTCGTTAATCACGAAGTGCCCACACGTGTTTAATTTGGTCTCGTAAAAAATTAGCCACGCCCCACCGCAGACGCGGGCGCGCCACGCCACGAGCCGACGCGCGCGTGTCGTGTCGTGTCGTGCCGAGCCGGACGGACGGCGGCGGCGGCGGCGGGCGCGCGAGGAGTTCTCCTCTTGTTCCTTTCATAAGCTCAATTCAATGCCTAAGCTTAAATATGAGAATACGAAAGGTTTAGAAACCGGTGTGGGACAAAGGCATTTACTCTACCTTAATATTCAACTTTGAGAATTAATTTCTCATTCACCCGAGCACCGTTTATGGCGTGTAATACGTCAAGACGTTCGTCTTACTTACGAGATTAATCGTCCATAATTATTTTTGGAAAAATAATTTTGTGGACCCTATCAAATTTATGTCCGAAAATGTCCAATTTACTTAAAATATTCCAACAGTAACCTCTGTTGCCGATTGAATCACTATGATTTTCAACTTCTTGGGTGAGGGGTGAACGAGTTCTTAACAAAGAATAGGTGACACATGTGCCTAGGCATGTGGCGACAGATGTGCCTATTTGGTGTTCGGTTTCCTCGAAGTTTTCACAACTTCACATCAAATAACCGAAAGTGGGATAGATATTGTTGGGGGTGCACTGCAGGCATATATATCATGTATATGTATGTTGGTTTCTTTTGTCTTCAATCTATCTGCTTTGGCGATGATGATAAGTATATTCTCGATAATTAAATATAAAAAAAAATTTGCAATGTTTGTGTCAATCTCATCTACAAGAACCTCATCATGTCATGTTTCTTCTTGCTTTGCCTTTTACAAATTTACCCTAAAAGGGTAATTTGACCCACTCATTCCACGTACGAGAAATGTTAGAGGAATGAATCCTTTCTTTTCTTTTCTTTTTTTTTTTTTTTGGGTAAAATGTGAATTATAGAATTAGTAAATCCAAAATGGGAATTAATGCAAAGTGCTGGGGGGCATAACTCTAACAAAATTTACAAAGTCAAGAGAAAATGCAAATTCCCTACAACAAGTGCAAAATTTTAAAACATGTGGGAGACTCCGATCCACTTGTAAGACTACTTTTGGCATCAAACAAAAACAGTAATATTTTTACATAGACAATTATTGTATGCGTTTATTTTTTATGTCAAAAAAGTGTTGCAAGCGGGGATCCCCAAGCTTTTTTCATTGCCCCACTTAAGAATGATTTTGACGCAATAGAGAACGTGAAAGACAAGCAACCACGAGTCTTTGTCAACGGAGATTCGTAAGCGCGAAGCTCTAGAGAAATAAATAGCTCTAGAATTATGGCTGTATAAATATCTAATATCAATTTTATTTATGTAGTAGTCAAATTATCAGTTTTAACTAGAAAAAAGTCAAAATTGAAGAACACTCTAAGACGGAAGATAGTAGTAATTAATGCATACTCTCTCCCTCCAAAATTGTTTGACCCATTATGCAAAACGATGCAAAATTTCAAAATTTTTACTTCATTTTATTTAAAGATTGACATAAAAATAAAAATTAAAGTTTATATATTTAAATACTATGTAAAAAGTTTTTCAAAACAAGAGTCGACAAGAAAATTTTATTTTATTAAATAATCAATGAAAATGTACAAATAAATAAAATTTCTCGTAGTTTTTTAATATTGAATTGTGGCATTATTTTTTAGACGGAATAAGTATATTACTCCTATGAACTTAATGAATACCTAACCATTGTGACTAGAGACTAGAGGAACATTATACATATAACGCATAGAATATATTGAGAAGTAAATGAAAATAAGTATGTAACTTAAGTACCCGGCCTCATAAATAAAGAAATAATAGTCCCTTCGTCCCATAACATTTTTTTCTTTCTTTTTTATCCATTCCAAAAAAGTCTTTCTCGTTTTTATTAAAAAGTCACTCTACCTCTACTAATTCTTAACATACCTATGACATCACACTTTTTCACTATTAATCTACTCATCACATCTATTTTACCCCTCACATTCAGAGTATTTTTGAAAAGTCCACAATAAAATACACTCTCTTTAAATCTTTTAAAAGTCAAAACGAGAAAAGTTCTGTGGGGCGGAGGAAGTAGTTATGATAACATATAAGACAAAAGACATTTTATATTTATTAAAAATATTCCAAGAAATATAACTTTTCGTTTGATTTTTCATAGATTCTCATTTGAAACTTTGACTATAAAGAATTATACATAAAACATAGTGGAACCCAATTAGATTAATTTTGACATATTAAAACTACGTGCATTTTGAAGATGGATTTAAGGAGAGTGTATTTTGGTATTGAATTTCCAAAAATGTCCTTTGATGTGATGGGTAAAAGTAGGATTTGATGGGTAGATTATTAGTAAAAAGGTATGATGTGATATGTAGGGTATGAAAAAGTAAGGGGTAAAAGTGACTTTTTAATAGAAATAAGAAGTGATTTTTGGAACGGATGAAAAAAGAAAGGATAAAGGTTTTCAGGGACGGAGGGAGTATTTATATTATAACCAAATACATTACTTTCACAAATCACGATTACAATTTGACAAAAAAAATTAAATCTAAAGATTACTCTGGTATTTAAGAGGGATAAAGTACTCTTTTAGAATGAGGATCTAAATGCAAGAAAAAAGGATGAAATCAGATCAGAGTACCACGATGGCTCCTCAGACCTGGCCGAGCAGTCATTGGAACGAGGTAAAAATTGGATTTTAATCGTAAATCGGTGGAAAATAGTAGAACATACATCTAATATTTACAGAGACTTCATGCGTAATTAGCATATATAGTTCTCTCCCAACGCTTTTGGCATGAATCGAAGGAGTTTGTCCTTATGACATTATTTATCTTTGTCAAATGCGCAACGCCCACAAACGAAGATCTAAATGCAAGGATGGGTGCACATGACATTTATTCAACATATGAAGACAAATATTTATTTAATTTATCATTGTTATTTATTTTCATTCCATGTAGAGAGACACAAAAGCATGGTGGAGGAGTGAGAGAGGGTGGGGACCAAAGCATTGTTGGTCGTCGTGGGGAACCTGCGGAAGAATAGCGTGGAACCTCTCTCCAGAATCAGGATGTCTGTTAAGAGAGAGAGAGGGAGGGCCCCACCTCGCGAGGGGAAGTTGAATGGGCGTGGGCCCCGCTCCTCGTCAGTTGTTAGTCACCGGTCTCAACTATATAACGGACCCCAACAACCTCGTCTCTCTCTCACACTCTATACTCCCCTCTCTCTCTCTCTCATACACGTCTCACTAACGCCGTTTGAGTCATCATACTTCAGCAGGTTCAATTTGTTTCACGCCGTTTGGTATTCCTGACGTTAACCGTTTCTTGATTTCACGTTAAAGTTTTTTTTAACGCATAGGGGGAGTGAAGAAGATCGATCATGTCGAGAAAGGGCGCCCTGACAGCCTCCAACTCCGGCCGGTTTCCGGCCGTCGTGGCGCCGAAGCCGCCGGCCGTTCCGGGGAATTTGGCCGCTTCGTCGAGCAACGGTCTCTTTACGGCCATTGAAGTCAATGGTGGCGGTGATGCGAAGATCCGCGCTTGGGTGGAGTCGATGAGAGCTTCTTCTCCCACTCAGAAAACCACTCCTCTCCCCGGCGATCACCGTGCTTGGATGGTATACTGCTTCTCTTATTTAATACTCCATCCTTCCCAAAATGTTTGTTACGTTTCGAAAAAACTGTGTCCCGTAAAGTTTGTTACATTTCTATTAAAAAACCACTTTTACCTCTTACTTTTTCATACCCTACCTATCACATCATACCTTTTTTTTAATAATCTACCAATCACATCCTACTTTTACCCATCACATCAAGGGTATTTTTTAAAAAATCAATACCAAAATATCCCTCCCTTAATTTTCCAAAAAGTCAAACCGTCTCATTCTTTTTGTGACGGAGGGAGTATTTGTCTAGTTTTAACTTTTAACCTTTTGCAGCTAATCATTTTCATTTTTGACTTATAATTTAAATTCAATAGATATTGGATATTAATTATATAATTATTTTTATATTAATATCTAATACCTCTGTCCCTGAGTATTTGTCCAATTTCAATTTTTTTGGTCAACTGTTTTCAGCCTTTGACCTATAATTAAATAAAATATATATTATATTTTTATTAAATAAAATAATATTTTGAAAATACTTGATTTAATAAATTTAATAAAACTCTTTTTGTATCAATATCTAATACCATTTTTATTTAATTTGAGGTTAACATTTACCAATTTTAACCAATAAAAGTCAAAAGTGGATAAATATTCAAGAATAGAAGGAGTAATAGAGTATCACTTTTATTGAATCTCTAGTCAAAGTTCATCATTTTGACCGAAAAAAGTTAAAGATAAACAAGTACTCTAGGACAAAGATAATGCTTTTACGTTACATGATTGGTTTGTATGTTTTTATGTTTGTTTAACATTACTTGATTGGGCTATGCTGGAGCAGACGCAACATCCGTCTGCTCTAGACATGTTCGAGCAGATAACAAAGGTTTCAAAGGGAAAGAAAATCGTGATGTTTCTCGACTACGACGGAACCCTATCTCCGATCGTCGACAATCCTGATGCCGCTTACATGTCCGACGCGGTTAGTATTTATATGTCTCTCCTCTACAATAAAAATACTCTCTACGTTCCATAAAAACCTCACTCTTTTGTTTTTTTCAATTCCCTAAAATACTTCTATTTTCTATTAAAAAATCACTTTCACTATTACTTTTTCATATCCTACCTATCACATCATACTTTTTCACTAATAATCAAACTATTACATCTTATTTTTACATATCACATCAGAGGCAAAATTAAAAATTTAACCAAAATCACATTTTCCTTATTTTTACCCAAAGTTAAAAATGGAAAGGATTTAAAAGAACGTTGGGAGTATATATCAATAACTCGTGAATTTCACCTTTCTTAATAATTATTCATAGTTAAATATGAATAATTGATTCATTTTTGGAAGAACAATTATATTTTATTCTTTTGCATGTGACTCATTAGATGAGAGCAACGGTGAGAAATCTTGCCTCATATTTCCCTACCGCTATAGTCACTGGACGGTGCATAGACAAGGTAAATTTTATACTACTCCGTATATATTGTTTATTATTATTATTATTATTATTATTATTATTATTATTATTATTATTATTATTATTATTATTTTAAAAAACAATTATTAACGCATGTTTACTTGTTTTTTTTGGGAAAAAGGTCTCTCTAAAAGTTGACTTTCAAAATGGAAACTGTTGAAATCCGTCGTGTTTTGGAAAAAAAATATATTCATTGGTCTATACAAATATTCAAGTTTTCAACTGTCCTAAAATTTGTGAGACTTTTGATTTCCTTTTTTTAAAATGCACGCCTTTATATTATTTGACTATTTTTTGAGGAAAAATTATTTGACTATTGGCTGTTCTTTTTGTATATTTCACTGCCATATATATTTTGTGTGTATATAAGAATACATATTAAGATTGTTTTGATCAAAAAAATGATCTAAAAATATCCTTTCAAAAAAAATTGTCTAAAAATATGGAAGATGAAAAAACTCAATTGTGCTTAAATCATGATTTGGTTCAAAGTTTTGCAAGTTTCGTGCGAAACAACACAAAACTAATTTTGCATATATGTAAAGTATGTTTGAAGAAAAAGATTTATCTAATTTTGCAAAAGTAACATATTGTTATTTTGTCCATTTTATAAATATATACATATGATCCCTTCGGAAAAAAAGGAAAACCCATTTTTCTCAAGTGAGAAAAATTAGAGAAAAATCTTTGTTTTCCCTTTTTTTAAATCTCATGAACCAATCCCATTTTTTCCCTGTTGAGGAAAATTAGAGAAAATTTCTTTGTTTACCCTTTCTTTTAAATTCCACGAACCAAACCCATATTTTTTCTGGTGAGAGAAATAAGAAAAAATTCTCTATTTTCCCTTTCTTTTAAATTTGACGAACCAAACCCATATTTTTTCTAGTGAGGAAAATTAAAGAAAATTCTTTGTTTTCCCTTCCTTTTAAATTCCACGAACCAAACCCATTTTTTTCCTGGTGAGGAAAATTTTAAAAAAAATTCTTTGTTAATTACCCTAATTTGTATGCCACACTTTAATTAAAGTGATGATGAGAAGTTTGCTAGCCTTTTCTTATTACCTTCATTCATATATAATGTCTCTATTTTAGGTGTTTAGCTTTGTACAATTAGCAGAGTTGTACTATGCAGGAAGTCATGGGATGGACATTAAAGGACCAGAATCCAAAAAGGTAATGACAAAGAAAAAATGTGAATTCTTTTTGACTTTGGCTTTCAATGGTTCTAAATTGGTGTCATAATAATAATAACCAATAATTCAAAATTTTCAGGACAGGGAAAACATTGTTTTCCAGCCTGCCAAAGAGTTTCTTCCCATGATTGAAGAGGTTTACAAGATTTTGGTGGTCAAAACCAGTTCAACTCCCGGTGTTCTAGTGGAGAACAATAAGTTTTGTGTCTCTGTCCATTTTAGATGTGTGGACGACAAGGTTAGATTTTTGAATAGAAATATTTGTACTAAATATAGCACCAAAACTTAAATTATTTTCCTAAACCACACTTAATTTATTTTATTCCCTAAATGGCACTTAACAATGTTCATAATATCCAGTGATGACGACTATAAACGTGAATAATGATTAATGAATAATGACTAAAAATTTTACATGGGAGAAAAAAACACATGTGATGTTATTTAGGAAAAGTCATTATGTTTTAGTATTATTTACGTAAATTCCCTCTTTTCTGAATATTCCGTTTGTAGCATGCACCAATAAAATGCGTATACTTAAAATACAAGAAATTGTTTTAAATAGGAGTAAAAACATAAAGAATGGAAATAGAAATTTCGTGTTTTTATCTCCAAAAAAGGAGTTCGTTTCGTACTTTGGTAATGCGGGTCATGTACATATATGGACATCTCATAATACTTTTTAGTAATACATATGGTTATGCCTGACAATATAAATGTATTTTAACTTCTATTTTAGAAATAAAAATATGAAATTCTTATTTTAATATATTTTAGTAATGTTTTGCTCTTATTGTAATCTTTTTTCTTTTAAATACTTTTTTTAAGATCAAGAAATTAAACGCATACAATGAGAACAATTATAGTGATTGGCAAAATAATTAAATAATGATAAACCCAGAAAATATACCGACCAAAGGGGTTGCTAACAAGGGAAAAGAAATACGGAGTATTTATTTAGATTAACATAGGAATTAATTAAAGTTGCTTTAATTTATACTAAGAAAAAACTAAAAAGAGGGCTATACCTCAATTCATTAGAAAATGCAATAAAAGAAAAGCATCCACCTCACGTTTGTTTGTTTTTTTTGCATGAATAGATTGGAAAAAAGAATGCTAGTGAGACCCCACATGTTTTTTTCCATCAACAACCACTATTACTCCTTTCCTAATTCTTCCTATGTTTTTCTTTGTTCTTTTAATTATTTGGCACCATTTTTATGTAAAATAGAAGCATGTTTAGATTTTTATTTTTGTGGTCTTGATGAGAGAATCAGAATCGGTCCTGAGAATTCAAGTGTCTTAAAGACACAGAAAAAAGTTCTTTAAATCTTAACGACGTGCTTCATTTTGTTGGGAAAGATAATTAAAGAAAAATATGGAGTATATGACAACGTATAAAAATTATAAACAAAATTGGAAAAAATGTAAGACAAACAGAGTCTTTTTTTATTTTTTCATAACATATTTGTATATATATGCGACAGAAATGGGAAAAGTTAGCGAAACGCGTAGCAAGTGTATTGGAAGAATATCCCAAGCTCCGACTAACACATGGTAGGAAAGTGTTGGAGGTTCGCCCCGCCATTGCATGGGACAAAGGCAAAGCTCTCAACTTCTTGCTTCAATCCTTGGGTAAGTTTTATTTATCATGAGATATATACTAAGAATATATAGTTAATTTGGTAATTATGGGTAGTTGATTTATAATTTGATTTGAATTGAAACAAATCCTTTTTCATTTTCGAATTAACAGGATATGCTAATTCCAACACGGTTTGTCCTGTGTACATCGGAGATGACAAGACTGACGAAGATGCTTTCAAGGTACACATAGCCTCATGCCGGCCTTCGCCCGGCAACATTCTTCTCATTTTGATCTTTCTTGGTCAAATTTCATAAACTTTGACCATAAATCATAGAAAAAATATACTCCCTCCGTCTCAAAAAGTTTGTTACGTTTAGAAAAAACTGCGTCCCGTAAAATCCGTTACATTTCTATTAAAAAACCACTTTTACCCCTTACTTTTTCATACCCTACCTATCACATCATACCTTTTTCCTAATAATCTACCCATCACATTCTACTTTTACCCATCACATCAAGGGTATTTTTGGAAAGTCAATACCAAAATATCCCTCCCTTAATTTTTTCCAAAAAGTCAAACCGACTCATTCTTTTTGGGACGGAGGGAGTATTAAATTGTGATATGTATGTTATACCAATAGATTCATTTTGATACGTAGTTTTGAGTTATCATATTTTCATATCGTATATCTATATATAAATAGATACATTAATGGTCAAAGTGTTGAATTAGAGATTATGAAAAATTAAATGAGTTCATGATTAAATTTTTGTGAAAAAAGGTCTTGATTAATAAGTTGTTGATTTGTGATTTATTAGGTGCTCAAAGAAAGTGGAAAAGGTTTTGGCATTGTTGTCTCTAAAGTTCCAAGAGATACCCATGCAACTTATTCACTACAAGAACCATCAGAGGTACTTGGAAATACTTATATTTTAACTTGGAGTAAGTTTTCAAGTAATAATTTTCAAGTAAATAAAATACTTATATATTTTAACTTTCTCAATATTAAAAGTGAGGACTTAGAGCTACTTTGCCCATGTTTGAAAGTCTTATTGTATCTTAATGCTTTCAGGTTATGCACTTTCTTCACCGTTTAGTAGAATGGAAAAGACAGACGCATAAAGGCTCACAAGAAATTAGGAGAAGATAAAAGCAAGGATAAATGTTTATGATGGAGCAAGACATTAGTAATGTTATATATAGTATAAGATAACAAGTTGCATATATGCAACTTTACTTTTTGAAATATCAAAATACATAATACTTATAAAAAAATAAAAAGTAAAAAGAAAGGGCTTTTTACCTTCTTTTTATCCACTATAAACGCCATGTCCATTATGTGTGACAAGCTCTAACAAGGATGTATTAAGGAAGCACTATTGTAATTTCACCCATCTTGTCCATGTAATATAAATGGTACTCCTTAATGTTTTTATATATATGCATGACATTTTGCCATATGGAAGTTGTTCATATCTTTAATTTTCACACAAAAAAAGGAATTTTAGTTTCTTAATTTAACATACATTGGCAGCAAATTTTATGCATCTATGAAAACTTGTTTAATTAATCTCTTTTCAAAATTTTAAGACTCGTGTAATTCTATTAGAGCAGTTTTTTAAAGGTTTCGTTTGATACACGGAATCCAAACTATTGAATTAGAATTGGGGATAATAATTCAAATTTTGTTGTTTGGTTGCACAAAAATAAGTGAATTTCGAATTGGTTGTGCCAAAAGTGAATTAGAATTGCATGATTCAATTCCATCTAAATCAATTCCATAAAATTTCAATTTTCAATTTAATTCTAGTTTCGTCAATTCTGTGTACATACCAAACAGACCTTTAGGCCATGTTTTCCTTAAATATAACTAGATTAGATCATATCGGAAATAGCTTTAAATTTAACTACAATCAGATCAGACCATATCAGATCGGAACTTATTCCAATCAGGTCAGGTGAAGAGAGAATGGTCTTAGTTTATTTGATTCTAACAAAAATGAAAAGAATTGAAGTTATGACAATTTGTATGTCACGACAAGGTGTTTGAAAGTACTCTATCTTGGTCAGCTTCTGTATTGTATAGAAGTAGATTTATAATGTTTCATTTTAATTTTGTTAGGTTTTCACCTACATTTTGTTAAATTTTGATAATTTTGGTTTGTTTATGTGTTTTTTATCTTTAATAAAAAATAAAAAATTTTATATGCAAATTTTATTTTTTTGGAGGCGAGATGGTTCACATGCACTGAGCCTAACTTATGAGTTGGGCAATCAAGTGTGTCTCATGTGTGTAAAAGGAAAGAATATATCTTTCGTATATATTTTCGTATATAGTAGTTTCCTTGTATTAGTAGTAGTTTACTTGTATAGGGATTTCCTTGATTTCCTTTTCTTGTTTGGTTAGAATCTCGGCTTGTGAGAATCTATATATTTGTGCCTTGGTTGTAAATTGCAACACACAGAAATACAGAGAATTTTCTCCCAAATAATTCTTTCATGGTATCAAAGCAGGTTTTGGCCCACCTCGTTTGTCAAGGTGTCCGTCTAGACGTTCATTCCTAGCGGCCCGTTAGTCTTTAGCCCAGTTGTCCGTATGGAGTATGTACCCAACGGCATGTGGCCCGTTTAACACGATTGCTCGTCTGGAAGTCCATACCCAGCAGCTCATGGTCCTTTAGGTGTTGGCGCTCAAAAAAAATCAAGGGGATGGGAGTCCATTTGCAAGTGGCCAGTCAACCGGTTAGATTCAAAATGGCCCGGTTGTCCACTTGAGGGGGAGTGTTAAAGAGTATCCCACATCGGAATTTGAAGAGAAAATAAACCGGTATATAAGCCCTTGAATTGAACTAACTAATTGATTGGATTCAATCTTTTAATGTAGTTTCCTCACAAGCAAGTTATGAACAGATACTATAATGGTAATAGATATTCATTCTCAAAAAAATCTAGTCAGACATATTGTGCATAGTGAGCTCTCAATATACCAATCATACTTAGAGTGCATTTTTCTCAAGTTATTTTTATTACTTATTCAAGGGATCAAGTCATCTCAAAAAAATTCAAATTAGATTTGAAAGATTCAATAAGATCAAATCAAGCAGTCTTGATTTTAATTGGTTTTTAGATCATTATAGATTAGACCATAATTTATTAAATTCATATCAGAACTACCCTCTCCATGTCATATTAACTCTCTGTTATAGTTTTCAAGCTACCTTTAAAAATGAATGAATGTAGACATACTTTATGTCAACATCCAATTATTTTTGAATGTGTAATGAAAGTCTGTACTTCTTCCGTCCCATAGAACTTTTCAAAGGTAAAATAATATGCTCTAAAAATATGTAATTTTGATATTGTTTTTAATTTTTTTATTACATTATAATAAAGTGGGATATGACGTATAGAATAAATGAGCTATAAGTAGAAAATAACATCAAAATGACATATTTTTAGGTTTCTCATTTTCTGTCTTTGAAGAATTTTATAAGACAAAAGAAATAAAATACTTCATTGTTAACATGAAATGAAGGGAATGATTAACAAATTTTTATTCCCAAAGATATTTTGGCTCTACCTTGAAAAGAACTTTAGTTTTGGACCGCCCATTAGATAAAAAAGGGCTCAAGCCTCATGGTATAATCGACATTTTAGACTCAGTGGCGGATCTAGAAAAATAAAGGACTGGGGGCAAGAATAACAGGTCGGGGGTTTGGAGGCGACACCTCCAATATTTTTTGAAATATATTATGAAACGATAAAAATAATGTGAAATTTTATTTAAATATTGTGAATTGCTATACATAATTTATAATTAAGTAAATTAGCAATTTTAAATTTTAATTTTTTATATATAAATAGATTACTAAAACTAATTTTCAATTAAGGATTTTAAATGCTTTGACCTACTTTTTTTAGCGAGATTCAGGAAATTAATGGGGGCATATTTGAATTTTTGGTGGGGGCATATTTAAAAATTTTAAAAAATCATGGTATCTATTAAAAGGTATTTAGAAGTCATTGGGGGCAAGTGCCCCCATTACCCACAATGTGCATCCCCCCATGATTTTAGTTATAAAAAATAGTCCCTAGGATGACGTAGAACACGAGTGTTGTTTCTACAGTACTCTATTTGAAAATTGATGGTTCCTATCTCTATCATATTAGTAAATCCTTCACTCTGCCTCGGCCCTCAGAACCTACCCTTCACCCCTATCAATTGCACCCCTGAGATTTGATTGACTTTGTAGGTGAGTGCAATTGGCGAGGTGAAAGAGTGGGTTAAAGCCAGACTTGGATGGTAGGATTTACTGGGGAGTTATAATAGATAGGAACTATTAATTTTTTGAATTAAACATCGTAAAGGTTCTGAGTCATCCCATGATATAATATTGATTCTTGATTTCATGGTAGTGGACTTATGGTGATCCCAAAAAACATGGTGCACCAAAAAAGAGTTGTTAAATGTACTCCCTCTCTTTAAAATTATCTTCTTTTTTGTTATTTACACAATTAGACTTTATTTAGCTTTTAGCCTATTTTTGTTGATCATTTGATGAAATAGTATAATTATGTCACATCTAATTTTGTTAATCTTTTGATGTAGTTTTCAAGCATGCAATTTTAATTTTTTTAATTTCATACCATTTTTTCATATAAAATAATTTAAAGAATAATTTCAGTCAAACATCGTATCACACTACAAATTTTTTTTGGATGAATGTAGTATATGCTTATTCTATCATGTAGTGTTCGGCCGAGCTTAATTATCACTTACGAAATATTTGTGTCACACCTTTTGTATACTTCTTTCATTTGAATTTAATCTTCTCATTTAACTTTTCTTGATCAAAGATTATAAAGTTTAACCTTGATGTCTGGTAGAAATACATTGTATTCCGATATAAATCAATAGTATTTTTTTCAAATGTAGTTTTGAAATATTAAAATTTTATAAAATATAACTTTCCATAAATATCGATATTAAAGGTCAAAATATTATATTGACGAGGGTGAGTGAAATGGATAAATATCGATATTAATGGTTAAAATATTAACTAATATTTTTATTTATTTAGTTATCTTTTATGTTTAAGATTCTTTAACTTTGAAAGCTATATATGTATCTATCACCATGAAGTTATCAATCAGTGAAAAAACAATATGACAAACCCTAATTCCTTCTACTCTCTCAGTTTACGGATCCCTTTCCTGTCTTTGAGAACGTACAATCTCAATCGGCGTTATCTTTCTTTTATTTCTCACCTTAATTTCTAGAGATCTAAGACATTGGAAGTTTTTCCTATCCGATTGTTCTCGTATCATATTTAAGTATATATAAGAGGAATTTACTTAAATAACACTAGAACATAATGACTTTCCCTAAATAGGATCACATGTGTTTTTCTTCCTAATGTAGTTTTTAGTCATTATGCATTAGTCATTATTCAAATAAATATTCACCATCATTGGACATTATGGACATTATTAAGTGTTATTTAGGAAATAAAATAATTTAAGTGCTAATTAGAGAAATGATTTACTCCGTATGTTTTAGTGCTATTTAGTACAAATATTTATATACTTCCTCCGTCCACAAATAAACTTTACGTTCACTATTCACATGGTCAAACTTTATTCACTTTGTTGGCATATTTTCGTTACCCATTTGATAAAATAATATAGTCATGTCATCTCTAGTTTTGTAGATCTTTTGATATAGTTTTTTAATATGTGATTTTTATTTTAAAATTTCACACCATTTTTCATATAAAATAATTTAAAAATAACTTCAATCAAATATCGTAACGCGAAACGTAAAGTTTATTTATGGACGGAGGGAGTATATAAATCTTTCAAGCTTTTATTTGAACGGTTGTGGAGACCCTACGTTTAGGTTTCTTTTTGTACTCAAAGGTATAAACTTTATTGTTTTAGGATAAAGTATTATATACGTACGGTTAACTATCAAAATCACAAATGGGCCATTGAGGCAATATGTCTAATTCTCGTTGGCTGGTAGGATCTACTTTAAACCAATTATTGACACATTTTAACTTCATTTCCGTATTATTGGTGTTTTACTGTTTGTAAATTTAACTTTATCATCTCCTTTTCTTATTTTTTTCCCATTTCATTTTACTTTTTGTGGAGAAGTGTTGTGGCAGAATAGCGATGGGGCAAACATGTCATTATCCAAAAATTATTGAAGCCCACTTCTAATTCTACTTTAGCAGAGAGGGTGTATGTGTCATTTAAGCAAACCACAAGGGCTTATGCACAATAACACTAAAAAATACTCTTCATGTCCCCATTTTAATTACAAAATGAAAATTACGATGTAAAATCACATAATTTTTAAAATTATTTTATTTACAAATTGGTACATCAATAAAAAAAATTACATACTCCCTCCGTCCTTGTGTGTTTGTCCACTTTCATTTTTGCACACCATCCAATGAACTTTTTTAATACATTTTATCTTGTAATTTGTATATTAAAAAATTATAAAAATTATATATTAATAATCTATATGTTAAGACGAATCAAACAAGATCACACATGACTATTTTTAGGCTTACATATTGAGAGAATTTGATAAGTCAAAGTGCTTAGATGAACAGTTCCAAAAGTCAAAAATGGACAAACACTCAGGGACGGACCAAGTATTAAAAAGTTGCGTGAATATTTTATTTTATCAAATAATCAATGAAAATATACAAATAAACATAAATTATCAAAATGAGAGAGAAAATAAAATTGTACCGAGTAATCAAAATAAAGACGGAGGAGTAACTAGTAAATATAGACCAATGGTAGCCGCAGCCATTATTTTCACTTTTGACAAAGCCGGGCCACGTAATTACACTGATAATTTTATATGGGGTAAATCTGTTAAAAAATTACTTTGGATCAATACAAGTTTCTCTCAAGAACGCAGTTCTCATATTTTAAAAAAACTTTAGGGAGTTAATTTTTTTCTAAAAAAGTTACGAGAATGCTTTTCAACATCAAATAGGCCTTAAATATCAAGTTTTATCATACACTTAGGGCCCCTGTTCTTTAGGACTGGAAAAAAAGAGCTGGAAACTGGAAGAAAATGGAAGAAAGTGGAAAAAACTGGAAGAAACTGGAAGAAACTGGAAGGAACTGGAAGAACGGGAAGAAACTGGAAGAAACTGGAAGGAACTGGAAGAAACTGGAAGAAACTGGAAGGAACTGGAAGGAACTGGAAGAAACTGGAAGAACTGAAAAAAATAAAAAAATTAAAACAAATTAAAAAAACTAGAATAAATTGTAAAATCTAAAAAAGTTTTTTAAAAATTTTTATGTGTGGTTTTAAATTATTCATATTCTGATTCTTGTTGATATAAATTATTATTATTATTATTATTATTATTATTATTATTATTATTTTAATTATTATTATTGTTGTTGTTGTTGTTGGTGGTGGTGGTAGTGGTGATGTTATCACGTTATCCAAATGATTGTCTTTAAAATAAAAAAATATTACGAATATTATTTTTCATACATAAAAAGACAGTTTAAAAAATTAATTAGAATATGAAATTAGCATAAATATCAAAATGTTAAATAGTTAAGAGTTATTCTGGCTATGTTGTATTTATTATAAAATAATATATTTGTAATTATATTTTATACATTACAATATTTTTTTTTAAATATCTGACATGTCACATAATGTAATCTAACTTATTTTTTCTTTAAGGATTGACAATTTATTTCCATTGTAACCCATACTTTTTGAATAAAAACATAGAACTGGTATTATTCATATTAAAAATTTGAAGAAAAAAACTAATGAATGTGAATCATAAAAATAGTTAGATGAAAAAATGAAATAATTTATAAACTATAGTTATTAACATAAAATTTGCAATTAAAAAAATTGTGATAATAATAATAATTATAATAATAATAATAATTATAATAATAATATATTTTTTTAGAGTGATTTGTTAGAAGGTAGAAAAAATTTGAAAAAAAATAAATATAGTTGGAAGAAATTAGAAGAAACTGGAAAAAACTGGAAGAAACTGGAAGGAACTGGAAGGAACTTGAAAAAACTGGAAGAACTGGAAGAAACTGGAAAAAACTGGAAGAAACTGGAAGAAACTGGAAAGAACTGGAAAAAACTGGAAGTTAAGAGTTCAAGTCCTAAAGAACAGGCCCTTAGTAGAAAATATACACCTCCGTCTCAATTTTGATTACAATTTTATATTCTATCTCTCTTCTCGATAACTTTTGTTTATCTATTTATTTTCATTGATTATTTGATAACATAAAATATTGTTTTGTAGATTTTTAATACGGAGTATGTAATTTTCACAAAGTCTCAAGCAAGGAAAGAATACGTCCATTTTTTCATGAATGAAACCAGTAGACCTTCTCTCTACAACACCTTTCCCTCTATCTAAGTCAGGATCTTAGGATCCAACAATATCCAAAAAATTGTGCGGCAGTGCCTCCTATTTTGTAGGAGAGAAAAATCAAAATAGAACTAACACGTTGAAAATATACTAAAACATGACTTTCATATTTTTATTCTCGAAATAGGACTTACATTACCAAACATGGTTGTGTACATTACCAAAAAAGTATAGTAATGTGTACATATACAGTGCCGCATTACCACAATGTAAAATTTGATCTACGGGAAAAGAAACATAAAAGTTCTATTTTGGTACTTTTATCAATGTTTTAGTCCTATTTATGGTGATTTCTATATTTTGTACTCCGTAGTAAGGACTTTCAAGGTACCATATGATCTAAAATAACTCCAGAGACACTTAACATTTGTTATAATATACTTTGAAAATACATTTCGCCCAAAGGGCGGTTAGAAGTGAATAATCCATTTCTTTGACCCCAAATTACCTATTTTACCCTTATCATAATTACTCCAGAGTATCTAAAGTTTTATGCTAAGAACTCACATGATTCTATTTTGCCTTTTGGCGAATCTAATTTATGTATTTCCTCATTATATTGTATTCATAGATACACAAAATATATGGAGCATCAAAGCACTCTTGGCCTCATTCTAAACATAGTTGTTCACAGTCACTATGACTATTTGACAAAAATTACATCCGCCGATATATAAAAAGTGAGCAACTCCACTTTTGTAATTGCATTGAAAAATGGTAGAGTGAAAATGTAGACTTTTTTGTCAAAATTTTGAAAAATTATACTACGTAATAATGTTGTGAACAATAAGTTAATAGAAACAACATTGTTTGGTTTAACAACTTTCATAGTTTTTCACCATCATAATCATCATCCATATTGTTTGGTACGGAGTAAAAGAACTTTCTTTTCATCATCGATCCTCCTCTTCGTAGGTTTTTTCAATGGTGTGAAAAATATCACTCATTTCTCGTAACAAAATCTATATTGAGATAACGAAAGTGTAAGGTATTCCCAAAACCTGAACTTAGTGTAGAAGTTAGTCTCAAATTTTGTTTCACCCATTGTTTAAAAAATGACAAGTGTTAGAGGCCTAAATTCCCAAGAGCTCAACTTTAGAGATACTGATAGGAGAAAGATTGATGAATTGAGAAAAAAAAGATGTGAGTTTTAGTGATTAGCTGATTCTTACTTTCTTCCCCTCTGTGTCTATTGCTTCAGCCAGATCCTCTGCATTGTATTCCACCCCAAAACATCTCACCACTTCCATCTTTGGATTCATCAAGTACCTAATGTATATAGTATATTGACATGGAATTTGTCAGAATTGATCACAAAATGCATTTGAAATATAATTGCTTGCATATAAAAAGGTGGAAGTCCCATTCATCTTCATCTCGGTTAAAGAAGAAAAAAGTAACTTATGCGCTAAAACCCGATCCAATGGATGATGGGTGGATCTGATGTGGTATGTGGATATTGTGCGTAATGGATGATGGATGGATTGGATGAAAGATGGATGAGAGTGGAGCTCCATCCAATCTAAGCCCGACCCGTGGTCATTCCTAATCTATCAATTTAAAAAAAAATGCAGTGAATAAGTTAGTGTGCTTCTAGGCAAAAATGTCAGAAACCCACCAAGTTTGACACCAGATGCTATTTTCACACAGATAGTGAGAAATCTATTGTCCGTGAGACACCATACCTTTGTGTCATCCTTGGTGGGTTTGTAGCATGGCTCGTTTCTAGGTGATGATTGAAAAAAAAATGGATGGCTAAATGGGCCACAAATGATTACAAGATGTAATTCAATGAATTGAGGCTCGGTTTGATTGCTAGAAGAAAAACTGTTGTAGAACTAGTTTGAGAAAAGTGACTCCTTTTTTTAAGAAATGAAGTTAATTTCTGCCATCAAATGAACGAAAATATATAAACATTTTCAAAGAAAATACTTTCAATCAATCAGCAAATCCCTAATTTCAGAAATTTAAAATGCTGTGTGAATTTTTTGTGCAATAAAAATCAAAAGTTTAGGATTTTAAAACTCACATATTGTGAGAAGATTCAACAAGATAATCGCCTCCTTCCTCATCAACCTTCCTAAAGAACACTCTGTACTCTTGTGCCATCTGCCTCACAGATTGAACTGGTCCAGTTAATCCCACTATCCTTGGGTCAATCTCTGCACATATGATGGAATTATTATAATATTATAAAACCAATACACCGCTATGAGAATGGGGTCACTTGACCAAAAAAAAGTACAAAGCAGAGAAAACGGTTGAAGCCATACCTCTGATATACGCACAAAGATGAGAAGGTGTATCGCGTTGTGGGTCGAGTGTGACGAATACAGGTATGATCTTACGACCATGCTTTGAGCCTTGTTCACAATGGTAAATAGAATAGGAAAAGTTAGAGTTATGAATTTTAAGGATCCTCGATAATATTTCCCTCGAAAAAGTTTTTCTCAAAAATTAGTAGGCAGAGAATCAGTAGATTCGTTTTCAAGTCTGTCCCACAAACTGAGAATTAAAAATTCAATTCCCTTAACATGTTTTTCCTTTCACTACAATCTTCTATTTTCCAAATATAGCCAAAAGGGATTCAGGAAAAGGATGCCCCATTTTTTAAAACAATAAATCTTTTCCACAGAAGTGTTAAGAATAAAAAACAAGCAACCCAGTAAAAAATCACAAAAGGTCTGGGGAGGGTGAGCATAAGCAAACCTCATCCCTACTAGGAAGTAGAGAGACTGTTTTCAAGAAGCAAGTAAAATATTTTCATTTCCTTCTAAATCCGGGGGAAACCTTTTCTTGAAATGTTTTCATGTGTCAAACACACAAAAAAATGAAAAAAACTTTCTGGAAAGAAACTGAATTTTTATTGAAAGAAAGAAAGAAAGAAAAAGGTCAGTCTCTGTAAAGATTAAATTTGAGGTGAGTGAACAGAACCTAGTATATCAATCGTCTTAGACATCTTCTGCACTTCTTCTGGTCCAACATCAGGAGATGAAGTATGACCAAAGTAGAGAAGAACCCAGTTCCCGAGAAAGTTTTGTTCAGTTACCCTTCTGCCTTCTGTGTCAACTAAACTGAAAGGGCCGCCTATTATTGGCCCTTCATTTGAACATCTTCCACAATTCACGTCCTGGCCTGCTTAGAAGCAAAGAACACCAGATTACTAAATGTCTTAATCAAAATACAAACAACAACGTTGAAACCAAATGAACAGTAATGAGAACACATGGTTTAAATCAGAACAGGAGCCTTGGAGCACTGGTTGAGATGTTTCCTGGTGACCTTGAGGTCACAGGTTCAAGTCTTGGAAGCAACCTCTTGCAAAATGCATGGTAAGATTTGATTGCATCATCAAACATGGAATTCCCTTCTTTTTCTTTCTTGATTTTCTTCTCGTTTAAACTTGCATGTAAAGGTTTTCTTTATGTATATAAATGAGGCATTTCAACAAAAAGTTTGTGCCTAAAACCTAAATATGGATATGCTGACAAAATTCCAAATTGCAATTTCATATGGAGGTGAATTATAACTTGTTCCATGCTAGAAATCATAACTATGAAATGCGGGGTAGACCTTTAGGAATTGCCCTTCTTTCATCATTTTGTTTAATGAAAAATGATAAGCCACCAAATCCACCTAGACCAACTCCAGCCTGCAAAATTAAAATTGAGGTTAAAAGAATAGTTCTTAAAATCAGTAAGCATGAGAAAATGAAAGAGCACTAATATATGCATGTATGTTACAGTAATAATAAAAGGGTGAGAGCAAAGAGAGCCATACCAATATATAATAGGATCTCCACGAGGTTGATGCCACGGGTTCACTTGTCTGAACATGAACAAGTTTCTGACCACCAGGCTTCTTGGATCTTTTAGTGCAAAACCTAAAGGATTGAATAGTCACACACATCAATTCGGGAATACTAAACCAAACAAACCCAATATATACCACTCGAGAATAGGGTCTCAGTGCAGGATGTAGGCAGGCATTAACAGATCAACTCTACCCCATGGTAGAGAGGTTGTGGTTTCACTCACTGATACACTAATGGTATTCTAAAATCTACACTACACATTTCAATTTTGTTTCGAGAAAAAACGATATTAACATAGTACATGGTTGGTTCTCCATTTCTCCTTTAGAAGAGAGAATATCACTGGCAAACATTAGAACAGCAAAACTAAATATCTTTTAAAAAAATGTAAGCTCCCCAAACATTCTTGCGAACCATAAAAGTAGATGTGTTATGTTTATCTGCTTAGTGAGGTCAGAAAATCAACCCTTCATGTGAATATGAAAGGTAAAAAAAAGTGGCATGTTCCAAGGCTCTGTGAATATGAATGGGAAAAGAGGCATGTTGCAAGGCTCTGCGAATATGAAATGGAAAAAGGGACATCATATAGAAGAGGAGTTAACTCCGAAGAGAGTTTAATTGTACTTCATTTCATCCCTAAAGAGAACATAAACATTCTGAGCATATAAATGGAATCAAACACAGAAATCATGAGTCTATGGCTATTATGACCAGATTCCTACACATGATAATGCTAGAAGGACAACATCAACATCGTCATCAACAACAACAATCTACCTAGTAAAGTTCCACACGTGTTGCGTGGAGAAAGACAGTCACATCCGTAAATTGCAATCGTAATGTCACGGTGATCCCTTAGGCATTACAATGTCCCATTTGGTGTGTGGGCGGTTAGATAAGCTAATTAAGCTATCAACTACTCTTAGCAGATTCAGTCAAACCACCCACAGAACCCTTACCAAATGATCTACTCCGTATTTCTGTGCCTAATCGTAGCACTTTTACTTCTCAGCATGGCAGAGATAGTTAACCTAATTTATTTCTAATAATCCGCACAGGGAAAACGATCAATGACTCCTCACTCATTCAATTTCAGATTTAGTTCATCTAAAATTATACTACCCTACATGTTCGAATATCAATTCGCAGAACAGTCAAAAGGCAGTATGTTCGTAACGTATCCACTAATCGTAGCTTCGATAAAATACAACACAGAATCGATGAAAATTCTCGTTGAATTCGAGAGAGTCATTACCGTTTGATGAGATTAAACGAGCTCGCGGAACGGTTGTTCTTCCAGTAAGCTGAGAAAATCCGGAACGTTTGCATTTCCCGGTGCTTGGTAAAACGAAGAGCGATTCAGAAATTGTGTTCAGAGATCGGAGAACTGTTTATCGTCTTCTCCGGCAGAGATGAAGAAGGGTTTATGACGAGAGAAGAAGGGGAGGGAGAAGTTTGTTGGTTCGGCGCCATGGTTTCGCTTTCTTTCTCCCCAAGCTTAACAAAAAAAAAACAGAGTATGAGAAAAACTAATACCTCCATCAAAGTTGATAAAAAAAAAAAATACCTCCATCAAAGCGAGCTAAACGCTGCCGTTTTATCATGTTTCATGTGAGGCATTTGCAAAAGGTCACGTACCGAATAGTTCCCGAATTTTTTTTTAAAAAATCAAATCGAAATGTATTGAACTGAATATATATTTCAAAAAATATTAACTATATTTCCATAGTTATTTATTAGATTTTAATTATTTATTTTTTAATTTCTTATATTTCTTTATTTACGCTGACTCTTTATTTTTCATAACATGTAAAAGGATTAGATGTGAAGTCTTCACTTAAGTACTCATCCTCCCATGGGAAAAGGGTGAATACACATAAGTGTTATTCCACTTTCATCCCAGAGTGTTAGTCTTTTTTTTTTTTATTTTTTGTAGTTAACATTGACAAATTTTAGCATTAAATTAAATAAAATTAATATTTGATATTGTTGCAAAATTTATTTTATTAAATTCATCTTATAAAATATTTTCAGATTATTATTTTATATAATTAATATACTATATAATTTTAATTTAATAAAGGTCAAAAATTGATTGTAAGTTGGCAGCTGGCTGTTAGATTTTGTTTTGAATAAAAATTTGTTTAATATGTAAAATTTTTATTTCTATATCAATTTTTGAATTAAATAATTTTTCAAAAAATATTTTACCTCATAAATTCTATGTGAATTCCATTTGGGAAATGAGAAAGTGGTTATTATTTACTCGTTTATTTCTTTGTTCGTTTTTTATTTACCTCACATTTATTTATTTAATGTTTATACAATAAATAATTATACTCCAACAGCCAACTTAAAAGACTACTGCTCCTAGTTTTTCAGATTTTGGCTTTTAAGACTTTAACAACCATCTTAAGTAATTATTTTCCAAACATTTTATTTGGCTCTTAGACTGGTCAAAATAGTCAAAATTAGTCTAAACAACCCAAAGTCATTTGAAAAGCCAATATATAAAATGCCCAAACACTACAAACAGAATATGTTCAAGCAAACCTTTTTTAAACAAACTCATATCTTACATGTAAATATTACAAACAAGATACCATGAGCCTCTTTTTGTATATAAAAAAAAAAGCAATAGCTCTTGGCCTTTTTGCAATACATCACAACAAATAGTTTATTTATATCCACCATTTGGACAAATAATATGGACAAGCACATTCTGAATGTTACAATCTTTTTTCCCAATAATTATATTTTAAAATACAAAACAAATATCTAAAAAGAGCGTATTTTTATAGTTTTAAAAATAAACTTCTAGATTTAAATATTTTTAACAAAAAAATTACCTAAATGAGAAAATAATTTATTTAAATTTGTTATTTTTATACTCATTTCTTTTTATCAATAAGAGAAAGTAATACATTAATACTTGGTAAAAACATTATAAAGTTATAAAGCACCACTTTGTATGTTATTATTTTTATTTTTATTTCTTATCAGAGATTAGTTTTTATTGATTATCTTTTTATTTCATTGTTTTATATGGTCTTTGACCCTTGGTTGTGCTTCATTTTTGCTATTTTTAATACCTACTTTTCTAAAAAAATATTTATACTCCATCTGTTTTACAAAACAGTTCGCATTTTGATTTTTAGGAGAAATAAAGAGTGCACATTTATGGTTGACTTTTCAATGTTGCCCTTGATGTGATGGGTAAAAAAGTAAGAAGTGATAAATATATTATAAATGAGATGAGAAAATATGATAAGAAATAGTAGGAATACAAGTGATTTTGTAATAGAAAATGGAAGTATTTTAGAGTAAACAAAAATAAAAATAAAAGGGAAAATGTTTAAAGAAACGGACAGGATATGAAATAAGACAAATCTTTATTTTGTTATGCAAAACAAGTCACTTACATAGTTACATTAACCACCCGTTAGCGGCTTAACTACGATCCAAAACATACATATTTCAGTAAATTATTTTCGAAAAATAATTTTTTTTCTTTTGATTTGAATAAAAGTTGCAAGAAAATGCTGGTTGGTTTTAGTTGGGTTCGGGTCTAAAGTCTCTAAACCCCACCACCACCCATTGACACCGCTATTGACCGGCTTCCCGTCTGCTGTGGTGGCCTCCCCCATCATCTTCTTCCACAGAAAACGCACCTTCAGGTATTCATTCCATTTTCTGCTCTAAATCTTCAGTCTTCCATGGTCAAAACCAAAAAAATTGAGTCTTGCTTAAGTTTTCCAGATATGAAGCACAATTTCCACTTTTTTTTTTAAAAAAAAATCATTGATGAGTTTTTATATCTATGGTTCAAACTCCGAATCTGGAAAAAAACAGTCCACAGATCTTTTGTTAGCCCTATATTTTTGAAAATGTGGCAGATCTATTTTTCATGTTTCATTCAGATAAAGTACTTTCTTTGTATTGTAAAAAAAAAGTACTTTCTTTGTTCTATAGAGTATTTCATCTGGTATGTTCGTTTTTTATAGTATGTTTTAAGTTAAATCAAACTAATATTCCTAATATTTAGAAAAAAATGCAGCTGAATTAGTTTGATTTAACTTTTTTTTCAATTAAACAAAAAGTTAAATTAAACAAATTAAGCTGCATTTTTTCTAGATATTAGGAGTAACTTCTCTCAATTTCCCTAAAATATTTGTGTTTTAGTTTTCCAGAAAAATAGAATTTTATGTATGCATAAGCGCATAAGCATTTTTTTAGCTCAGTTTATAGAGTGGGATCACGAATTATTTTCATTTTTTTCACACCTTAAATCTTTGGGCATGGGAAAATTTAGAAAAGTTTGAATTTTTTATTCAGAACCACAATTGTTGCAATAATTATTGCTTTAGTTAGAGTTTCGATTAAATATATTTTTGCTTCATTCTATAAGAACTTTCAAGTATTTATATCAAGAAATAGGCTTAACCTTCCAAACATCTCCATCCATACCAACAGCTACAATTCTTTGGGCAGTTCAAAAAGATTGAATTTGGCTATTCGGAATCTCAATGTTTTTGTGTTTTTACCCTCCATTCTTTGGGCAGTGATAGATCTCAAAAAGTTTGAATTTTTCTATTCGGAATCACAAAGTTGCTTATCGTGCTATCATTATAGCCGCAGTTAGAGTTTGAATTAAGTTTATCTTTGCACAACTCCCACTTCTTACTCAACATTTGATTGAAAACAAAAGACAATAAAGTAATGCAAATTATTAAAAAAAATTGACAAGTACTCTAGAAATTACCGTGGTTATGTGTTACTATCGTACTCCCTCCATCGCAAAATAAACATTACAATTGCTTTTGGCTTGAAGTTTTATAAGCCTTTCTAACGAAAAAGGTGGGGTAATGGGTAAAGTTATTGAAGAAATATTTACCCCATCTAAAACTTGGAAATTTTGTTTTGGGACAACCTAAGAAGTAAAGAAGCAAACTTGTTTTGGAACAGAGGGAGAATTACTTTTACTCATTATGAAGTTTATGTTGAATATGTCAGCCATTGTTAATATGCCTTGAATCTGTATTCTGTTGCCGCTACACAGATAAGGGTCTCGCCCATTTTGTGTGCCTATTTATATAGAGGCAAGGCACAAGAATTCTGTACTCTGGAACTACTGTCATAATACAATCCGCCTCCGCTCTTGCCTGTGGACCTAGCCAATACAACGTTGGTGAACCACGTTAAATTTGTGTGTCTTTACGTTTTCTGTTTACTTTGATTACTCAATTACTCTATTCCGTAATAACAACCATTTTGTCCCAAATAATAATATAATTGAATGAGTGTGTACTCCACACCTCCTAACTCGTTCCAATAGTTATTATTATTTTAATGTCAGGTCACTAAGTAAATCCAACTACCCAAAACAGTCTGATGACACTAAAATCACCAACATGTACTGATTTTTCTTCTTGCAGTTTGATGAAAAGCTGATATCCTTGGCGCTGCATTAGCATTGTAATATCAATTATGGAGAAGGCTTCCCCTGATTGCCCCTACCCAGGATGCTTCTTCTGTGTGATGAAGGAGGGAAACCCCAACAAGCGCAGAGCAAGTATATTGAAGTTCTTCCGGGACCTACCCGCCCAGGACGATGACGGTCAAGTCCTCCCAATCAGCGGGCTTTGGAACACCGCAATGGCTCACCCGAACGATCCGGAGTTTATAGAGTTGGGTATCTTTGAGTGCATGGCATCCCTTATATGGAAGGGCCTAAAGAACCGCCGTTGGCTTTCGCATGACCAAAACATATACATTCCTTACTATGCAGCCCACATAATCGGATCATACACGATGAACATGGAGGATTTCGCCCAACGGGCCGTCCGGGCCGGGGTGGTCCCGCCTCTGGTTGAGCTTTTGAGCGGCAGGCTGACATGGGTCGAACAACGGGTCGCGGTTCGGGCTTTGGGTCATTTGGCCACCTACCCGTCCACCTTCGAAGAAGTGGCGAGTCACGGCGAAGTTCTAGAACTTTCCATGCAGCTGGCTGTGAGTTCCCTCGAGATAGTTTACACGCACTTCTACCAGTACGTGGACAGAAGGCTAAATTACCATTGTGACCTTCTCACGCGTGGGATGGGCGGAGTTGAGATGGAGTCCAGGAAGGCCGAAGAGTGGGCCAGCCAGCTACAGTGTTGGGCTCTTCAGCTCATCAACTGCTTTGCTTTCAAGCCCGAGTTTCTTCCGGCCATATGCAAACCGGAGTTCATTTCCAAACTTCCTGGGATGTGGGGTGGGCTTGTCAACGAGAACTCGCCTGCTGGGATTGGGCTTTTGAGGACAATTTGTCACCACAAGCTTGGGAGGGGGCCCATTGCTTCATGTCCTGGTGTTTTGGATGCACTGTGCAATATTGCGCGCTCATCGGATGACTGGCAATATATGGCTATTGATTGCCTTTTGTGGTTGCTCCAAGATCCTAATACCTGCCTCAAGGTAAATTAAATTTAACACAACTCTGATCTTATGTATTTTGTTTAGAAAAAAAATTATAACGTACAATCATTTGCATAGGTTATTGACAAGGCAGTTCCAGCACTTGTTGATCTTGCTGATATTTCAGCCCTAGGGGATCACAAGAAGCTCGGGGACTCCATTACCAGCGTTCTTCAAGAATGCATTGAATCACAAGCGACAGGGCGTGCCCCAATCAGCAGCCATGTGAGAGAACAAGTTGGAGAGCTTTTGAGTTCCCGACAAAGGGTAAAACGGGAAAAGAACATGCCCAAGGAGGATCTCCACATCAAACAGGCCGCAGCGCTTGTGGTAAAACTCGAAGGGAATTCCCTTTTTTCCTCTGGGAACATTTCTGGGGCCGCCGGAAAGTACTCGGAAGCCCTCTCTTTGTGTCCGGTGAGATCAAAGAGAGAGAGGGTGGTGCTGTACAGCAATAGGTCACAGTGCCATCTTCTTCTCCAACAACCCATGGCTGCAATTAGTGATGCCACGCGCGCGCTTTGTCTTCACAATCCGGTCAACCGTCACGCGAAGAGTCTTTGGAGAAGAGCCCAAGCTTATGACATGATGGGTTTGGCTAAGGAGAGCTTGTTGGACGCGATCTTGTTCATTAATGAGTGTTCTCAGTCTAATGACCCTGATCTGTCCTTAAGGCAGAACAAGGTTCCGGATTATGCGGAGCGCTTGGTTAAGAAGCAGATGAAGGCCGCTTGGTTGTTCAGAGAGGCGGCTATGAAGCACGGCGGCGTTCATTGCGAAGGTGGTGGTGGTGGTGGTGGTAGAGAGTCCGATGACGATGACTCGGAATGGGAGACCGCTAGCGAGAGCGATATTGGGAATGATGGGGGAGATGAGATTTGTGAATGGGGGAATGACATTGGAAGAAAGGACAAGTATGAGAAATCTTTGATGAAAGGAGGTAACTTTAATTCTTCTTCTTCTTCATCTTTTCTTGTTTGCCAAATACTTGAACCTTACTTTTTCCCGATAACAACTACTCCCTCCATTCCATATTAACCGTCTAACAAGACATTCTTGATACATTGAAAAGTGAATGAATGTAGACACGCGTTGTGTCTAGATTCATTTGTTCTTCAATGTACCAAGAATGTCTTATTAGACAGTTAATATGGAATGGAGGGAGTAATAGACAATTAGGGCCCGTATTAACCGTTAATATACCATTTGATTTATTGCGCCATTTAACTGAAACTAGAACATTTTCAATATATAATGCCTCTTTATAAGCTTCATTGGCCATGTAAGCAATGAGTCAAATCGACTATGCCATTCTCGCTACTTTTCTTCTATATTGACTTTAATACTTTGCTTCTGTTGGCTCAAGTCATAACCATAATCATAATCGTCATTGTGTCAATACAGATATGAAACCCGGATACGGCACGCAACTTACAGAAGATGAAACTTGAACTGGTTTTTGGCCTATCAAAACGAGTTTCTGAGGTCACTTTTAACTTCTAAATATGTATTTATCATCGACTCCTCCCTTTTTTCAAAGGCCTCTTTGCCAAGAAGAGGCACGCCGTGTTTGGTCTGCTGGTTGTGGGTTTGGTTTGCTTCCTCATACACACATTTTCATGAAAAGAATTAATAAATATGTGTTTTCCGCATATTCTTTGTAATCACCATTCAACCAATACTTGTATAGAGAGACCTCAAGATGTTCGGCGATACACAGTGCAGTAGAGAATGAGTTGTTCTTTCAGTAAATGATCATGTCTTGTCTGTGTTTTTTTTGTTGTTTTTGGTTTGGTTTTTCAAATGCCCATATGACTTGGTCTCTGCAACATGTGAATCATGAGATACATTATCATATCATCTGTGTGTGACATGAAATGGTTCCCAAATTGGGACTGTTTTCTTTTTGTTCGTTCGTCTAACGTTTTCTATACCATTTTGTAAGGTGATGTACGAATTTTCACGAAATCTTTCCAAATTTAAATTTGTGATGGGAAGAAGTTTTCATAGCTACAATGTTACCAAGGATTGTTTATAGAGCAAAAGAATTTTTTTCCCCTTTCAAGGAAGTTCTAGGAAAGGTTCACCATTGCCTAGCAAAGGAAAAGTGTTGGTTAGAGCTAATGAAATTTATGTTAATGTTGTTGCTGAAATGTAGAATCTGCACATTAATTGACATGATTTTTACTGGTATTATTTGGCATATAAGATGTGACATTACTATTTTATTTAAACCGTTGATCAATGAAAATATGTAAGCAACTACACCAAGGTTCCCATGACATTGGAACCCAATGTCATGGGAACCCCACCCAAGCAACTAAGAGCATTTCCAATAAGTATTGTAAATTTTGATAGTGTATATTGTATATTATATTACCAAATGTGTTTTAGCAATCCATTTTTTCATAGCTATTTCAATCATATCTCTTAAATAATACACGTTTTTTATATGTTATTATTATTTTAAAAATATTTATTTGTAATAATATTTATATTATTAAAATTTTTATGGTACATGCATTTCAAACTAAACATATATTGAGTATTTTTTATAAGAAACATGAAATATAAATGTATTTTAATAAATATATAGAAAAATGAATTTACAAGATGTGAATAGCATGTAGTGCACTAATACAAAGTTAGACTTGTTTTTTACAATATAGTGTTAATTTTGCCCTACTCATTGAAGTGACAATTTTGCTATGTATTTTGTATATAATGTATTTTTTATAATATACAAGAACCATTGGAGTTGCTCTAAGTTATAATTTGATATTGTTAATAACAATTGAATACTTTTAAAATGGAGGAGTAATATTTTTTAATTCGCAATTAGATTGATGAATTATAATAAGTTATGTCGATTAATGTGTCAACTTAGCGTTTCAGTAACATCGTTAGATAAATTTTGTTAGAGTGACTAGATAAAGGGGTGTATTCATTTTTTCTTTGTATTTTAAAAATTTATAAATATTCCATTAGAATTTTATAAAAGTCATTTAAATCTTGATGCAATCAATTTCAATATTGGAATGGAGGACTATGTATTTTTTCATAATGTTACTCCTTCATAAAAAAAACTTCTTATTTTCTTTTTAAGACATCTAAAAAAAATCTTCTCTTTCATTTTTGAAAAACTTTGAGTGGCTCAAAATCTTTTTCTTCCTTCCACATCACTTTCAACTACACATTTTCACTTTCCTTTAACTTTGTGTTAAATTAAATGTGGAATCTTTTTTTGGAACGAAGAAAGTATTTTTAAATTATTTATGCATTTAGGGTAACTTTTTTTTGGTTGCCTTTACATTTTCATTAATGTATTTTGAGTTTTGACATACATAAAACTTGATCTGGATATATAAAAAACTAATCATGTACACCAATTTGCACACCAATATCAAACATTTTTTTAGTGTGAATAAAAATAATGCAAAATGGATAAGAAATATATAGTGGGAGGAGAGGTGGTGTGTATGGAGCATTACTTTTGAAGATACTCCCTCCGTCCTAAAATTTTCTTCCCAGTTCGCAAAACGAAGAAAAATCCCAAGTTTTTTCAATCTATTTTATTTAAATTATTGGTATAGAAATAAAAAATAAAACATACATATTTAAAAACTACATTAAAAGTTCAACAAAACAAGTGGTGACAAGAATATTTTATTTTATCATATAGGCCATGAAAAATACAAATAAATATAAATTCCCGTGCAGTTAGAATAGTGCTCTGGGAAGAAAGTTTTAGGATGTAGAGAGTAATAAAATTTTGTTATTTATGACAATGTCTAAACTTTCTTTTCAAGATATAATTATTTATATTTTACTCTTTAAATATTAATTAATTTTATTAATCATATATTAATGCTTGAACAATTTATAATCTATTAATCTGTATATTTTTAAAATCTAAACAATTTTTGATAATAAAATATATCAAAATCTATTCAAAGGTACGTAAAACTTAACAATTCGTGTATTTTACATAATTCATATACTCCGGGGTATTAAAAAAAATTGTGACATAACGTTAGATGTTAACATTTTAAAAATACTATCTAACGACAGTGTTTTCTATAATATTTTTAAAATTAATATATAATTAAAATTTTAACGAAAACAATAATAATTACATAAAAATCCTTCTTCCCCAATTTGAAGAACCAAATTTCGTAGCTAATGACCAAATTTCACAGTTTTTTAAAGCTTAAACAGTTAAACCTCCGGCGCCTTTCAAATTGGCTTCCAGGAAGTATATGATGAAGCATGCAAACAGTCTTTCTATTGCAAGTTCAATCATATCGTCATCGGCTTCATCAATTCCCATTAAAATCGGCACTCTTTCAGTGCGATTCTTGGCCACTACATTTGCAGAGACATCATCTTTAGAAGAATCCCAGTTCCGATCTGGTGTTGAAGACGATGATCCTACATCCATTGGTGTTATCCAGGACAAGGACCTTCTCCGGAAGGCTTCTAATGGAGGGCTTTTGGTCCTCGATCTCATTGACAGGGGCGCAATGGAACCGGATGCCCGGTTGTACCAGAAACTCATCAAGAAGTGTGCCGATCATGGAAGGCTGAAAGAAGGCAGGGCTATTCACGAGCATTTCCTTCGGTCCAGGTTCAGCCATTACGTTGTACATAACAACACTTTGATCAACATGTATTCGAAGTGCCAGTGTGTGGAGGAGGCCCAGAAGGTGTTTGATGAAATGCCCGAGAGGGATATGGTTTCCTGGGCGTCTCTGATCACTGGGTATTCACAAAACGAGGGGTTTTTTCAGGCTCTGACAATGTTTCGTGAGATGATGAGGGCCGGATTTGCACCCAACCACTTCACTTTCGGGAGCGTTCTCAAGTCCGCGGGTTCTGGCACGACCGATGCTATGATGGGAAGACAAACCCATGCTGTTTGCTTGAAGCACGGGTTTGAGGAGAGTGTTTATGTGGGGAGTGCTCTTATAGATATGTATGCCAGTTGTGGAGAAATGAATGAAGCAATGTCTGTGTTTCTGGGGATGAAGATGAAGAATGAGGTTTCTTGGAATGCTTTGATTTCCGGGCAGGCTAGGAAAGGGGAGGGGGAGAGCGCATTGAATCTTTTCTTGGATATGAAAAGATCCGGTCTTGACCCGACCCATTACACGTTTTCAAGTCTTTTCTCTGCTTGTGCGAGTATTGGAGCTTTGGAGCAGGGAAAGTGCGTCCATGGGCACATGATAAAATCAGGTTTACAACTCGTCGCGTTTCTAGCTAACACCCTTCTCAATATGTATGCAAAATCAGGTAGCATTGGTGATGCCAAGAGAGTTTTCAGCCAAATGGTGAAAAGGAATATAGTTTCGTGGAACTCAATGCTCACTGCATCTGCCCAACATGGGCTGGGGAAGGAGACTATAGAGCTCTTCGAAGAAATGCTTAGGGAAGGCTATCAACCCAATGAGGTGACCTTCCTCTCTGTTCTCACTGCCTGTAGCCGTTCCGGGCTTTTAGATAAAGGAATGTATTATTTCGAGTTAATGAATAAATTCAAGGTAAAACACGAAAATTCGCATTTCGTGACAATCGTTGACCTACTCGGCCGTGCTGGTCAACTTGACCGTGCCCGAACGTTCATAACCGACATGCCCGTGGAACCAACCGCAGAAATCTGGAAAGCATTGCTAGGAGCTTGCAGGAAGCACAAAAACACGGATTTGGGCGTCTATGCGGCCGAACGGGTGTTTGAACTCGACCCGTACGATTCAGGGCCCCACATCTTGCTCTCCAACATCTATGCATCCGCCGGGAGGTTGAACGATGCAGCAAGAGTGAGAAAGGCTATGAATGAGAGTGGGGTGAAGAAGGAACCTGCTTGCAGCTGGTTAGAAATTGAGAATGCTGTCCATGTTTTTGTAGCAAATGATGAGTCCCACCCGGATAGGGAGGCGATACGAAGAAAGTGGAAGGAGATATGCGAGGAGATAAAAAGAATTGGGTACGTGCCCGACACGAGCAATGCCCTTTGGTTTATGGACCAGAGGGAGAGAGAAGAGAGGCTGCAAGAGCACAGCGAGAAACTGGCTTTGGCATTTGGGCTTCTCAACACTCCCTCTGGTTCCACTATCCGGATAAAGAAGAACATCAGGGTTTGTGGCGATTGCCATACGGCATTCAAGTTTGTTTCTATGGTGGTTGATAGAGAGATAGTTCTGAGAGACACCAATCGGTTCCACCACTTCTGCAATGGTTCTTGCTCTTGTGGAGACTACTGGTAGAGAGCATCACACAGTCTTTAGCTCTGCTCCAATGGAGAGACATACCAATTGGTTCCCACATTTCTAGTGTTGGGGATGCGAATTGTGGTGGTCATCCGACCCGCCCGAACACAAATGGGACGGGTTTTCATGGGTAAGATGATCGTGTTTCGGATGTTACTGATGCCCGTGTTCGCCCCCCATTTGAAGGGCATGATGGGTTCGAGTAACCGATCACAAGGGGGACGGAACTGCGGAAGCGGTTCCTATTTGTTGCAATAGCCGGGTAAGATCCCACACCGGGCTGCGAGGTGCCCTTTTTGTGGGATACATTGGCCTTTGACTAGGCTCCCTTTGAGCTAGCTTTTGGGGATGGAATCACGGGTCCTAGGTTTGTATCAGAGCAATCGGAATCGGAACCTAAAAATTGCATGGTGTGGTTCTTGTTCTTGGTTCCATTTGTAAATTCTTTTGTTTACTTCTATTTATAATTAAAATAAAAACCGTGGAAGCATGTTGGGATAGTGATAACAAAGTTATCCTAAGCTTCTCTGCATCCCGTGTTAGAGGCTCGTTTATACATTTAAGAGGTTGAATTATAAGATTGAACTAGTTTTTAACCCGTGTTCTCTATAAAATATATCTATATATTAACATAGATATTTTAAGTTAACATTTTGGATGTTGGTTAAAAGTTCAATTCATATATGAACATAATATGAATTAAAATTTAATTTTATTTATTTTAATGTTTTAATAATAATATGATATGCATTAATAAAATAAATAATGTAATAAGATAAATTTTTTGAAACAAATTGTTTACTTAATAAATATGCATATGTGATTAAATTTATATAATCATTTTTTAAAAAGTAATAAACTAAAATAAGTTGTGGATAGTATAAAATTATATATATATATATATATATATATATATATACACACACACACACACACACACACATACTCCGTATATAATATGGAGTATATTTTACGATGATGAAATATATATTTATAGAATTATTAAAAAATGAAAAAGTTTTATGCAAATGTATTCAAAGATCTTTTTAAAAAATTAAAATGGACCAATGAATTAAAATGTTAAAATGCATAAATCCACATCATTAGTGAGTACACATGTGGATGCACATGTGACATGCCACATGTCAACACTACAACAATTGAACTCTCTTTTACATATATATATAGGATATATACTACATTGATGGGCATATGAGCGAGTTCCTATATCGTACAACCGGATGTACCTAGAGATAGGTACATCCGGTACTACTCATTCTGAAGTGGAGTAGTACTCATTCTTGTACAAATATAACTATAATGTGGTACTCATTTTCAAAAAATGTAGTACTCATTCTAAAATAATTTAATACTCATTTTCACAAATTTATTCAATACAATTAATAAAATTTATCTACAAATAACGTAATGTACATTCTGAAATAAAATAGTACTCATTCTTAAAAAATTTAATGTTCATTTTCAAATAAATAAAATCCATACCATAAATATTTTTTTCCTTGTTTCTCTCACACCTGCAGCCCTCTCCTTCGATCAGATCGGTCGACTCCTCCAAGTGGTTTGGGGGTTTTTCATACAGCGTCTCCCATCAAAGAAGGAATCGGCAGCCGGTTTCTTCCTCCAGATCTGACGCACATCAGAGAAGGAATCAGCCTATCAACATCTTCCTCCATCCACCGTGCACATCTCCCTTCCATACAACCGCTTTCTTCCTCTAGATCTGACGCAGCTCTCCTTCGGCGCAACTGCCTTCATCCGACCCGACCCGACTAGCTCCTCCGATCGACGCCATTTCTTCTTTGATTTGCCGGCTGTACCCAATTTTGGGTACAGCCGGTTGTACGGTATAATTTGGGCATATGAGCTGCTAAAAAAACTTTGTAAGAAGAATTGCATTTTTTTAAACGAATATCTAATTGCCTATTTTCTTAGGGTCTGTTTGGTACAAAGAATTGATAGATTTGGAATTGAATTCGATGAAATTGAACTCTTCAATTTCAATTTATTTTTTGCACTATCAATTTCAAATCTGCATATTTTTGTACTATTAAACATCAGAATTAGAATTAAAATCTCCGATCCGAATTTTGTACTTTAGACTTTGTATACCAAATGGAGTCTTAGTTATTAGGTACTGGTTTACCGCCGGTCGGAAACCAGACCATGTCCCCTCCAATTCCCAATTCGTACTATACCCAGCGGTCCATTTTAACATTAATACGGAGCAATAACTTAAATACTACTTTCTCCGTCCGAAAAAGAGCTTTGCAATATGTAGTCCCCCTCTTCTCCTTGTTTTCTTCTTCTTCTTTCTTCTTTGTTATTTTTTCTCAATTGGCACCTTCTCTCTATCTCCTGCTTCTTTCCCGACCAGATCTACACCATCTCTTTTGAAATTTCTTGTTTCGATTCTCCTCCTCCGCCTACATCTTGTTAAAATTACATATGATTTTTTGCTGGAGGTAGTGGGTGGGTTAGCTTTGTGGTCATTGAACTTCACCTCCTTGCAAATCTGCTTCCTTAGAAAGCTCCTGCCAGTGCGGTTGGCGGGTGGAGATGACGGTAGTGGTGTGGGTTGGGTCAATGGTTTGGCTGACTCCTGCAGATCGGGCTATCGTGCGACTGATTATGATGTTGAAGCTGGGGCGATTGGGAGCTGGTGGTAGTTGTATGGGCTTAGAGGATGCAACATTGAGATAACAACGAAGGACAAGGGAAAGGCAGGAGGGTATTGTGGACATTTCCATCCCAAAGTCAGCACTCAATAAAAATGACCAAAAGTCATAATGGATACTTCTTTTCTGGACGGATGGAGTACAAGTATACTCTCCATTCCGAGCTAATCGTCCTAGTTTAACTTCACATAACTTAAAAAAAGTTAAAAAGTAAAAAGTGATCAGTAGAAATTTGGAATAAAAAAAGATTGTATACCATTTTTAAAAAAAGATTGTATTATTTTATTTTAAATTTTGAAGTGATTTTTAGGTATACAAATCAATATAAAAAATTAAAAAAATGCATAATTTTTAGAAAAAAGTAAGATAATTTGAAATATTATTAATATTTTACCAAAAAGTATGAATATATAGACTAAAAACGAGTAGTAAGAAAAAATATAATTATAACCTTATTTTTATAACATTATATTTCATAATTAAGTACTCGTATATGATTCTGAAAAATTCTTATATTAGTGGGTCAGTCAAAACAAGTTTGAATCTGATCGGGTTTGACATATTTTTAATGAGTCATTTTGGATTCAATCAATAAAATCTTTGTTCAACTCAGTATTTTCGAATCAAATTTCTTACTTCCTCCGTCCCAAAATATTTACAACATTTGTTTTTTCAGCAATCGCGGCAACTTTTGTTTATTTTCACGTTTTCATTAGTTATTTGATAAAATAAAATATTCTTGACACCTCTTATTCCGAAGAACTTTTCATTTAGTTTTTTGATATGTAAATTTTATTTTTTATTTCTATGCCAATATGTAAATAAAATTAATTGAAAAAACTTGATATTTTATCTCAGGAATACAAGTGTGGCAAATATTTAGAAAAGGAGAAAGTATTAAAAACAAGTCAAATCATTTTTTGAGTTTGACTAATCTACTCATATAAGAATATTTTGGTGTGGTCTCTCCATCTCAGTCTGACAGTCTCTCACCCACCTCTTTTTGACGTTTTGGAAATCCTCCCGCGACCAAAATAAACGCACAAACAGAGTCGAGCAGGTTGACATTTGACAATGGCGAAGCCGAAGGCGAGCAGGCACCAATGGAGAAGAACCTCTACAGTGTCTTTGGTGCTCTCCATGCTCCTCATGCTTACGCTTGTTCTCCTGATGCTTCTAGCTCTGGGAATTCTCAACGTTCCTATCGGATCTGACGGCGAATCCTCATCCATCCCGAGCCGCATCAGATTCAAGCGCACAGCCATAGATCTGTACTGATCGTTTCGTATTTACACATAAGAATCGAAGTATCTAGCCGTCGATGGTATCTAATCGTCGGCGAGTTTTGATGCAGAGGGGAGGAGGATGGTCTCGGGATGAGAGGAGAACAATGGACTGAGATTCTCTCTTGGGAACCTAGGGCTTTCGTTTTCCACAATTTCTTGGTTAGTTTCTGTTTTTCTTCGCATTATCTTCATAAGCGTATCCAGAAAATAATTTGTTCATTGATGGAGTTCGTTCAGGCTGAATTGAACATTTCAAAGCATTTGATTTGTACGTTTATTGATTTGTGGATAGTATTGTGGGGCAAATTATACCGTACATTTGGATATATCGATTCTCGTTTATAACTAATTCTATAAGGTGAATGCTATGAGCATGTTCAAAATCTATATATGCATTTTTCTGCAAGTTCATTTTCAAGATTTTGTTCTTATTCTTTAATGGATTGGATTTCTTATTAGCAACCAAATGAATAAAAAAACTTTTAGCAACGAAAAGAGCATTGTGCAATTACTAAATGCACATACACTGATTTGATAATGTGCACCGCTGCGTGTTCTAAGTATATGCAAAGATACAAATGTTTGAAATGGGTATTATTTATATGCAAAGATACAAATGTTTGAAATGGGTATTGTTTAAGTTGTAATTCTGAATATGTTGGATGTAAGTAAACATCGCAAATCCGGATGTATAGCATACGAAACATAGGAACTCCTAGTATGGACAATGGAGTGTTACTGTTTGGATACTAATGATTCAATTTATATTATTTGTACAGTAATAGGGTTAATTTGATTCTCTAGTTCTGATAGTTTCTTTATTGACATTTTTTCTTGGATTCACTGTTGCCATTATAACATAATCTTACTTAAAGCACGTTGAGTGAGAAACACAGATGATTAATTTTGATTGTCTTTTATGTATTTACGTTTTAACAGTCCAAAGAAGAATGTGAGTACTTAATAAATTTAGCCAAGCCGCACATGGCAAAGTCAAGTGTTGTAGATAGCAAAACTGGCAAAAGTAAGGACAGCAGGTCTGCAATGATCGTACCTCAAATCCGATTATTACTATTTTGGTTTTCCTCTTTCAGCCTGATATTGAACATGGCACAAATAAATTCTCGTTTCAGGGTTCGCACAAGTTCAGGAATGTTTTTAAGTAGGGGAAGGGATCAAGTGGTTAGAAGCATCGAAAAAAGGATAGCAGATTATACATTCATCCCTGTTGGTATGACACGTGATTGCCATACAACAGTAATTGTACTTTTATTCCCATGCAGTTATCTCAGCAGCAAGCACCTCATACTTTTATGGATTCTGATTCCGTTTGTTAAGCAAGTAATGTTATGAGTTTTTTGGGTTGCAATTCTATGCTTTGGTTATCAATTAAATACAAAATTGCATTGCGTATGAATACAAGAATGATTTTGTTAGATTTTTCTTGCAAACAAAACTTTTAAAATATTATTTCATTGTATTAATGTGCAATTAATTTTTGTTTGGTTGATGATCACGGTTCATCCAGTTTGACAAAAAAAGTCAAACTAGATGAATGCTCTAGGACGACGAATGCTCTTTGACGAAGGAAGTTGATTCTAATCTCTTATGTAAATACTCAATGTGTTCAAGGCAATTGACATTGTTGGGTTAATTCAACCTGAATCAATTGAGACGATTAAACTCAATCTGTTTCCTATGATATCAATGAAATCAAAGATAATTGAAGAGATTGAAGTTTTGATTTTGCTTCGTGTTCAATACAATTGTCATTTTACTTTGAAATTTTCATTGCACTCCATATGTTATTGCCTTATTGGTGGCTATTTTAATTATAGGAGAAAGATTTAATATGTTTTTTATGACATACTTTAATTGCACAAACTAAATTAAGGGCCCAAAATCACTCAATTGCACAGGACCCCCATAATCTACATTGTTTCCTAAATTTACAATTGTTTGGAATTATAGTAGCTTTTATTCCACTGACCTCAATGTTGTTGGGAGTTTCATATCCTTTTCTAGCTTACATTAGTTGTTTGGTGTCTATTAAATGATTTAGTGGACGCACTTTGCTATGCCATCTCTAATGTCCCTAATGTGACTGACTCAGACAATGGTGAAGGGCTGCAAGTTCTCCACTATGAGGTTGGACAAAAGTATGAGCCTCATTTTGATTATTTCCTTGATGAGTTCAACACGAAGAATGGGGGACAACGCATAGCTACTCTACTCATGTATTTGTAAGTCTGAAGCATCATTTGCGGTGTTATTTCCAACACTCGTTGAAGCTATTAATAGCATTTGAAGTCTTGAAGCTTTGTAACATATTCTTATGCTGCGTGGAAATGGAAGTAATGGAAAACGAGAAGCATCCCACTGTTTCCTTAACAAAAAACAGTTTTTTAAAGAAGTTTTTTTTAATAGTTTTCCTGAAGTTTTGAAAACATTACTTTCCAATAGTGTCTGTGAACCATATCCATGTACATTTTAGATGATATTTTTTTAATGCTTTGTCTATGGCAATTCATTTCATATGTTGGGACTTGCGCAGGTCAGGTGTTGAAGAAGGGGGTGAGACGGTTTTCCCTTCAGCAAAAGGCAATTTCAGCTCTCTTCCTGGGTGGAACGAGATGTCAGAATGTGCTAAAAGGGGTCTCTCTGTGAAACCAAAGATGGGGGATGCCTTACTCTTTTGGAGCATGAGGCCCGATGCGACTTTGGATCCCTTAAGTTTGCACGGTAAGAACATTTTCCCTTTCCACTTCTTGCACTACAGATGCATTGAAACAGACTCACTAATTCAACCAAAAGAGTGCGAAACAATTGCTGTTGAGAATGAAAAGGATCTGTGGATACCCATCATAATAAGGTTATGAAATGATCTTTATATGCCAATGTCAAAAGAACCAGAGTGGAAATAAAAAGCCAGTTTTGAAGAACTTCCATTGATGGAAAAGTCTCATTATCACTGTTTCTTAAAAACAATTTTGGGCTTTTTGTTTACTCCAGGTGGTTGTCCAGTGATAAGAGGAAATAAATGGTCATCTACTAAGTGGATGCATGTTGGTGAATACAGTGTGTAAATGCTTCTTTCTCTGTTCTTTGTGATGATCAAATTCCAGATTTGGAATTGAATGAGACCTATTTGTATAGTATTTTACTTTTTCTAACTTCATAATAATAAAAAAAATACAGTATAAAAAATTTCTACTCCCTTTGTCCCGAGAAGAACTTCTTCACTTAATTTTTTCCTTCGTTCTAGGATAAATCTTACTCCTTACATAAATCTTACTCCGTCCCTCTTAGATTTTTTTCATTACGTGTTATGAGGTTTAACTGGTTTTATTTTCAATTCAATTTATTTGGTTGTAGATGTAAAAATTGAAAGTAAAACTTATATACTCCATCCGTCCCAAATTATTTGCCACATTTGTATTCCCGAAACAAAATATCAAATTTTTTCAATTTATTTTATTTACATAATGGTATAGAAATAAAAAATAAAATTTATATATAAAAAAACTACATGAAATGTTCTTCGAAATAAGAGGTGCCAAGGATATTTTATTTTATCAAATAACCAATGAAAACGTCGAAATAAACAAAAGTTCCCGCGACTGCTGAAAAAGCAAATGTGGTGAATATTTAGGGACGGAGGGAGTAGTAAATATTATGGAATACATGATAAGTTTTACAAAACAAGAGGTGACAATACTATATTATTTTATGAGATGAGAAGTAAAAATAAGTAAATAAAGTGAGTTAAGTTTGATCATGTTACCTCTTATTTTATGGTGCTTTATATATATTTCGTAGCTTTTAAATATATAAATTTTATTTTTAACTTCACATTTTAATATGATTTTCATATAAATAAATTAAAAATAATTGTAGTCAAACATTGTAAATTGAAATGAATAATTTAAATTTGTACAGAAAGAGTAATTACTTGTTTAAAGTTAATTGACACCGACATAAAATGTTAGTGCAATCAAAATATTGTGCATTGACATTTCGTATCTATGTAACCCATCACATAGATATCACACTAGCACGAAATGAAAGTGTACACCCGTGATGTATAATTTGGATATAATTTTCGGTGTACAAGTAACTTATTTCTTTTTTATATATTTTTTTGACAAGCTCAAATTAGATTCAGAGGATCTCTCAATTAGGGGTGGGTTCGGTTTTTGTGGTTCGGTTTTCAACCAAAACTAAAGACAAAACGGAAGATAAATTGGTGGTTTGGTTTGGTTCGGTTTTGCATAAGAAATATGTAAACCGTTGGTTATTCGGTTCGGTTTTATACGGTTTTTATTTCGGTTTTTTCGGTTTATAAAAGTAGAAATTTATAAGCATTAAAAAATTGTAAAAACACTAACTCGATGAAACAATAACAATATGTAGTGTTAGCTTTGGTTTTTTTATTTGATTTTTACACAAAAACGAAAACCAAATGGAAGGTTATTGTTCCTTTTAGTTCAATTTTACATAAAAAATATGTGTTAAGAGCCCAACAAATATTTAGAAGATTTCAAATACTTCCAAAGACATTGTATGTAAAATAAATCACGAAGAATTTATATTTTTTGTATAATACTTTCGTCTTCATTATAACATATTGTTTATGTAAATTATGCGTATCAATCTTTAATCTTAATATAATTCTCTATTAGGATTAGCTATTGGTATTCATATATATTCTTAAGTTTTTTTAAAGTTTATAATAATATGGCTAGAATGTTTAGTTAATAGATAAGAAAATAATTTTAATCGACTAGTAATTTATTGCATTTATATTTCTATGATTTTTCTACGTATCACATATATTCATATAAATAAAGCGAAGTATCTAAGAAAGTCCGGTTTATTCGGTTCGGTTCGGTTTTTCAAAGTGAAAACCAAAACGGAACCAAACACTAACAGTTCGGTTCGGTTTTTTTACATCCGGTTTCGGTTTTTTCGGTTCAGTTTTTTTTCTAGCTCGTTTCGATCGATTTTGGTTCGGTTTGCGGTTTTCGGTTTTTCCGACCCAGCCCTACTCTCAATCAACTACTCCCTCCGTCCCAAATTATAATGCATGTTCACTATTCACAGGGTCAAACTTCATTCACTTTCTTTCTCTATTTTCGTTAGCAAATTGATAAAATAAAATATTGTTGTCACTACTAGTTTTGTAGATCTTTTGATGTAGTATTTTGATATGTAATTTTTATTTTTTAATTCTATAGCATTTGTTATATAAAATGATTTGAAAATAACTTCAGTCAAATATCGTAAACCGAAACAGGCGTTATAAAATGGGACGGAGGGAATATATATGAATCATTCTTTCTCACTCTTGTCTAAAGAGGACGAATATTCCCTCTCATTTGTGCTAAGGGATGTTTGCCATCCTTGGAGGGACTTGCTTAGTTATTGCGTTCCCTCCCGGGCCAAATTTTTCTTGGACTAGTTTATTATTCGCCACAAAAATTTTTTCTTTCTTTTTTCATTTGTCACAAAAAAATTTTCTTAGTTCTATTCAAAAATCACTTTTACCCTTACTAACTCTTAACTTCCCTATCAAATGATACTTTTTCACTATTAATCTATCCACCATATCTCATTTTTATCTATCACATCCAAGGACATTTTTGAGAAGTCAACACCAAAATATACTTTCTTTAAATTCTTAAAAAATTAAACCAAAAAAGTTTTGTGAGACAAAGAGAATATTTGTTTTAGCCGGGTATCTTTTTACTAAATTACTACTTCCTCTATCCAAAAATATTCTTATCGTATTAATATGACACACTTATTTAGGAGTTGAAAAAAGGGTGCCCAAGAATGTCCCTATTTAATTCAGGGGTGAATTAAATTGGGTGGGTGTGACTTAATGTGGAAGGATCCTACTAATATTTAGCCTTAAAAGTAAGCTAATAATAGAACCAAGAAAAATATTTCCGGACAGATCAAAAAAAAATGAAAAGAATATTTTTAGACAAAAGTAGTATCAGGATCTAGTAAACATAATTTTTTTGGACAGATGGACTACATCCTAATCAATATAGTTTTTAAATACAGATTATCAAATTTTTATTTTTTAATTTTTCATATATTTTCAAATATATTAATTATAAAATTATTTCATTTAGTTATTGTAACGTGTAACAAAATAAATTTTGAACCTTAAAAGTATTGAAACACAACTCCGATTGGAAATCCAATCATTTAAAAAAGTCATTAAATATGGATGGCAATGGATTATAATGCCGGTATAAATCGAGAAACAAATACATCTTCAGCAGCATATAGCCGGGTTCGTCTTCCCCAAAATCGCAATTCCGTGGCTCCCTTATCGTCCACCGTCGTCTCCATTGCGCTTCCTCGTAAGAAATTTACAGGTATGATTCGAAACGCCTAATTCAGATCCAGAACAAGTCTCCGATATTCGGATTTCTCGTTTCTCGCCCACCATTGGATTTTTCTATTGCCTTACAGGCTAGCTTTGTGTTAATGCTGTTCAATTGTTCTTTGTGCTGTTGGTTTTGGTAATCAGATGTTGTTAGGGTTGGGATTCTGGTACTTGTAGTCAATTGTTCTAGTTCTTAGGGTTAGCATCTTTTATTTTAATTGCATGATTTTTAATATTTTTAATCGATTTTGTAATCAATTTTTAATGTTGGAACAATACATAGACATTTAGGCTCTTAACAAATCCTTTTTACTAAAATTGGAGTATTAAAAACTATCCAAGTTCAAACGATCAAGCGATTACAGGAACAAAAATAAGTAGCTAATTAATGTTATAGAAAACAGTCTCATTCGTGCAAGGGCAGCGAATCCTCGGGGCCGGCCCTGTTTTAAGATATGAATTGAATACAACCCTCTCAATCTCTGTTTGGAAGATTCTCCAAGCCTATTAGCATTTCACTCTTTGGATCTTCTGTCCCCATGGTGTCACCCCTCCATTGTCGTCACTAGACTCCTTCGTGACACCACTCCTGCCGTCAGTTGTGAAGGGCTTAAGACTTGTTCTCTCCACGTGATCTAATTGGTTCTGATCTGAATGGAATAAGTTCTGATCTGGTCTGATCAAATTGTTATTGTATTTAAAGTTGTTTCTGATTTGATCTAATTCCAATAAGAGTAAGTAATACGTTATAAGAATAAGCTCTTAGCAAAACCTCTTATTTCTAAATGTAAGTTTCAAATAGTGCGGTCTTTATGCTCAACCCATAATTTAAGTAATTTTATCTTATTATTTGATGATAACATTTCAGAAATTCATTTTGTGGCATTATTCTAAGGGGTTCTTTAATAGGTTGATTACATTAGGATGTGGGTGATTTAAACAAGTTGGATTCCAGAAATTGAATGTTGTTGGGTTTCGCTTGTTCGATTTAACATCGGGTAGGAGAGGAATGAATTAACTATTAATTATGGACCTTTGGTGTATAATTGTTAGATGATTTAATTACGAGTTTGATCTGTAATTTTGAGGTTTATTAGGTGGATTCGCACATGCATACAGTAGTCCTGTTTTGCTCTGCTTTTAGTCTTTGATGCAGAACTTTAAAAAAAAATTGATTACCAAATCCTTTCCGCAGATCCTCTCACAAGTTTATTTCTTTGGGAAACAATGACTGCTGTTTAAACTATTTTGGTGAATTAAAATAGCAACGCTATTTAAAACTTAGAAGTTAGTATCCGTGTGAAATACATTGTTACTCAAACTCTATCGGTTTGAAATATCTGAAATGTATGAAGAGTTGAAAATTTCCGAATGTATAAATGCATGCAATCCAAAAACTCTATCGGTTTGTGGATATTCTAGATTTACAATGGCATGTAATCCAAAGACTTTCGAATAATTCTTACCCTAAGTTAACAAAATTCGAATTCCTTTATATATCTTTGCTGTTCTAGTTTTTAAAACGTTGTTTTTTGTATATTATTGGGACATTGACCGTTGGTTTTTGTATATTATTTATCCCCCACCCCTTTATCCACCATTCAATTTTATTTTATTTTTATTTATTTAATTTTGTTTTAGTTTCTTGCTTTTTTGTGTGGTGATGGAGGGGGTGGGGGACAAATGGGTACACCATCCCTAGCATTTTTTTGTCAAATTGCTAAGGGCGAATGCGAACAAAACAAACAAGAAATTGATGACATTATCCTTTTGTGGGAAGACTAATCCAACTGAAACAAAGGGAAATGAATTGAATCAGAATAACTACTCGAATTTCATCTCCATCTCCGCCGATTCTTGGCTACTTCTTGTTAATTCCAAAGGAAAACCGGTAACGAAAAGGGGAATTCTGGGGGCTAATGATCAGTTCCGGCGTCGAAATCCGTGAGGACATCTGATCGCGAACAGAGTAGCAACCGTTGTATGGATTATCACTGATTCAGACTCGAAACCGAAGCTCGAAAATGGGCAGTGAAGTGGAAGAAGAAGAAGAAGCAGCAGAAGAAGAAAAGCGGCCGCCTGATCAACAGTTGCAGCAGCAGAAGAAGAATCGATTGTTGAAGAGTAAAGCAGCTCTCTTCGTATCTGATCTTACCACCGTTATCTTCAACCCTATCTCCGATTCCTTGCGCAAACCCGGACCGCCCCCATTACCTGTAAGAATCAACTTTCCTCTTTTTTTCTTTCTAGGGTTTTGAATATATTCCTGTACCTTGCTGGATTGGATTTCTTTTTTATTCCATTTTTTTCTTTCCGGTTTTGATCGTTTTTGCTAATTTTAGTTTTTGCTTCCGATTTGGTTATCTCCAACCCTTTGCTTAACACCAATTTTAATGCTGAAATGTGTAAACATCCAATCCAACCATAATTTTCACCATTTTCACTCCAACAGTTTACACTATTTTTATCACCCCTAAAAAAGAGTATTCTCTATAGAGATTCAGCTTTACCCAAAAAAATAAAGAAAATGAAAGAGTTGAGAAATGGCCCTATGAAAAGAGAAACACACACACACACACCAAAGAAGAATATTCTCACCGTTTTGACTTCAACGTTTTATGTAATTGAATATCAGAGACTGTCTGATGTTTATCTTGTCTGGAGGAATGCTCTGTCACTCTCTCACCATTACCAAACTTTTGCATTTGGTTCGGGATAATTTGGATACACAAAAATGAGGATTAACATGTGCTTGATGATCAAAGAGTTTGGAGGTGTTCTGGGATAAAACATTACCAAAACAAAACTGAATTAACATATGGCTTGCATTTTTTTGGTTTCTGTCCTTTAAATTCAGACAGGATGAATGCTTTAGGACAATGAATGATATATGATGAAGGGAGTTGATTCTAATCTCTTATGTATATGCTCAATGTGTTCAAGGCAATTGACATTGTTGGTTTAATTCAACCTGACTCAATGAGACGATTAAACTCAATCGGTTGCCTATGATATCAATGAAATCAAAAATGGTTGAAGAGATTGAAGTTTTAATTTTGCTTTGTGTTCAATACAATTGTCATTTTACTTTGAAGTTTTCATTGCACTCCATATGTTATTGCCTTATTGGTGGCTATTTTAATTATAGGAGAAAGATTTAATACGGAGTATGTTTTTTATGAAAAACTTTAATTGCACAAACTAAATCTAGGGCGCAAAATCACTCAATTGCTCAGGACCCCATAATCTACACTGTTTCATAAATTTACAGTTATTTGGAATAATAGTAACTTTTATTCCACTGACCTCAATATTGTTGGGAGTTTCATATCCTTTCTAGTTTACATTAGTTGTTTGGTGTCTATTTAAATGATTTAGTTGACGCACTTTGCTATGCCTTCTCTAATGTTCGTAATGTGACTGAGTCAGAGAACGGTGAAGGGCTGCAAGTTCTCCACTATGAGGTTGGACAAAAGTATGAGCCTCATTTTGATTATTTCCTCGATGAGTTCAACACAAAGAATGGGGGACAACGCATAGCTACTCTACTCATGTATTTGTAAGTCTGAAGCATCATTTGCGGTGTTATTTCTAACACTTGTTGAAGCAATTAATAGCATTTGAAGTCTTGAAGCTTTGTAACATATTCTTATGCTGCGTGGAAATGAAAGCAATGGAAACTGAGAAGCATCCCACTGTTTCTTTAACAAAAAACAGTTTTTAAAAAAAAGTTTTTTTGTAGAGTTTTCCATTAGCATTGAAAACATTACTTTCCAATAGTGTCTGTGAACCATAGCCATATACATTTCTGATGATATTTTTTTAATGCTTTGTCTATGGCAATTCATTTCATATGTTGGGACTTGCGCAGGTCAGATGTTGAAGAAGGGGGTGAGACGGTTTTCCCTTCAGCAAAAGGCAATTTCAGCTCTCTTCCTGGGTGGAACGAGATGTCAGAATGTGCTAAAAGGGGTCTCTCTGTGAAACCAAAGATGGGGGATGCCTTACTCTTTTGGAGCATGAGGCCCGATGCGACTTTGGATCCCTTAAGTTTGCAGGGTAAGAACATTTTCCCTTTCCACTTCTTGCACTACAGATGCATTGAAACAGACTCACTAACTCAACCAAAAGAGTGTGAAACAATTGCGGTTGAGAATGAAAAAGATCTGTGGGTGCCAATCGTAATAAGATAATGAAATGACCTTTATATGCCAATGTCAAAAGAACCAAAGTGGAAATACAAAATCCAGTTTTGAAGAACTTCCATTGATGGAAAAGTCTCATTATCACTGTTTTTTAAAGCAATTTTGGCTTTTTGTTTACTCCAGGTGGTTGTCCAGTGATAAGAGGAAATAAATGGTCATCTACTAAGTGGATGCATGTTGGTGAATACAGTGTGTAAATGCTTCTTTCTCTGTTCTTTGTGATGAAATTCTAGATTTGGAATTGAATTAGACCTATTTGTATAGTATTTTACTTTTTCTAACTTCATAATAATAAAAAAATACCGTATAAAAATTTTCTAGTCCCTTTGTCCCGAGAAGAACTTCTTCACTTAAAATTTTCGTTTGTTATAGGATAAATCTTACTCTGTACATTATTTCTTGTTGATGGGTACCTCTTATTTTATGAAGCTTTATAAATAGTTTTAAATATATAAAAATTTTTAAGTTCAAAATAAATTTAAAATAATTTTAGTCAAACATCATAAATTGAAATGAATAATTTAAATTTGGACGGAAAGAGTAATTACTCGTTTAAAGTTAATTCACTGGCATAAAACATTGTGAAGTTACTCGTTTAAAGTTAATTACTCGTTTAAAGTTAATTCACACTGGCATATCATCAAAGTTAATTACTCGTTTAAAATGTTAGTACAATCAAAACATTGTGCATTGAAATGAAAGTGTACAAGTAACTTAATTCTTTTTTATTTAGAGTATATATTTTTTTTGACAAGCTCAAACTTAAATTCTTTCTTTTATAAACATGCCCTCCCTATCGACAATATATGAATCATCCTCTCACTTGTGCAGTTGTGCTAAGAGCACTCGTAATGGTCATGAAGCCCCGGGCTTCAAACCGGGGCTTCAAAATTTCTCTCTCTGCCACGTCAGGTTTAACTTACACCCAAAATTTACTGGAAATGGTTTTGAAGCCCTGGGGCTTCAAACCTTTATTTTTTACATTTTTAAATATACATCTTCTAAATTTAAATTTATAAATTCAAATTAATTTATTATTTAATTAAATTGAAACACGAATAAAAAAAATACATTAATTAAATAAAAAAGTGACAATAATTTAAAATAACGATACAATAATAAAAAAAACTAAGGTAATTTATATTTTTCCTTGATCTCTCTCTTTCTTTGCTCGTAGATCATTCGTCCAAACTCCGACAACGTCTCGGGGTCGGTTTGCATGACTTGCATCTCGGTCTCTTGCTCCTTTATCTTCAACTCCTTCTCCTTTAGCTTCAACCTCTCCTGTTCCTGGAGATTGAACGCCTGAAGTTGTTCAACCATTGCCAGGCCGATTTCGTCGCGGGGAGAAGCGGAAAAAGAGGCGGACCCTCCCGAACCAGAGGCAATGGATTTTGCCTTCTTTCTTCCGATTGGCCGTGGAATGGGGTCTTCGTCATCGGAACCCGCAACGTTGAAGGGAGGCATTTGATCGGTAGAACCGATAGTCTCGTCAACCTCAACCTCGGCGTC